>CAWUFW010005764.1:0-435000 GCA_963921515.1 Calotriton arnoldi
GATCGTGGCTGTATTGTCGGTGAGTATGTGGAGTGGTGTAGCGTGCTGGTTGTGCGATGCTGTCCCCTGTCCAGTTGGAATAGCAACGGTTCTCTGTGTCCCTCACACCCAGGTGACTCTGCGTATCCGAATGGGGCATGGCTGCTCAGTCCATTGAGGAATCCTCGCACCCCAGCAGACGATCGATACAATGAGGCACATGGGAGGACCAGACGTGTGGTCGAGCGTACCTTTGGCCTCCTCAAGTCCAGGTTCAGGTGCCTGGACCGCACCGAGGGTGCACTGGCGTACTCCCCACAGAAGGTGTGCCAGATAGTGGTGGCGTGCTGCATGCTGCACAATCTGGCCATTCGGAAGCAGATCCCCCTCATTGTGGATGACGGAGATCAACCAGGGCCCCAGCCCGCAGACCAGGACAGCTCGAGTGAGGTGGACAGCGGAGAGGAGGAAGCTGGGAATGTGCGCCAGCAGCTCATCGCCCGCTACTTCACTTGACGGTGAGTGTCCATGTACGACGGATGATGTGTCTGTATCTATGCAGGTGTGTGTGTGCTGTGTCAGGGTGGCCGTATGTTCACTGCGTGCAGTGTGTCAACGCTCCATGGCCAGGGTAGTATGCCACTGTTGGTGGCTGTGGCATTGTGCCCTATTGCTCTGTGCGATGTGTGTACATTGCTTGTAGTTGTTGACATGTACTGTGTGATGGGTGTGTGACACACTCATTGAATGTGCTCCTGTTCTGTCTCCCACCCCTAGGTCCCTACAGGCCCTCCGGATTCCATTTCCATGCCACGCATCAGGTGCCTTTCCGCCCAAGGTGGCCGTTGTATTCCGTACAATAAAGACACAGGGCACAAACAGCAGTTAGTGAAAAAGGTGCATTTATTACAAACTGTGACATGTGATTGTGTGTAAGGTGATGACAAAAGTGGTGCGTGCAGTGACAATGAGCTGTCGGTCATGGCTGCGTGATGATCAGGGTGTACCCACTGGTTCTATGTCCATAGTCCAACACACACATGCCATCCAGATGGCTGTGTGGAGTGGGATCGTAGAGCAAGTCAATGCAGTGGCTGTTCAAGGAAGGCTGGCGGAAGGCTGGCTGGCTGCCTCACTTGCGACTGGAGCGTGCGAAGTCCTCCCGGGAGATCTGTTTCCTCTTCGGACGGCCCCTTCCACGTTTGGGAGGGGGGTGTGTGGTGGCGACCTGCTGGTGGTGGGTGAGGTGTGCTCACTGGCTGTGGACGCAGGGGAAGTGGACACTGCTGGCCGACCCTGCGCCCTAGCAGGTGGTGGCGGAGGTGGTGTTGCTGGCCTTGCCTGTGACCCCACCGCCACCACCAGCTGGCCCATGAGGTCCACGAGTTGGTCCATACGGGACACGAATTGGCCCATATGGGCGTCCATGGACCTCAGCACCCCCAGCACCTCCCGCGTGTCAGTAGCAGACCTGGCCCATTGTCCTTGGGCCTCTTCATAGGCCCCAAGGACTCTGGCCATTTGAGGCAGGGCATGGCTCCCAGGGAGGCTGGCGTTTCCCTGACCCTGCTCCTCCTACCAGTCCTGCTGCCACCGGCCTGCCCACTAGCCACATTGCTCACCACGGTCCTCGCTGTGGCTCCCAGGGTGGATCCAGTCGGCCGGGCCACCACCTGCGCTGGGGCTGGTGCCAGCGAAGACGTGGTGGTGGTGGAGGCGGTGGTGGTCGGTGCGGCGATGGTGGCGGTTGCGGCAGTGGTAGTGGCCGCAATGACCGTGGGTGTGGCCGCAACGACAGTGGCAGCAGGGGACTGGGACTGTTCAGCATCCCTGGATGATGGGTTGGTGGGTAGGAGGGGTCCTGGGGAGCGGCTGGGCCCTGCCACGCCAGATGGGCCAGCTTGGTGGTCCGTGTCCGAAGAGGTGGACAGATCCTCCAGATCCGTGTGTCCTCGTTGGGGGCTTGTAGGCTGGCTGTGCTGGCTGCTGTCTCCATCCCCAGCGTCCAGCAGTTCGTCACCTGTGGAGAGAATGAGATTTGTTATTGTGTTGCACCTGGCGAAGTATGTATTAGTCGTCTGACATTGGCAGTTCGTGCAATCTCGTACATGGGTTTCCCGGAGGCGAGTGTGTGGCTGTGGCATCTGTAGTTGTGTGTGCTAGGCAATGGGACTGTGTGCGGTGCACATGTGGCATGGGACGGATTGGCCATGCCGATGGGTGTGTTGCTTTGCCCCTACTCATTGTGACTCTGGTGTATGCGGGCTCCTGGCCCATCCTGGGTCTGGTTTGTACTTTGCTTTTGGAGTTCAAATGGAACGCTTAGGAACGCATATGGCAACATGGGGGCCATGCCCCAGATTCGCATTTGGGAGGGTATATGCTTTTGGGGTACATGCTGTGAGCCATGGGTGCCGAACGTGACATGTGTTGTGGCAGCATGACAGTGCATGGTCTGAGGTGTGTGCATGCCTGACATGCCCTGCATATTTGCTGTCTGTTGTGGTTACTGGACATGGCATTGGACGCATCGTTATGAGTGAGTGATAGTTGTGTGCCAGCCAACGTATTGCAGTTGTCCCATCTCCTTGGTGTGCGTGCTGCCCTGTGCCATGTGCATCACTGCAGTGCTCGGGGGGTGTGGCCCATGTTGTGTGTTGTTGCTCACAGTGTGTCGTGCGCTTAATTGACTTCTGGCACATGGTTGGTCATGGGCATGTGTCTTAGCGTGACTGCTGTATGTGTGGCAGCTGTGCGGATGACATGCCTTTCATGAGACTGGGGCTGACGGATGGGATGGATGGTATGTTGTATGTGCATGGTGTGTCTGTGTGTTTGATGGGTTCAGTGGTGTTCGTGTGCATTTCTGTTGTTCCGCTCTGTTGCGTCTAGTGTTGTTTGTCTTACATAGGCGTAGTTGTGGGGTGTGTGGTTGACAGGCAGTAGGGGCTACATGGACAGGACTTCAATGGTGTTTCGGTTGTGTGTGATGAGTTGCACAGTGGCTGCCGTGTGGGACTATATTCAGTGTGGCTTGTGCATGCAGACGTGGCTCCTTGGGTGTTGCTATGTCTGTGATGGGTCATGTGGGGTGTGAGTCTGCTGTTCATGTCCGTGTGCACATTGTTCACTTGTTCGTGACGGTGGGCGGTGCTGCGTGTTCGTGTGCTACGTGACATGTCCCATGTGTTGGTGGTGTTATGGTCCTCATGCCTCCAGTAATCCAGCCCTGTCCAGTTTCCCACCTGCAAGTTGTTCGTGCGTGCACTGTACTGGATGCCACATGGCTCTTAGCGGGGGTGCTCCATGTTGCAGGTCTGTGGGGGTGGGGGGTGTAGTGGGTCGTGGGGTGGCTGTACACCCACTGACACCGATTGCTGTGGACCGTGATGTCTGCCTTTCGGCTGTCGTTGTGCACTGCGGTGGCTGACACGTGGGTGTGGGGTGTGGGGATGCTCCTCCTTGCTGTGCTGTGGGACTGGGGCCTGGTGTGTGTTGTACTTGGGCTGTCCACCGTCCCACCCACTGCACTTTGTGTTCCTGCCACTTACCTGTTACTTGTCAGTTGGTGCAGCTGTGGCGGACACATGGGTGTGGTGGGTGCTCGTTGTGGCGCTTCTGGCATATTTGTGGACCTGTTGGTGGTTACGTGGCTGGCTTAGTGTACACATGTCCCCACGCATCTTACAGTTGTTCGGTTTGGCCTGTGTGTGGTAGTGTCTGTTGCATGTGCGTGTGATGTGTTGTGTATTGTGTGCTGGACATGGGGGTGTTTGTCCCTGGGAGCTGTGGCATGGTGGTTGCGCATGTGTGTACATAGCGGTGTGCTGGTATACATTAGTTTGTACTTACCAGCCTCCACTCCCCTGCTAATCCGGCGAGGATCTCCGGATGTATTACGACTCGCACCTTCTCCTCCCACGCTTTGAAGGTCTTAAAGAGCGCGGGATTCCCTCCGCCAGTGACGGCAGCCAGCTCTCTGTTTTTGCCCTCCTTCTTCTTGACCAGGCTCTTTACGTCATTCCAACGTTTGTTTATCTCGGTTCTGTTCCTGGGCAGGGTCCCGACTGCATTGACCTGGTCTACGATCCGGGTCCACATTCTGTTTCTAGTGGCTAGTGGTGTGTGCTGGACCATGTTCCCATAGATTTGTGGGTACACCTTGATGATCTCGTCGACCATGACCGTCAGCTCCATGGGCGTGAACTTGGGCATCCTTTGTGGTGCCATGGTGTTTGTGGTGGTGGTGCGGTGTGTGTTGTGTAATGTGCAGGGGGTTTGTGGTGCCGGTGTTTGGTGGTGGTGGTGGTGGTGGTGGTTGTGATGTGTGCGTTTCTGTGGTGTGCTGCTGTCCTTGCTGTGTCACTGTGTCCTCTCCTCTCCTCTCTGGTTTGCAATGTAGCAAGGGGTTGTGGTCTGTGGGAGTGCTGCTTTTGTACTCACCTATGTGGGTGTGTCCTCATGGTCTGTTGTTTTCAGGTGTGTTGTGTCTGGGGTTCTGGCCTTTGTATTTTTTGTTTGTCCGGGGGGTGTTTTCGGGATGTGTACTGTGCTTGTGTATTTGTGCGTGCCTTGCTGTGTGGACTTGTTGGCCATGTTGTGTGCTATTGGTTTTGTGTGCGGATGGTTTCTGTGCAGGTACGTGGGCGCCATGGCTTCTGCCGTGTCGATTCTCATCGGCGTTGTTTGCGCTGGCGGGCGGTATTTTTGTTGTTTTTCCGCGCTCATGGCGGTGCGATCGTAATTTCACGTGCGGTGTGTCGGCCGTGTGGGCGGGCGGTTTTGTGTTGTCGTGCGTGTTTCCGTCCGTGGCGGGCGGTTTGACTCCGACTCGGACGATGGCGGGCGGTATTTTGTATGATTTTTCCGCCGATGGCGGTTTTCAGTTTGTGTACTCATAATGGCGTGGTCGGTGTTCAGGCGGTGTGTGCGGGCGGATTTTTGCCGCTTCCATGCCTGGCGGATTTATTTACGCCGGGTATCGTAATGTGCCCCTTATATTGTTAAATGTGTAGATTAATGTATTATTAATTATTTAATAATTAGTTGTTAATTAATCTTAATTAATTAATTGGCAATTAATTATGGTAATTGTGTAATTAATTTTAGGTGTGTGTTGTGGTGTTTATAGTTGAAAATGGTGGAAAGGGTGGGAAGTAAATTATTTTTAATTGGTGAATTAATAATTAGTTGTTAATTAATTTTAATTAATTAATTAGTAATTATTGATGGTAATTGTGTAATTAAATTTAGGTGTGTGTTTTGGTGTTTATAGGTGTTAATGGTGGGAAGGGTGGGAAGTAATTTATTTTTTATTGATGAATTATTCATTAGTTGTTAGTTAATTTAAATTAATTAATTAGTAATTAGTTATGGTAATTGTGTAATTAATTTTAGGTGTGTGTTGTGGATATTATAGTGTTAAAGAATGTGTACTCAATGAATGTTTATTATTTTTTTATTAATAATATTTTTAAAATTCATTATTAATTATGTTAATTATGGAAATAAATTTAAATAAAAATGTCTTTTGTTTATTGGTGTGGTGTTATAGGGTAGGAAATAAAATAGATACATTTATGTTTTAAATAATTTGTTTGTTTGTTAATATTTGCTCCTTTTAAATAAATATTGTTTATAAATGTATTTCTTAATTTATTTTATATAATATTTGTACCTTTTTGTTATATGTAATTAATATTGTAATATGTGTTCTTTTTATATTTTTTATATATTTAATCGTATATTTTTAAAATATTGTTTATTTATTTGTAAGATTATTTAATTTTTTTCAATTGTTTAAATGTTATTAGTAATTTTTGTTTCTCTGCTATCCAACACGTTCCCTACTGTTGCACTCATTGGAGTGGGAATAGTAGTTTTTACCCCTCCTTTATCCAGCACTTTCCCTACTGTTGCACTCACTGAAGTAGGACTAGTAATTTTTACCCCTCCTTTATCCAATACTTTCCCTACTGTTGCACTCACTGGAGTGGGAATAGTAATTTTTACCCCTCCGCTATCCAAAACTTTCCCTACAGTTGCACTCACTGGAGTGGGAATAGTAATTTTTACCCCTCCCCTATCCAGCACTTTCCCTACTGTTGAACTCACTGGAGTGGGAATAATAATTTTTACCCCTCCGCTATCCAGCACTTTCCCTACTGTTGCACTCACTGGAGTGGGAATAGTAATTTTTACCCCTCCGCTATCCATCACTTTCCCAACTGTTGCACTCTCTGGAGTGGGAATAGTAATTTTTACCCCTCCGCTATCCATCACTTTCCCTACTGTTGCACTCGCTGGAGAGGGAATAGTAATTTTTACCCCTCCGCTATCCAGCACTTTCCCTACTGTTGAACTCACTGGAGTGGGAATAGTAATTTGTACCCCTCCGCTATCCAGCACTTTCCCTACTGTTGAACTCACTGGAGTGGGAATAGTAATTTTTACCCCTCCGCTATCCAGCACTTTCCCTACTGTTGCACTCACTGGAGTGGGAATAGTAATTTTTACCCCTCCGCTATCCAACACTTTCCCTACTGTTGCACTCTTTGGAGTGGGAATAGTAATTTTTGCCCCTCCGCTATCCAACACTTTCCCTACTGTTGCACTCACTGGAGTGGGAATAGTAATTTTTACCCCTCCGCTATCCTACATTTTCCCTACTGTTGCACTCACTGAGTTGGAATAGTACATTTAATTCTTCCGCTATCCAACATTTACCCTACTTTTGCACTCATTGGGGTGAGAATAGTAAATTTTACCCCTCTGCTATCCAACACTTTCCCTACTGTTGCACTCTTTGGAGTGGGAATAGTAATTTTTACCCCTCCGCTATCCAACACTTTCCCTACTGTTGCACTCTTTGGAGTGGGAATAGTAATTTTTGCCCCTCCGCTATCCAACACTTTCCCTACTGTTGCACTCACTGGAGTGGGAATAGGAATTTTTACCCCTCCGCTATCCAACATTTTCCCTACTGTTGCACTTACTGAGTTGGAATAGTAAATTTAATTCTTCCGCTATCCAACATTTACCCTACTTTTGCACTCATTGGGGTGAAATTTTACCCCTCTGCTATCCAACACTTTCCCTACTGTTGCACTCTTTGGAGTGGGAATAGTAATTTGTACCCCTCCGCTATCCAACACTTTACCTACTGTTGTATTCACTGGAGTTGGAACAGTAAATTTAATTATTCCACTATCCAACATTTTTCCTACCTTTGTATTTATTGTATTGTGAAATGTACGTTTGAATTTATTTTAATAGTTTAATTTTTTAATTAATTATAGAATGGTTTTTTTAATTTTTAATTATTGATATATGTATATATTTTATTTTTGTATAATTTAAAAGTTTAAAAATTAAATAAAGATAACGTTAATAAATTATTTTAAAGTAAATATATGTATATGTATAAAATATTACGTTTGTGTGTTAATTTTTTTTAAATTAATTTGATTTTTATATTTAGTTAAAATGTATATTAAATGAAATAAATTTTGTTAAAGATAATATTAATATTTTATATATTTAATATATATTATTTTATTTTATTTACATTTTTTAAATCAATATTTTTTACATCTATATTTTTAGTTTTGATATTTTTGATTCAATATTTTTGTACTTACCTGTTTAGGTATAGGGAGTCGATATTTTTACATTGTATATATTTTTTTCGATATTTTTATCATCTGTATTTTATACTTCGATATTTTGTCAGTGAACCATTTCAACAGCTTTGTAGTCAGGGACGTAGCTTAGTCAGTAAGATTGTGGGGGTGAAGGGTGGGGGGGTGTACTTCAGATTTCCCAACAATCAAGCAGAGCATGGGGTGGGGAGCTTTAGGGGCAGTGAGCATTGTTAAACACTATATTTTTCAAACTAACCAACATTTTTTAAGTTCTTCAAAATAGACGAGAGAATGAGAGTGTGTGTGCGTATTTGTGCTTGTGTTTTTGTCTGTGTGTATGTAAAAATCACTGGTGAAATATAAAAGAAACCTCACCATACCCGACTGAAACCACTTGTACCCAATTAATTACAACAGAATACATTTTTTAGTGGGGTGCAGCCGCAGTCCGTGCAGGTAACAGCGGTGGGCGGTGGGGCCGGGTGAGGGGAATTTCAAGGGACGATGCAGAGGGAAAATTAAATAAATAATTAATTTTCCCTCGGTAGTGACCCTTGAAATCCCCCCCCCACGCGGCCCCACCGCTGTTACCTGCACGGACCGCAGCTGGTGGGGTGTAACACCCCAAACACCCCCCTGAAGCTACGTCCCTGTATGTAGCTACTTCCCATACTTTCCCACAGAATCGAAATACATTTGCCACCTCAATGACTTTCTTTGTTCTGTGTGCTTCACTTTGAAGAGAGGCCAAAGAAAGGATAGGCATGTAGTTTGAACACCTTTATGACCCACTGATAGATACTGTAAGTACTATTTGCACACATGTGGCCATTGTACTGTGCAATCTGTAGAGAGTCCAAAAACTGGATGAGCATGTATCCTGAACACTCCTATGACCCACTAAGAAACTTGCACTGACTTCAACCTCTCCTCCAAGCGCTCTATCTTATCCCATCGTGAACACCCAATCACAATCTGAAGTCACCCAGATACCTCGAGGTTACTCAGTTCATAGTAGGCGCTGTGCGGTAAAAGGCTCATATGCTGCATGGAAAAACAAACCTCTGCCATAAACCCTAGGAAGGTGGAGGGAGCGACAGAGGCAGCAGCCATGAGCCTAAAAACAGGCCTCCATTGGCTTCAACCCTCCCACCCCCAATTCTCCCAGGGAAGTGCCTATGGGATAAATGACCAATCCAGCCTTTTATACCAATTAAGTAATTAACTAGGGTGAGAAGGAAAACACTCAAACAACAATTAAGAGAAAATAATTGACCTTTTCGAATAAATGAAAAATTACAAAACAACAGCTCTGGTTTAATTCATATAATTTCTCACATTGCTATGATCATGAAGTTACTGCTTCCTTGAAGTACACCCTAAAGCTCCTGATATTTCCTAGTTCATGCATCCAGCCATTACCACCAGATCCCTCCTGTCCCGGTCCCATTCATTACAATTTGAGATTAAATTATCTCACAGACAGAAAAAAGAACCTAAGGAACGCTGGATCCCTAGCCCACCCCCTCCCACCGGGAGTACTTAAGTTGTACTTACCCAGCATTCCCTCTGTTATTTTTTCTGTCTGAAGACAGAATGGGGCAGGTCAGGAGCTGCTCCTGCATGGCTGGAGTGGCTGACACGGTTGGAGGTGTCTTCGCAGACAGGCGGTGGAGTCGGTGCTGGTGGGCATGTCTCTCTATCTGCCGGGCTTGTAGGAAGACATGCAGCGCAGATGTTGTGGAGCCATTCACCCCAGGATGGGGTCTAGTTCGAGTCCGGTTTCTCATTGCGCGCCTCCCTGACTGCTAGGCGTAAGGGGAGGTGCGTTATCAGGATGATTGGCGTTGGTGTCAGGCCCTGGGTGACTTCCGACTATGACATGATGGTACAGACCAGGTGCACCGAGGGGGAGTGCGCGCTTGTGGCATCAGGATCGGGCGTCGGCGTTGGAATGCAGTAGGAGATTCCAGCAGCCAACTCCCAGGTGAATACCGTATAGCGGTTGGATTTGCTGGTACGGTGTTGGGGGAACGTAGTGTGCTTTTTCATTTGTGTGGAGTTACGTGCTGTTATATCTGGCTCAATGGGGAAGCATTATAGGAAGCGTACACATGTGGAGGCATCTTCCTCTTCCTCCTCAGTTTCTTCACCTTCTTCCCCTTCCCCACTGTTAATGGGCAATGAACACCAGAGCGGGTATGATGTATGCACAAAGGGTTTATTTTAAAGTCTTTTAGTTCAAAGGAACAACAATACTCTGTTCTCCCACGTCTTCCACTCAGAGGTAGGGTACTTCACAGCAGCCCGTCGTCGTCCAACCGAACCAAGGTCATCGTGCATGAAAAGAAAATAGAAAAGGAGGAGGATTTAAGACAAGTGGTCCGATACTTGCTTTGGCTAAGGGAGGGGAGTGAGGGATGAACACCAACACCCGGTACTACCACCACCTGTGTCACGGTTCGCAGCTATGGTTTTACACTGCCATGCATGCCATGTCAACCCTCCCCTTCCTTTGCTAACAGCGTCTCAGCGGCTGAGAGGCGCTTACTAAACCAACCCCGGATTCGTCCACGTACCTCTGGGAGCCACGCTCCTCCAGGAGCGCAGCTGGTGTTCACGTGGTACCGGATAGGGTCCAGCTCCCCGTGGTTCTGGACTCCCCGGCTCTGTGATCTTTGGGTCGGAGATGGCGTCCTCTGTACGTCGTCAGCGGGGGTTTCTTTGTCGGAGTCCTTGAGTTCGAAGCTCCTCTCGTACTCGGCCTCCGTCCTGGTTTCCTCGTCCCGCGGTGTCACCAGGTTTCTCTTCCTCTCGTCGATTTCCAACGGGTTCCGGATATAAAGACCTCCCTCTTGACCTCGATAGCTCTTATTGGTGCACGTGACAGTATCACATGGGTCGACCTCGGTTCCAGGAAGTATAGCTGGTTAAAGGGACGTGTACAGCCCTCCGCACTTTGAACAAAGGGAGACTGTAAATAAAGTATAGGAGAGACATAAGGGGGGAATACATCCTCGTTCTCCTCTTCCTCCCGGTCCCGGTCAGGTACGTCATGACACCCACCTAGATCGAAGCGCCGAAGGGAGAGTGAGAATGTCAGATTGTGGCGCCTGATTCGGGAGACTTTGCAGGAGATGGGCAGTGGTGGCATGCCAAAAGAATCAGTCCCAGTTCAGGCTTCATATTCTTCTGGTTCGGAAGAGGAGAGTCTGGGTGCAGAGGAGCACAAAGTAAAATATAAAGACTGACATATGTTGCTGGAATTGTTGAAGCATGTCAAATCCAATATGGGTTTTCCTGATGAGGAGGCCCCGGGCACTTCTGGGAGATCGCTGCTACACCAGTTCTAGAGTGCTGCCACAGTGGATGTTCCACTTCATGCTTACATTCATGAGGTGTTGAGGAGGGAATGGAAGTATCCAGATAGGATGATGCTTCCCCGGTTCATGGCCAAGTTCTACCCTCTTTAAGATTTGCCTAAGGAGTTACAGGACTCTACTCCCATCGATTCATTTGTGGCCAGTCTGGTGGGCAAGACGTAGCTGACTGAGGAGGCTGTGATCAAGGATTCAGTCGACAAAAAGGTGGCTGCTTCTTTTAGGACAGTGTACTCCGGATCGCATCTGGCCCTGTGTGTTGGCATTTAATATGTGGCCCGATCCCTGATTTCTGATGTCAAGGCACTGTATAGGTCCCTGGATGACATATCTGACTGTTCTGGACTGCTGGAACAGATTGGCGCCATGTTGAATTTCCTTCCGATGTGTCCTTTGATGTAGTGCAGGCCTCTGCTCTGTCTGGTAGGGATTGTGTGGCATCTTGCCACAATTTGGTTTTGAAGGACTGGATGACTGATTCAGCCCAGAAGGCTTCAGACTGAGGTTGCCCTTCCAGTGGAGTATGATGTTTGGAGAGGAACTGATTGGGGGACAAGCTGCATAAGCTGTTTAAGAAAAAGAAACACTCATCTTCCCTGAAGCAGTCCCCCTTTTGTCAGCCTTCTCGGAGGCAGTATCCCGTGGACAGGGCAGGTTTTCTTTGAGTGGGGGAGGGAAAGGAAAGCCAACTCTCCCCCCACCAAAGCAAGAATGTTTGGTCGGCGGACGGATTCAGCACTTTCTTCCAGCCAGGGAGGAATCTTCTTCAGATGCGTGGGTGCTGGACATTGTGCGGCAGGGCTACCGGTTAAAGTTCGCAGTCACTCCTTCGGATTCAGAGGTTCATCCGACTCCTTGACCTTCCAATCATGTGAAGAGGGAAGCATTGTCTCTGGGAATTTGCTCGCTTCTGCAGACAAGTGCCATTCGGGAAGTCCCACAGATGGAGCAAGGCAGGGGATTTTACTCCATAATCTTCCTGGTAGCCAAGTCTACGTGGGGGGGTGGAGGGGGAGGCGGGTTTGACTGGTATTGGACTCGAAGGCTATGGACAAATTTGTCATCCACCTGCCCTTCAAGATAGAGACCCTGCAGAGGGTGATCCCATTGGTACCTAGGGATCATCTCATGTGTCACAATTGCTGAGAGGGTTTTCTTTGAGGAAGCCTCTGTTCCCATTGTGGGACCTGCCTCTTATGTTGAGGACTTTGGTTGCCGCTCCCTTTGAGCCTTTGGACTTGGTGGACATAAAATGTGTCACTTTGAAGGTTGTTTTCTTGATGGCCCTAACTTCGGCCAGGCGCCTTGGTGAATTGGGGGCTCTGATGGCGAGGGAACCATTCCTGTCTTTTTCTGAGGATGGGTTATCTTGCATTTGGATTCCACTTTTGTGCCCAAGGTGGCTTCTCAGTTCCTTCATTCTCAGTAGGTGATTCTGTCTGCTTTGGGGGTTGAGCAGGAGTCTGGGGATGGTCTTCCTCGGTCTTTGCTAGATGTCAGGAGAGCTTTGCACATCTATCTGGATCGTACTAGTCTGTTTCGGAAGATGGACTACCTGTTTGTTTCCTTTGGGCTCTCCTCCCAGGGTTTGAAGGCATCTTCTTTGTCCACTGGTCGTTGGCTGAAGCATGTCATTGAGCTTGTTTACTCCCTTTCGGGGTCTCCGCCTCCTGCAAGAGTCCAGGGGTACTCAACATGGGGGATGGCGGCTTCCTGGGCAGAATTGCGGAGGGTTCCCTGTCTGAAATTTGCAGGGCCGCTAATTGGACCTCCTCTAATATTTTTGTGCGGCATTATAGGCTCCAGAATTTGCTGTGTGAAGATACCAATTTTGGATTGGGTGTGTTGCAGCTCCTAATTTCCTTATTTTCTTTTCGAATAAATGACTTGGGTGCTGCTGTTTGTCATTGTGTCCATGTGTTTCTGCTGATAAGAATGCCGGTGAAGGAGCTTGGGTATTCTCAAATTGTAATGAATGGGACGAGGACAGGAGGGACGTGGTTGTAATACCCTATTACTTAACAGTAATCTTCATTACTCCTGGTCCTGTTGTCCTTGCCCCATTAATTACCCCCCTCCCTCTCTCCCGGGCGGCTGGCCTTCATATTGGGGCTTGGTAGTTGAGAGGGAATTGCTGGATAACAATGGCTTAAGTACTCCCGGTGGGAGGGAGCGGAGTAGGGATCCAGCTTTCCTTTCATTCTTTTTTCTGTCTGTGAGATAAATATATCTCAAATTGAAATGAATGGAACGAGGACAACGGGACCATAGGGCATTAATATATGCTTCGCAACCCCTGCACTGATCAACTGACTCTGTTGTAGCAGTGGTCTAGCTGAAGCCATTCTGTAGATAGGCTGCTCGTCTGATTCTAGAGCAGTGCTACCCTAATTTTTTTAAATAGGACCCACTTTTTAGAGTGAAAAAATGTCACAACCCACCTACCTTTAATGGACTTGAGGTGGGTGATTTTTCTTAATGTAACTAAAGCAACATGTGGTAGGGCACTGCAATTTACAAACAACACATTTTCCATTGAAATGGCACCTACATTTGCACAGACAGCGTTTTACTGCTAAAACTCTATTGTACACAAATAATAATGTGTGGAAATCAGGTTTCAGTGAATATTTATCAACTGTGCATCATCAAGTAAAGTGTCTTGATTCATTTTGAGTTTGTTTCCATCACACTTCAGAATTATAAATGAAAACAAAAAGTGCTTCATATTTGCTTTCCTAACTGGTGCATGTGTGCAGTTCATTTACAGGTATTTACATTTTGTTGTGTGTTACAAAAAAATAACATCTTACAGGCTTTCCTTTCAGACTCACTGGGCCCCAGAGAGATTGCCACATAATTCACTTTACTTTTCTTTCTCTGACTGCAAAGTGAGAGGAGTTTCTAAACACTAATCCCCCTGCAGCAATTTGTCAGAAGATAGCCTGACATTTGACCTCTGCCTTTGAAGTGCAGCAAATGTGACAAGACAAACACAGAATTTAAAAGCATCTTTATTTATTACATGGGCTTGGGCCACCAGTGGGTCAAAACTCACAGTTTGGTAAACCCTGTTCTAGAGTCTATCAGAAGTACATAATAAATCACTGTCTTTGCATTCAGAAATTACCTGAATGGTATGCGCTGGTAAAAAATCTACCTGAAATGTTCGTTGACCACCCACGTTAAAGGAACTGCTGCTCGCGTTCAAAACACTGCCGCTTGCATTCAGATTTGTAGTTTGCGCTCAAAAATTACCCGAACGGTCATCTTGAATAAAGAATTTACCTGAAATGCCGCTCACGTTCACAAACTGTACATCTCACATTAAAATTTCTCCATAAAATTAGGAGGTGTGGCAAAGTTGCATAATCTCTGTAATTTTGTAGAAATTTTGTTATGCAACAGTGCCAAAATAATGGCAATTATGCCGGTGAAATTGAAATTTCACACAGTCCTACAAAATGATGTGCAAGAAACCATGGGGGATATTCTCAAGAACGTGTGATAATTATCGCAAAATTAGCATAACGCAACTTTGCACATCGCAGTCTATCGCGGGAAAATACCGCCGTGTTAACGTTGTATTATCAACCCGGCGGCACCATGCGATAGTCTCACGACCACGCGCAAAATGCCTGTGTTAAAATTAACGCGACGCCCAAAAAACGCGAAACAGAAACGCGAAAAAAGTTCCAATGCCCAAAATCGCGATAACCAGCGACAGGCCTACAATTCCCACGCGTCATGCGGGAAAATGCACCATAAAAGCAAAAAAAAAAAAGGCTAAAAAAAGTGAAACTGCGTAGCACCATGGATGCACCCGGAACGAGTGCAGAGGACAACGCGAACCCCACAAGCCCCACAGACAACCAGCAAGGAACCTCGGGGTCGGGGAAGGCCAAGGAGAAGAGGAAGAGGAAGACGCGGTTCAGTCCGCAGGAAAACAGGATCATCGTTACGGAGGTGATAGTACACTACCAACAACTGTTCGTCACCTCCAACGTGTCATTGGCAACAAAGACGCAAACATGGCAGACTATCTTGGACCATGTGAATGCAGTTGCAGAGTTGAGGAGGACAATGGAAGAGGTCAAGAGGCGCTGGAATGATGTGAAGGGCAAAACCAAGAAGAAACTCGATGCCAACATGAAAGCAGCAACGCAGATTGGAGGTGGGGGTCTAGCGGCACACCAGGAGCAGGATGACATGGAGAAAATGATGGCCACAGTCATCAGTCGGGATACGGTGCCAGGAGTAGTGGATCCGGACACTGCTCAACATGACCTGACACAACATCAACAGGGTGAGTACCGACCAGGGACTGGGGGACGGGGGAGATGGGCACAATGGCACACATGCACAATTAAGTAGAGCACACTGCACACCCACAATGACTCTGGATCATGTCCCTGATCTCCTTGGCATACTGCAGCACACATAGAAACAGCAAGTAGGCCCCCGTCGACAATGTGCCCGGAGGGGGCCCTCCCCACACATCACTAATCTCACAACAAACCCATTCACATGTGCTGAACCCAGCAAAGCTGAGGGTCCGTGAGCCACACTGACAATGCAAGTGACACTGCATGACGATTAGCATGGCTGCAGTCCAATTATCATGACATGGTGCACACCACGACACTGAGGTGACTGAGTGTGGACCACATCCGGAAAGGAGCAGGTCACACTCTGACACATCCACGTGCACAAACAACCCCTGACGTCAACAACACATCTGCGGACAAACGATGCCCAAGAGTCACAACTCGACCAAGAGCGTAATTTACCCAAGTCCACAACATCTCAGCACTGTAGAAGCACAGAAGTCAAAGGCACACCGCCTGAAAGGGATAAGGGGCAGCCAAATCAGAGCTGCAGGGGTGACTCACCCACAATGCAGCACACAAACATAAGAATAAGAGCACCTCAACATTGACAACAATGTGATACAAACTGCAACACCTTCACAACAGAACACAGGACACAACTGTTGCCGCATGTGTGTACAAAATGGCCAATCACATCTGGCATAGCAGGAAACTGTGAGATGACAATGTATGAGTACAACCTCACATCCGTGATGTAGTACAAATGTCCACTGTACCGCATCAAATAGGCATCTCCTCACAAACTGTCACAATGTACATTGTCATGCAGTCTGTATGTAAACTCCGCCAATGCGTCAACATACATGGAACACACTGTGAAACTGTATCTCCCCTTTACATTGCAGAGGGACAATCAACACCTCCTGCAGAGCAGACCCCACATCACGTCAGCGATGATGGAGACGACCTCCAGGACATCGACTTTGATGAACCCCAACGGTTCATGGACAACCTCCGCACCCCACCTCCAGTAGCAGGGCAGCCCAGCAGCATTGAGGTGATCCCACCCCCTGCACAGACCACACAGCAGGAAGCACCCACCACCACGTCTGGCTCCCAGCACCTCACCGAAGAACACATGGCGTTCCAACGCCGTGTGTTAGACTGCCAGAAGGAGCTGGCTGAACAGATGCGGGTGGGCTTCGACCTCATGGCAGCCAAACTAGATGCCATACGTGGGTGTCTAAGTCCCATCAAGGACCACTTACACTCCCTAACGGACACCCACAGTCCGCCCCATGCCCTCCAACAATCCATGGCAGGCGTCACTGGAGTAATGACTCGGAGACAACAACAACTGTCTAGTCAGAGTGGCTACAGCGATGTCATCCGTGATTTGGGAAACATGAGGAGGGTCATGGAGAACATGGAGCGGATGCAGGCGCAAAGAATGGCTACCACGGCTGCACACGAGAAAGCTGTAGATGGGATCTTCCATGCCCTGCAGATCCTCATCATGGGAGTGATGCCACAAGACATTGCGCAGATGAATGCTGCTGCTACTTCTACATCCACATCTCCGGCCCCTGATGTGTCAGTGTCACACAGTGCTGCATACCAAACACCACCACCCACATGTGAGGCACATGAAATGCCAGAGGACGAAGATGAGGATGAATCTGCCTTAGTGGTAAGGAGGAAGCAGTAGCATTCATCTCCGCCATATGGCTTGTTTCTGCTTGGGTCTGCCCTCTGCATCATGACCTGCAACAACACCTTCCACTGTCCCCCGACACACTCTGCCACACCAACCTTGGACCTCGACATGGACTGCCATATTTTGCATGCTCAACAATGACACAGCAATCAGCCTGCGGACTGGACTCTTCCCCTTCCGAGTAACTTGTCAATCCCTAAAGGACTCAGGCTGGCCCTCCACGGGGCAACATTGTAAAGTGTTGTCTGCATGGCCCAGTACTAAGACAGCTTCAACACCCCACTGAACGTGAATAACACATTCTAATACACACAGATGTGTCATGTCCCTGATTAATCAAGTATGAAAGCATGGACGAATGTAGGGGCAGTGATTCCCCCTTACTTCCATGTAGCTCATGTTGTGGGACTTGAGTCACAGGGTGCATCCCTGCATCATGGTGGTACATATTTGACCCCAAAAGAAGCCCTGTTGTCAATTGTAGGTCACAAATGACAGCCTACATGTAATGATTTGGGACACATGTGAAACGCTGATGAGTGGGATTCCGTACTATCTTTGACACACAGAAATGGCATTTCGAATATGTGACACCCTAAACAACCTCTCTGTACAGAGGTGACACACCCACCATCTATTTCCAATTTATGAGATTGTTAGCACTACATGTTGCACTTACACTTGTCAGAGTGATGTGCTTGTTCAGAGTAGTAACATGCACACAGGGAATGTGTGTTGTAATGAATTTATTTGCACATGCTGTGCCTGTGGTCATTTTGTACTGTCCCATGATTGCTAAGGACTGTGGCAATGTGACGTGCTCATGTGAAGAAATTGTCAATGATGGTGTTCCTACGGGCTATTCCTGCTGCTGCTGCAGTGGGGTGTGGTCCACCTGCCTCATCTTCCTCATCATCGTCCGATGCATCTGGCACTTGTAGCCATGGGGCATTGGTGCGTACACATATGTTGTGCAACACACAACATGCAACGATCATCTTGCACACGATGCCTGGGCTGTGCAGGAGCCTTCCACCTGTGATGTCCAGGCACCTGAAACGTGACTTCAACACGCCAAATGTGCGTTCCACGATGCCCCTGGTGCGTTTGTGGGACGCATTGTACTGCCTCTGGGCCTGTGTGTTCGGGGCTCGGAGGGGTGTCATCATCCAAGGGCAGAGTGCATATCCTTGATCACCTGTGACAGTGCAGAGAGACATGAGTCAAACGTTGGTTCTGCATGATGTGTTGGCAGGCTCACTAGTTCATTGGTGTGTGATATGTGTGACTCAGTGATTCCTGTTTGACAGGTACTGCTTGTAGCAAATGAGCGGCATCAATGTGTATTACGTAGCCTCACTGCTGCTCCTCCCTCCCCCCGAGCCTAGTCACTAGTGTGCGCAGCGCGGTTGCATCACTTGCACTACTATGGCACACCATTGTCATGCCTGTCTGTGCATGTCCACAAGCCTGACAACGACACTGTGATGTGCGCTGATGGTGGGCGGCCACGTGTGTGTAGGCCTACGGTGAGGATAGGGCGGACACAGATGTAGAGTTCATGGCTGGCTGAACTCGCGATGCGGTTGAGGGTAGTCCTATGGCCTATGCTGCGGTAATAGCGACACACACAACAGTTGGCATGTATGATCCCGGACCCCGAGCGGACTTGCGCTCCTTCATTTATCCCTTCGGCCGAGCCCACACTCCGGGGGCATGCTACATCGCAACATTGTCCATTGCGGGACGGGTGGCGCCGACACTACAACAGAGACACACGCATTAGTTACTTCCTTGGCAAGGCCAACACATAGCAACGCCCAGAGCCCCGGGCTGTTCATCCACACCCCTACGCTGGACTGTCGTACGCCAGCCCACTCCACTTATGCTTACAGGGGGGTACGACACAGCTACATGTCCCAGGTCTTCCCCACTGCCTGAGTGACATGGTTGCGTCTGCTGTACACAGCACAATGTAATGTGGTAGGGCCCGGGGCCCTCATGCATACACAATGACCACACAGACACACTTAGAAAATTTGTGGAACTGGCTACGGGCACGTGCGCCCAGCACCTTTTATTGCCAGGGTCACATGTCCAGTGACGCCTGTGCTGGATGGGTGAGGGGTGAGCGTAAACCAGCCCTCAGGGAGTGGTTGGTGCTGGCAACAACTACAACAGTGATCAGACAATCAGTAGTTCAAAGTCCAAACAGCAAGGGTCCATGACTTGAGCTGAACAGAGTTAGTGGCCCCGGATGCACTGCGGCCGGCACAGGCACACCGCCACGGGACGGTGACTTGTGGTGCACTGAAGTAGGGCCACGGGAGCTGAGCGGGTCCTCGTCGATGTCCAAGTTGAATGTCGCAGAGTGTTTCGGGGGACAGTGGAAGGTGTTCTTCCAGGGCATGATGCAGAGGGCAGAACCAAGCATGAACAGGCAATATGGAGGAGATGAATGCTACAGACTCATTTTTAACGCCAAGTCAGTATCAGCTACATGATGATGAAGACAACCCCCAGGCCATAGACTCAGACGCCACCAAAGTTCAAACAGAGAGTGTCCCTGAATTTCAAGGCACAGAGTTAGTGGCACCAGAGCTGAAAGGGGATGCAGTCTGCGATGAGGCCTGTACAATGGTATGAACTCTGCCATGAAAAAAGCAAGATCAGTTCGAAATGTGTGACCTACTTGACCGCAGTGTAGGCCGGAGGCAGCGGTCAGCAGGGGCCCACAGCCACGTGTCGTTGGCTTGCAATGCACAGAGTTAGTGGCACCAGATCGAAGGGAGTACAGTGATATAACTCAAGATGGCCGCCGAGTAGGAGCTCTTCCCCAGAGCTCCTGGTTGGGGATTACCTTATCGGTTGATATCCCCGCAATAACCAGCCATCCAACCTCTAAGATCACTCCTTTACTTCACCCAACACGCAAGACTTTGCAACGGCGATTTTGGCAACTCTTACCTCAAAAAACGATCTCCTAGGATCCATCGACGCTCTCAACTGGATTGGGCCCACGGGATCCATGCTGACCTCTACAGAAGGGATCCGAGCTCTACAGTAGAAATCTACAGAAGGAGCGCCCGACGACGCAGACAATCCTCTCCGGTGCCGGTGCTTCGTACTGCTCACTAGACGCAGTGCCAACCGGGTGCAGACCTCCGTGCCTCGTCCGCAGCTACACAATTGGACCCACGCTGCACGTCGTACAGCGTACTAGACACGGTTACAACAGAGTGCAGACATCCGTGCCTCGTCTGCTGCTTCACAATCGGACCCACAAACGGTCCCGTTTCCGGCCACAAACGCTGCCCTCTGTCACAGCCGACCCTTCCCTTCGTGCCACTCACTAGACGCGGTGCCAACCTGAGGCACCCTGCTCGGGCTCCTGATCGCCCTACCACCCTCCACGGTCCTCGCTCCGATAAGTTGGATTGCACCGCTCAGCACTAGGAACGGGTCGCAGGCTCTCCATGGGGAGGTGCCTCACTGAACCGGACTGCCCTCTGTGTGATTGATGAGGCTACCTGCCCTCCATATTGCTTGGGTTCCTGACCGCCCCCCACCCACCGCGGCCATGGCTCCGCTGTGAGGGATTGCACTGCCCGGCCCTAGGAAGGGGACGCGGGTTTTCCACGGAGAAGCTACTCTGCATCACTGAACCATCACTGAACCAACGGGCGCTTTGCCTCAGAACCATAGCATCGACTCTACCACCGGATTGATGCCCACCAAGCGCACCGCCACGCTCTCTTTTTCTGTTACGGTTTGCTACTCTCTGACCCCGCTTGCCCCCTCTGAACTTCCCACGCTGAGAGGGTCTGCGCTTCACGAGCGTCGGCTCGACTGCCTCCGTGCCTGTTGCCACTCCGCCCTCCCCCGAGGATCGATGCTTGCCGTCGAGTGCGCGCTCACAGCGCTTCTGCTCCCGTTCGACTCAAGCTGGTCCTTTGCACATGAAGACTTCAAGATGACAATCGCACATGAAGTAAGGGCCCACACAGGGCTGACTGCCTATCCACAAAATTTATTTGATGTGACTTTGATTTTGATTTTGATCTCCCTAAAATGGCCGCTCCCTCCCTGTTGGGGGTGCTCACTCCACGCCCGCTCCTGTACCTGAACTAAAATGGCCGCTTCCCTCTGGCTGATGCGATAGACGCGACGACTCGACGCTCGCTCTCGCACCTAACCGCTCAGATCCCGTCCTCGATCCCAGTCTAATTGTAACTGGTTATAATGGCTCCTGTACCTGGTCTAAAATGGGCGCTTCCCTCTTGCTGATGCAATAGACGCGACGACTCGCCGCTCGCTCTCGCACCTAAGCGCTTAGATCCCGTTCTCGATCCCAGTCTAATTGTAACTGGTTATAACGGCCGCTTGCTATGGGTGTTTACCATACGCTCGCACCCGGCGCCTAAATGGTCATGTCCTCCCTCATCAGAAAGTCTAACTCGCCATGGCTGATCTCTCCTACAATTTGCTGTGAAGCTTACAAAATGGTGCTCATGATATCGCTAAAATTGATATCTCCTACAATTTGCTGTGAATCTAACAAAAATTGGGTGCTCCTGATATCGCTATAATCTCACTAAAGCTTCTGATATCTCAAGAATTGGATTTCTCCTATTATCTATACTTGAATTGTCAAAAATGGACACCCCTTACTGCTGATGGAAACTACTTTACGTACGCTCCAGGACCATTTATTGGCTGTCCCAGCTCCCCTCTATTAAGTTCTCTCCCCCTGGTTCCCTCGAACAGCAATAGACAATGTCACCTCCATAACCCTCTCCCCCACATATGCTCCCTCTTAACACACATGACCGCGGCTCAACACTGAGCCCACTGAACATGGTCACAAGGTCAATAGCAAACTGACTCAAAAGGCGCACGTCTTCGGCCTTCCTTACTCCCCACACCTTAACACCACCACTTGCATGTCTCAATACTAGGAACCAGTATACTCCCTCCTCTCCTATACTACTCACGACATAATCCCGCCCCAACATGCCCCCCCCCGGTCAGCCTAGACTGGATTCCAGACTCCAGAAATCAGGTTCGAATTGCCACACAATTAACTACCCGCCCAACCTCTCCAAGAATGCTATTAAATCGCTAAAACATAGACTACTCAAAGCCAACCCAGAAACCCTTATCTCTGACCCCTATTTCTGTCAAAAGAAAGGGGCGATTACTAGCGACCTGATCTTTCATACCAAAAGAAGAGCGCAGTGGAGAACTGCGTTCCATTCTTTACTCAGAATCGCCGCAGCTAAGAAATTTCCCCACGGTCTTAGACTATCCGCTGTGACATCACCCTCATTCAGAGCAAATGCTACTATCTCCATCTATAACAATGGGATTATACTAATTCAGGCCACCGACCGCAACCTGGCCATCTTCGATGTAATGGTTTGACCGCATTAAAAAATCACTTGACCATAGTGACACCCCTATTTACCTGAGGAACGACATTCCACTATCCCCAACTCAAGGCCAACATGAGCACGCACTATCGCCCCATCACCACCAATCAACTGCTCCTCATGCCTCGAACAACTTGCATAGGACCCCAGTTCTAGGCACCACAAACTCACCCACCGTATCCCAACCACCCAGATCTTACCAACTCCATTCCAACACTGTGGAAGAAGCGTCTATCCCTAGCCCCAACCTCCTTGCCCACACCCTCCACTCTCCCTTCCCTCCGATCTCTCCCCCACATAACTCCCTTTCCCCACAGCTGGCCGGCCCTCTCTCCTCCAGGATAGCAATGCCCCCTAACCCTAACTTACGGTCACAATTTTCTCCTCGCCATCTGAGTCGGAAATCCTCCTCTGAAGCTCCCCCCCCTCTAATCCCCCTTATGTGAACTCAATTACGTCCACCATAGTGAACCCCACCTCCCATCCCATCCATACGAACCACGTACCACCAGCAGATCCAGCTGCTAAGCTCAAGGAAATAAATCAGGAACTTTTCATGCTCAAAACGGCCATTCAAAATCTCATTAACACCACCGCTGACCTGGCCCTTGACCTCGCTTCCAACAAATCATCGCAGGACTTCCTGCATCCACTCCAGCACCTCCATAACTCCCCGGCCCCACCCACCACGCTACCGGCCTACCCCAAGCTCAAAACCTCAGACAAGAACTCGAAGAATACCACCCTCTTCCCCAACGACCCATCCAGACCCGCCAGAGCCAACAATAAGCTCTCAGAAACTGATACTCTCGTCCTCCTCCAAGAGTACAATGCCCCCCTTTCGACCATATCTGACCCCTATGGATCCTCACAACCCTCCCCTATATATCCCCCTGAAACAGAAAATCACAAACAAGACAGCACGAAGGCTATTAAATGCATCACACCTAACCCGCATAGAGCCACTAGACTCAACACCAATACCCTAAACTCCAACAATCTCATGCAGATACCCATCACACTAACATCACACATTGAACACAAAACACACCTGAAATGCCTGCTACTGAACTGTAAATCAGAGGTAAAACATGCCACAGACCTTGCCGATCTCATCCAGGCTCAGGAACTTGACCTCCTAATCCTCACTGAAACCTGGCTCACTGACTCATCAGGCCCAATCCTTGACATTCTAGTCCCGCCCAGCCACAGCATTATCAGACTCGATCGCGCCAAGAAAATGGGAGGAGGCATAGCCTGCATCTACCTCAGCTCTCTCACAGCTAAACAGTCCCCCTCTCCTACGCTCTCATCCTGCGAATATTTATGCATAGATATCTCCAGCAAGCATAGACCCATTTGTAGCCTGCACATCTTCTATCACCCGCCGGGAGACAATTCCCCCTTTATTGAACATACCATGGAAACCATCTCCTCCAACCTGGGACGACACTGCTCCCAGATCTTCCTTGGAGACTTCAACCTCCACTGGAATGACCCACATGATCAGGAGGTTAATACTCTTGATGGAGCAAGGTTTCATAAATGAAACTTGCTTGTACGCAATCCTCCTCATAGTATTAATTTATTAAAATTGTATTGTTAAGACTAACCTTTGCATACACTACACAAAGGGGAGAGAAGCTTGCATATGTGTTTTACTAAAGAATAACGCTTGTCTGTAATCCAAAATGGCCGCTAAAGCGCGGGAACCTCACTGCGCATGTCGCAACCTGATCACATGGTGTGACGTCTTTCTTTGCTTGGTGGGAAACTTCTGCTTCTGCGCAGTATGCATTAAAATGGCTGCTTGATGTTTTCACATGCTTCAGCTTGCTCTCATGTCATTATTAAATTGTCGTTTTCTTAACGCTACTAATGCAGGGCATACAGTGAAACATTTTATTTGTGATTTTAATATTTTCTTCTTGCACTTTTATTAGTTCGTAAACTTGGGCCTGGGTTGGTGACTTGCAACTCGAGAGACGATGGTTCTGCGCATGTATCCTGTGTGCCTGCCAAGTGAAGTCAACTTGGACGTCTCCCAAGGCCATGACCCATTGGCCGAAGATGCTGTACTTTATGTCTTCTGTGGACAAAATGATACTTTTCCCCTGTAAAATGTATAACATTTGTCGTGAGACGGAGTGGGAAATAAAGCGAATGTATTAATTTGAAGGGGTGGGAACGTAAAGACAATAGGCTTTACAATTTAGGCCAAATCGATATGGTGCGAGAATCCACCCCTGTCCCTGTCCAATCAGAAGTAGTGGCCCCATATTTTAGCAACATTAAGGGGAGGTACATGGGCGTAGAAGGGTATAATAGAATATAGCATTAGTTAATTAGTTAGAGCATGCGTTCACGAAGAACAGGCGTCCATGCTGCCAGAGTGCTCTTAGCTCCAGACTGCCATGCTGATCAGTTGCTGACTGAATCCCTGTCCAGAAGAGGTCCTGAGGAGGGGGCGGCGGAGTCTATTAGAAGGAAGGCATGGGAGAATAGAGGAGAAGTCGAGTATCAGAGAGGGGAACGACGCAGGCGTCGTAGTAGAGAGGTCACCGGTCTTGTCCTGATTCGGGAAGAAGTCTTTGCTCTTCATCCTTCCTGGGTCCTATTCTTTCCAACTCCTTGGCTAAGGGGTTTTGGTTCTCGCACTTAGGTAAATATAATGCAACCTTTAGTTGCGCTGCTATTTCTATCCTCTCCCTTTCTTTAAACACCGTCATTTGATTAGCAATAATCATTGCTATGTTAATCTTGGGTATTGCGATTAAGTACCATGTGGCTCTGTATTTTACTCTGCTAAATCTTTAGATAAACATTTTAAAACTTCCTGACTCAGTGGTTATTTCAGGATTATGTACTATAATGAATGTCACTCATTTTAAACTTCCCAATTAGCAAAGGAGTCATTGGTAAGTCATTACTCTTCAATCAGAAGGTAATTGGTAGCAGGGATTTTTGATAAGAGTAACAACTGATAAACCCAGCGTAAGTATTAGCGTAGTGTGAATGTATGGGCCCAAGTGAGTATATGGTGTATGAATGCTGTTTGCTAATATCGCGCTGGATCACTCTCAAAGATTTCCTAAATGCTCTCTCCCTGACCCAATACTGTGACAGTCCCACTCACATCCTAGGCGCGACCCTTAATCTAATCATCGCTAATCCCAATTCCATCCAACTTGATTCGATTCTCCCCTGTGATTGGTCGGACCATCACTATATCACCGTCCGTATCCTTGAAAGTTGGAACTCCAACAGATCTCAACCTCTAAAACAGAAGCATTGGAAAAGATCCCTCCATAATACCAACATCAATGAGCTCAAATCTCACTGCACTACCTCCATACTGCCCCCTGCCAACATGTCCAACGTTCACGACCTCACTGATCACTACAATAACGCCATGCTCTCTGCCCTGAATGCAACTGCCCCCTTCAACTAAAAAGAAAGCCCATCAAAGACTCCAAACCATGGTTCAACGACAGCCTTACTTCGGACAAACGCAGCCTTAGACTAGCAGAACGCGCCTGGAGAGCTGCTCCATCCACTGATCTACTCAGAACTCTTAGACTAAAAAGGAGCAGATACAATAAACTCATCAGAACGGCAAAAGCAACCTTCTTCAAATCCCAACTTGACAAAGCCAAAAATCGCCCGAAAAGACTCTTTGAATTGATTAAGTCACAATCTAATAACACTTCTGGCCAGTCACCCCACATCTCCTGCCCTCAGCCCAGCTGTGACGCCGTTGCTGACTTTTTCCTCGAAAAGGTGAAAAAGATCGAATCAGACCTCAAGTCGGCTCTAATCAATCTCTCACCCTCGCCGGAATCCGCATTACCTGCCCCCCCTCCTACGCTGTGCTGTCCCTCCCCCAAAAACAATGCCTCGTGGACCCACTTCACGCCTGTCAATGACGCTGACATCCTCAGCTTACTATCGTCCCTGAAACCCTCCAATCACTTCAATGACCCCCTCCCACCCAACTTCTTCAAAGAAATGGTAGGAACCCTAGCCCCGCTCTGGTCCAAGATCATTAACGCTTCGCTTCTCCAATGGGAGATCCCTGACTGCCTGAAGGCAGGACTAGTTCTCCCTATTCTCAAAAAACCCACAGCTGACCCTGAAGACCTGAATAACTATCGACCAATCACAAACATTCCTACCCTGGCTAAACTCCTTGAGAAATGTGTTCATGAACAACTGCGCAAACACATTGAACAATTCCAACTGCTCGACCTCTTCCAATCGGGCTTCCGCGCTTGACACAGCACTGAGACGGCCATCACGCATATAGTGGACGATGCCCACTCTTTGCTTGATCAAAATGAAGCCTGCCTATTAATACTACTCGATCTTTCTTCTGCATTCGATACGGCAGTAGCGGTCCGTGCAGGGCGTGCTTGCCGGGCGGTGACGTGGGGCCGGGGAGGGGCAGGGTGGGGGGTAGTAAACACCGGAATACGGATGAATGCAGGTAAGTAGACAATTAAATTACTAAAACGAATTTCGTTGCGCGCGCTGCATCGCCAAATGCGATGTAGCGTGCGCAACGAAATTCGTTTTAGTAATTTAATTGTCTACTTACCTGCATTCATCCTATTCCGGTGTTTACTACCCCCCACCCTGCCCCTCCCCGGCCCCACGTCACCGCCCGGCAAGCACGCTCTGCACGGACCGCTACTGCGATACGGTCAAACATGACAACCTACTTAACCTCCTTGAATGTAGGATGGGGCTCTCAGGCACTGTCCTAAAATGGTTTGCCTCCTTTCTCAACAACAGAACGCAAAGAATCAAAACCAATCAAACCCTATCCGACTCCAGTCCCTGCACTCTGGGTGTCCCTCAAGGGTCCTCACTCTCCCCCACGCTATTCAACCTTTTCATTGAACCGCTGACTATAATCCTCAAAGATTCCAACATCCAATATCACATGTATGCTGATGATACCCAACTGTACATGAAATTATCCTCACCTGAAGACATCCAGTCACTCAACGGAACACTGCACAAAACTTTAAACTGGCTAACTTCCAACCACCTCAAACTAAACGCCCTTAAAACTGAATTCCTCCTCATTTCACCGACTAGGCAATCCTCCACTGTGGAGCAATTCCTAACAAACCTCACCGCTCTCAACTGCACACCACACATCATTGACTCCAATAAATCACTGGGTGTTGTACTGGACAAGAACCTAAACATGCAAGATCACATCAGAGCATCTACCAAAGGAGCGAACTTCCAATTAAGCATCCTTAGAAAACTTAAACCTTACCTACCACAAGAAGACTTCAAATCAGCGGTGCAAGCACTAGTCATCTCAAGACTTGAATCCGGCAGTGCTACTCTATGCGGTCTACCGAAACTCAGTTTAGCCCCACTCAGAGCATCTCTCAACGCTGCGACTAGACTTATCACGGGTTCCAAGAAATCCAATCACATCTCTCCTGACCTTAAAGCACTCAACTGGCTCCCATTTGAGGCAAGGATCCAGTTAAAAATTGCGTGTATGACCCACAGAGCACTACACTTCAATACCCCTATCTACCTGACAAATAAACTCGAGCTATCTGGTAGCGCCAGGCCCTCAAGGAGCACCAGCACTCTGCTCCTCAAGCCAAAGAAATTAAAAAAACTGAAAACCTACAAACGTACTTTCTCTGGTATTGCCCCGAGAATATGGAACTCTCTACCTGTGGAAACAAGACTAATTCCCTCAACTCTTGACTTCAAAAGGGAAGTGAAAGCTCTACTGATAAACAATAACCTGAACTAGAAGCTTTGCTCCTTTGTCGCCCTGCCTGTTTTTACCTGCCTATGGTACCACCTGGCCTCTGCTACGGCCCACTGTCACCCGCCACCAGTCCACTGACATTCCTTATCTATCTTGTTGTAATTGCTAACTGGCCAATGTAACGGTCCAGTCCACTCTGTCACTGATGTAACTGATGTATACTGACTTAAATTTCTCCCATAGCGCTCGATCAATGTCTCCCGCAACCCTTATGTAAAGCGCTCTGATACCCGCCTGGGTCATGTTCGCGCTATACAAAACTTTAAATAAATAAATATAAATGCTGCCATTGACATATGAACTCGGCCATCATGAAATCAAGACTCAGTTCCAAATGTGTGACCCACTTGACCGCAGTGTAGGTCGGAGGCAGCGGTCAGCAGGGGCCCACAGCCACGTGTTGTTGGCTTGCGATGCACAGAGTTAGTGGCACCAGAGCAGTTGTTGGAAGTGTTCGATCACCTCCATAACGATGATCCTTTTTTCCTCCAGACTGAACCGCGTCTTCCTCTTACTCCTCTCCTTGCGTGCAATGATATGAACTCGGCCATTGAAAAATCAAGTCTCAGTTCCAAATGTGTGACCTACTGGACCGCAGTGTAGGCCGGAGGCAGCAGTGGAGTACGTCAACGAGAAAGGAGTGCTGGGGGCCTGTGTCGCGGAGGCCATGATGGTCTGAGGAGGCTGCCAAGGTCGCGGGCCTCGGGATTGGAGCTTGCATCGGCACATGGTGGGCCCTCTTTGACACACGCCGGTGTCGGGAGGTGAGCAGTGAGGCCTGGTTGCGCAGTGGGGGCCAAGACGGGTCAGGGGACCAGCGGCCTGGGGTGCAGCAGGCACACAGGATCGCAGGCACCGCCTCTCACGGCGTCGGCCTCGTGGCGGGCTGAGAGGCGCAGCCCTGGCAGACACGTTGGCCATTCCGGAATAGAACCACGCCCAGAGCAACGGGCTTTTTATTCACACCCCTAAGCTGGCCTGGCGTAAGCCGGGCCAGCCCACTCCGCTCACGCTTACAGGGGGGGACGTAACAAGCTACATTTCCGCGATCTTCCCCACTGCCTGGGGTGACATGGTTGCGTCCACTGTCCACTACACTCCAAACACCAGCAGTATATGTCGACATGGACATGTCTGTGGTCTGCATCCTGCAGTCTGGCCAGCACATCCACGCCACACTTGGCATTGTGTGCATTCTCATTCATCGGTCACTTGCCTCCTTCGCACATGCCTGGTTCCCACCTCTCCCCACATTCTGCTATTGTGTGGCTGAGGTGCCATGTCGTTGATGGCTTGTGTACATGACTAGCCCAGGTTACCACAGTAAGTTGTGCTGTTGTGTCTGGTAGGTGGGCATGTTGTTTGGCATGTTGTATGTGAGTTTGTAACGTGTGCATTCCAAGAGTCGTGAGTTGCATGACTGTGTAGTTGAGGTGTGTGGTGTGTTCATTTGGTACTTACCAACGAGCAATGCATTCCCATAGGTGCCATCCTGAAAGCGCTGGTTGATGATGGACTGTCGGAAGATGAAGGAATCATGCACACTGCCTGGGTAGTTGGGGACGACATTGGTGAAGAGTCCCAGGTGGTCCACTATTGCCTGCACATTGATGGAATGCGTGTGCTTCCTGTTGCGGTAATTGTGTGCAGTGGTGGCAGGGGGCACGAGGAGTACATGTGTGCAGTCGATTGCCCCCAACACGTGCGGGAAGCCAGCTATGGCGTAGAAGCCTTGCTTGGTCTCCAGCTGTTCCTGCGCAGTGTGTGGGAAGTGAAGGTGCTGGGGTACCAAGCTGATGATGGCATCCAAGACAGGTGTGAGGAATTTGGATAGGGCTGGCTGTGAGACTCCTCCGACTCTGGCAGTTGTTGGTTGGAAGGTACCAGAGGCCAACAGGTGCAGCACAGCCAGCAGCTTTGTCTGCGGAGGGATGTTGTTTGTCCACTGTGTTGGTACCGTCAGCCTGTGGGCAATGATGGTCAGGATGCGGAGGATGGTTGTCCTTTTGAGCCTGTAGTGGGCAATGACATCCTCTGGTGTTAAGTCTGTGAGGCTGGTGCGTTTTCTGAAGGTCCGCTGTCTTTGTCTGCGCTGCCTCTGTGGTAGTCCAGGGGGAGGGGTGCGGGGAGGTCCGGGGGGTGGCGGGCCTGGGTGTGGTGGCGGTGGGTGTTTGGCCCTCTTGGGGCTCTGAGCTGCATGATCAGTAGCTCCATGGCATCTGTTGTTCTTCAGGTGTGGCTCTGGTCTGGGCTCCCTTTTGTAGTGCAGGTTGTCGTCCGACTTAACACCAGGTAGGAGCAGGTGTTAAATCCCTGCTGCTAAGGCGCCTTATCGCCTGTTTTGTGATCTTATCGCCGATCTGGCTGGTCGTAGAGAATATTGCGAAGGGGTGTTTTCGCGGGTTTTTGCACAGGAACGCCTACTCTGCATCTCATTAGCATTAGTTGCCGGTGTCATCCGTGGCGATGTTTTTTGCGGCTGCTATCGCAGGAAAACTGGCAATATCGGCTGTTAGCACCAGCTTGTGAATGGTGCGATAAATCTATCGCCACTTTGGCTGCGATAAAGTGCCGATAACTCGGCGATAAGTCCTTGAGAATATGCCCCCATGTATTTTTTTTCTGAAAAGTGCATCAATAAAAGGATTCCTGTGCTAGGATCACCATCCTCCCAGCTTTTAGGAACAAGCAGAGATGTATCAACAAACAGTTTTTCAAGTTTTTCCATTTTTCTAAGAGGTAGTCCATTTTTACTATTTTTTGTGGTTTCAACCTACTTGCTGTTTGTGGTGGTAACAGGTAAAAACCCCATTAGTGATCCTGAAAAGCTATATATTTCTGAAAAGTAGACAACATTCTGAATTCAATAAGTGACCATTTGTGTAGATCCCTGAGGGTTTTCCCTAAGAAACTAGTTGTTGAAATAATAAAAAAATAAAAATGAGTTTGGAAAAGTAGCAGTTGTTGACAATGTTTTCATCTGTAAATCTTTGTCCTCATGGTTGATTTAAAAAAGAATATATTATTATATCCAACAGGCCCTTTGTGGCCGAGGAGATATATGGGGTTTGTAGATTCCCCAAAGACACTTGATACCCTGAGCCAACAACTGAGCTGCAGTTTATAATGTTTTTCATTGTGTACTGACCATACTGCAATCCATAAGGTAAAATGTAATGAATGAAAAATTGGTATGAAGGAAATCTATGTACTTCTAAAATGTGCATAAGATACGGAGTTAAGGAACAGTGGTTATTTATATATCCTAGAATATGATTTAGGCATACTATTGTGATTCAGAGGGCATTTCGCAAAATTTCTTCTTTCTTGCATACTGTCTCACACTTGGAAGCCAAAACTGCAGAGAAACCTAATAGGTAAAAACATATGCTCTACTTTTCTGTTATTTCACACATCTCCCAATAAAAACAATACCCACTTATGTGGCTGGGACTTACACCTGAGACACATAATGCCCTAAAATGAAACCTGGAGACATCCCATTTCACCCCGCAAAATCAACCCTTTCTTTACAATGTGGGTAGCTGTGGATTTTGGGCCAGTGATCGGCCGCCACCCAGAGAAACCTACCAAACCCAGGCTTTGCTGAAAACTAGACAAGTAGGGGAGTCCAGGGTCATGTGACTTGAGTGAATCTCCAAATTGTTTTTTACCCAGAAGCCATTGAAAATGTCAAACTTTAGCTAAACACTTATTTTACACATTTGTTTTGTGAGCGAAAGACAACATTCTGGGATCCACTCAAGGCACACCAACACTGGACTCTCCTGGGTGTCTAGTTTTGAGAAATGTCTGGGTTTGGTAGGTTTCCCCGTGTGATGGTCGACTCAGCAAGGCACGTGGGACAAAAGTGGGATTTACCCCCACTCTGCTGGGTCATATGTAAAACTGCACTCAGAAGAATCGAAGTGTCCTCTTGCTTGCCATAGGGATGGGGATGTTTTACTCTCCAAGGGAGCAGAAAGAAGGCTGAGGATTTAGGGGTTGAGGTAGTGTCTAGTATACTTTCTACCCCCATATCACCTGGGCAGGTTAGGAGCAAATACCCCTAGTCGGGACAAACCTCGTATCTAAAGACTCTATTGCCCCTTCATGGGTATGGCCCAATGCCAGGTTGGGACACCCCATCCTTTGTTTTTTTCTTTTGGCACAGTTTTGAAATCCCTAGTGTCTATTAGGCTTTCTGCCCACTGGCGGGGGGGGAGGGGGGCGGCGGGGGTGTTAGTGGGGGTAAACTGGTTTAAAATCCCCTTTGTCACCCTGGGGGAAGTAGAAGGACTGTTTTGCCCATTTTAGGGTTGGGGTATGGCCCAGGGTAATGGTGGGATGCCCCACCCCTTTTTCCCCAATTTAAAATTCCTGGTGTCTAGTAGGCTTTCTAACCTCCACCCACCCCCAGGGGCAGATTAGTGACAAATATCCCAATCAGGGCAAACCTCCTATCTGCTCCCCGAGAGAGCAGAAAGACTATTTTGCCCCCTTTGGTGTGGGAGCATGGTCTTATGCCAGGGTGGGCCACTCACACCACTTTGTTTTATTAAAAGAAATACCTGTTGTCTAATGACCTTTCTACCCACTGCCAATCTGCCTCCTGGCATGCAGAAATACTGTTTTTGCGGTGGCAGCGTGACCTTATGCCAGGGTGGGCCACCTCCACCCTTTTTAAAATTTGCTTTACATCCCTGGCGGCTAGTAGACTTTCAGATTGGGGTTAAACACAGCCATCGACCCCTAGGGGGTCAGAAAGACAGGTTATGCACATTGGGTGAACAAAGGCCCATTGCTCCTTGGCCACTCCCCATAAATAAAATAATCCCTGATGTGGAAGTGCCAGTTGACCAAATCCCATTGGGATTGTCTGGCGCTTTTCAGGCCAAGAGATGTATCACTGGACAGCTGAAAGAGGGTGTTTTCAGCCCCCTCTGCACTTCCAGGAAACCGAGGTCGTTTCCAGGGTGCCTGTCCTACAACTGTCATCACCCCATCAGTGACGCAACCGCTTCAGTTGCATGATAAGGGCGTGACACCAGAGCAGCACATAGCAGTTGATGCACCAGTGCCAAGTGCTTTGAAGTGATCATCAATAGCGCCCAGCTGTGAGTGCTGTTGACGAGGAGGTCATGTCAATAGCGCCAAAGATGAAATAGGTTAACTGAACCCCTGGACCTGGTGGGACCTCCGCACCAACAAGGACAGAACCAAAACGACTGGCACCTGTGCATGTACAATGTACTGCATAGGTGTGAAGGAGTCATTGTTTGCTGAGATTGTCAACAGCCATGCCAGTGGATTGTGCCTGTGGGAGATTGGCAGAATAAGTGCTGGTCTCCAAAAGTGAGCGGTGATGAGGGTCCACCGGCACCCACCTGCTCAGATTAACCACTAGGGCCAGCCTTGTGAAGTCCATTTCGGCTGCAGGTCGTAAGGCATACTTAATTTATTGTATTGCATTGTAGATGCATTTTTTTCTATTTTCTTGTTCTTTTTTTTAACTTCTATGGTTTTGTTAGGAGCAGAAAGTAAGCAGGCTGGATTTGATGCATTTTGAGAATCCAGCGTAAGAGTAGATCTTTTTCATGCAGCAAGATGCTGCTAGCTCCTCCTGGCCTAAGCACCCCATCTTTAGCAGAGGGGCGTCAGTAGTCTCTCATCTGTGGGTGTTGGTCCTCAGGTGGCTTGATTGTCACTGCCCATGCCCCCTAACCCTCAATTGGCCTAAGACTTTCTCCCTTCTAAGTGCCCTGCCATTCTTACCTGGAAACGTGGATGCCATCCAGTTTCACAGATGCAGATTGCGTCATGAAGGGTGGTAGCGGGCATGGATTTAAAACCTTCAGCTGCCCGTGTTTTCATCCACTTCTTTCCGGCTTCTCATTGCCACAGCTGGCAGTATGAGTAGGCCGCAAGTCACCCACCCGTCCAAACTCCCTGTTATGACTCATTTAGCGGGTCGAATGATAACAATTATGTCCAGTTGACCTAGACCCATCGTGGTTTTCTGTTTATCAGATCTCATCATGGGAGCTTGAGTTGGGCACAGGGCTGGCCGGAGGGAAGACTGGCCTGTTGATGGTCTGCGCCTTCTAGCCCTACATCAGGGATGCACAAGTCAAGTGGAGATGTAAACTGGAGTAACTGCTAATCTGTGTAACAATGTAATACTAAGAATCAATGTTTTTTATTCTGCTTTGTATAAATGTATATGCTTATGTCAGACTTTTCAGATAATTTTGTATATTGAATTAAAATGTAAAACCCCAAATACCTTCTAGAACATAGGTCTTCACACTACAGGGTGTTGGCTGAATTGATCTCAGGGGGTGCTAGGCTGTGGCCAAGAGATGCATTTACTCTGCCCCTGGGGAACCAGAGTATTGGATTTTTAGTGAAAGAAAGCTGAATGTCAGTGAGCCACTCTGTAATGGGCCATCAGTGATGTTTTTGTCACTCATGTCCTACAAGTGTCAAAGTAGGGAGGGGGGGGGGGTCCCGGTTGCAGCGGAGCGGGGTAGGTCAACCACTGGGCTTCTTCTTGGAGCAGACACAACATTACGTGTGTCTTTTTCCTGCTGCAACTGAGGAAGCACGATCTTACAAAGTTGAGGTTGGCTTCTCACCTGCGGATAATACTCCCGTAGAATCACTGTATGGTATGTAGTTGCCCACATTACCATTAATTTGTAGATAGTTCTTCACACACGGTCCTGAGGAATCGCCACAGATCATTCGTGACTACCAGGCGAGAAACATGTCGACCACCTAGGAGTAGAGCGCACTTCCGACACATTGTAGCCAGATTGTCGCCTCTCCCATATTCTTTTTAATCAGGCTAGGGTCCTCCCTGAATAAAGTCATTTAGAGGAATCCCACCCCTGTTTTAATCTGCACACTTCACTTTGACATCTACACATACTAGGCCCCTTACACCCACGGCACCTATACGGCAAGGAACAAAAGATCTCCGCCAAAGAGCCCCTTTATGGGTGCCCGTCGGGTATTGCAGCGCCGACCCGACGAGGAGCAGGCCCATATGATGAAGCATGACACCTAGCTTGCCGGGTGTGTGAGGGCCCTAGTTCCGAAAGGAGGAATTCCCTTCCAGATAGTATTTTGGTCCAACCTTTCACCATACATCACCTCCATTTGTGTTCTATGACCCACTGAGGAACTCCGTACTCTAATTTTCACAGGGTCTCCAAATAACCCTTAAAGTCACTCACAATATGGGTACGTTTACACCTATAGGGAGACAAGGCTGCCCATAGCATGTTCGGAATCATACATTGGAGTCTATTGTTATAAGGGATAACTAAACAAAGCTACCATGTTTGAACTATTAAATATGTTCAGGGCTGCCGATTTAATCAAATGGGTGCAACACAAAATGTTTGTCATTCTGGGAGCCCGTTTTTTTTTTTTTTTACATAAGGCTGGGGTGGAGGTTGAAAAGTTTGAAAAACAGTAGCTCTTTGGAAAGTGAGAGCAGTTCCAGGAATCCCCTCCCCGCTCACTTGTCATACTGGTAATTTCCTGCTTGCATATAGCGCACAATGTATCTTTTCTTTTCTCAAGAGACAGACAGAAGAGGAGCTCTGCATCAGAGGTGCCGAAGGTGGGGCGAGGGAGAAGAGAAGCCAAGTGGGCCTATTGAAGGAGGGCAGGGAAGGAGAGGGAAACAGCTGCTTGCTCTTCTCAGGGCAGGATGATCAAGGGTCTCTTAAACTGCTGCTTCTTTCACCAGAAATGATATTTCCAGCGGCACCCCCTCCCCTCCCCCCCCCCCAATTAGGGCAGAGCAGTGGCGCCCCCCTGCTGCCAGTGCAGCAAAAGTGAAAAATAAAATGGTAATTAAATGATTTTTCACTGCTCCCAGCCCAAGCAGTGTTTGGAGACGGGGCATTGCTGATGACTGGCAGCAGGGGAGTGGTGCTCACTCCACTAGTTTACACTGCGCATGTCTCTTTGGCCGGCTGTCTTGCGACGGCCAGCCTGACATGCGCAGTGTAAACCTCTCCACCTAGCTGTCTTGCACTCAGTGGCATAGCTAGGCCTGAGGCCGCCCATGGCGGCCCCTGCGCACGGCGGCGTGATCGAAGAGCGGGGGGGTTGGAATTGGGGGCTGCCGATTTTTGCTGCCACGACGGCCGCAGATAAGAACGGGGAAGGCTGCCGCCCCCAAAACTCGTGCCGCCTGGGGCGGTCTGCCCCCAATGCCTCCCCCTAGCTACGCCACTGCTTAAACTGCTGGGTGGAGAGCAGGCACAGGCCCTCTGTGCCTGCTGGAGCGTCGAGACAGCCCGCTCCAGCCAAGCCTGGCGCTGCTCTCATGCTGCTCATCTGTAGCATGAAAGCAGCGTCTGGATTTGGAGAGAGGAGCTGGTTGAGGCTCGAGGAGGATTTGTGCTGACTGCAATTAAGACGAAAAAGGTAAGTTCGTTTCTCATTTTATGTTTACCTTTTTCGCCCACTGACAGGCACTGTGAGAAACTCGCATTGCCTTCAGCCTTAAATCCAGAGCTCTAAGTCACAAGCCGTTATAAAATCTGTTAACGAGCCACGATTGAGAGCTTTGGAATGTGAGCCGAAAGGCTTTGTGATTTATCACAGTGCCTGCAACTGGGTCTGGCACAGGCTCGACGACAACGACCCTCCACTTTTACAACATGTTTTCACTGTAAACTCACTAAAGTATCTGTGTGCACTTCCCTCCACCGTTGGCATCCCTCATTTCCCCAATCTTTCTTCTTCTGCTATTACCTCCTTCCCCACCTTTCCCTTACCTTGTTCCTCTTCTCTTCCTTCCTCTCCTCCTGCCCTTGAATCTCCCTTTTTCTCTCATCCACTTCCACCCCTTTGCCTCTACTCCTTCCCTTGCTCTTACCCCACTCTGCACCTTCTTACATGATCTCCTTTTCCCACCTTCTGCCCAAGTTTCTCGAAGCCAAACACTATGCTGTCCCCTCCAGCTACATTTCACTGTTCCTCCTCACTTTTCCTCTCTTCTCTCTTGTTTGTTCTTATTTAGTTCATTGTAAGACCTTGCATCGCAGTTAGTATTACTATGCAAAGTGCATTGATTTCTTCCTGCGCCCATGTGCTATTAAAAATCTGTTAAATAAATGTTAGAAAGGGGGTCTCTAATTGTCAGTGGTTTGCACCCTGTCCAAGTAGGGACCCTCACTCTAGTCAGGGTAAGTAAGTTACACCCTCAGAATAACCCGTGCTCATCCCCTTGGTAGCTTGGCAATAGCAGTCAGGCTTATCTCAAAGGCAATGTGTAAAGTATTTGTACACACACACACAGTAACACAGTGCAAACACCACAAAAGGACTCCACACCAGTTTAGAAAAAGCCAATATTTATCTGATTAAAACAAGAACAAAACAACAAAAATCCAACATACACATGTCAAGATATGAGTTTTCAAAGACTAAATAAAGTTATAGCTTTTAGAAATCAATGGTTGCGCTTGACCAGGACAAAGTACCTTAGATGCGTTAAAAATCAAAGACAATGCATGGCACAGGGGAGGTTAGGCACTGTAAAATCAGGTGATGTGTAGGTTCCTTACTGCTATGCAGGTAATTGGACTGGTGACGCTCGGGAACAGTGCATAGCGCATAGGAGGTGATTCACCGCTTGTAGCATGGGATGCGTCGGTTCCTTAAGGCAGTGCAGAGTCATTGTGACATCCAAGTCTGTGGACGATGCGTCGTTTGCGGGCACAGTACCTTGGTTTCTTACTGCGGTGCAGTGTCGATGATAAAATCAGCACCCATTGTCGATGCGTTGATGCTGCACCGAAAGTCAAGCTGCGCTGCGTCGATTCCACAGTGTCGTAGCAGGCCCTGCGTCGGAGTCAGAGAGGTGCGTCACAGGCTTCAGTATTTCAGGGCTCGAGACTTACGCAGCGGCGATTCTTTGGAGGCGCTGCGGCGAAAAGTCAGGGCCTGTGTTGTAAGACACGGTTGTCGCGTCAAGCAAGGACCCTGCTTCGGTGCAGGCAGCGGCGATGCGTCAAGTTTTGGCAATGATGCGCCAATTCCGAACGACGCTTGGAGTCAATGCATTGATTTTTTTTCTTGTTGCACCAGAACTCACTTCCCAGGGGCCAGGAACTGGATTTGGCACCACTTGGCAGAGTATGGCTCTTAGCAGAGGAGCCCAGGTGCTGGTAGATTAAGTCTTTGATGGCCCTGAGACTTTCAACAGGAGGCAAGCTCAACTCAAGCCCTTGGAGAAGCTTAGAAAGCAGTATGTAGAATGCAAAGTCCAGTCCTTTCACTCCCAGGACTGAAGCAGCCTCAAGCAGCAGGCCAACATAGCGAAGCGGCAGTCCCTCCTGACAGCAACACAGTTCTTCTTCCTGGCAGAATGTCCTCAATCCAGAAGTGGTCTGAGTATTTGGTGTCACAGGTCCAGTACTTATACCCATTCAGCCTTTGAAGTAGGCAAAATTCAAAGGAAAGACAAGACCCTGCCCTTCCTTGCCCTAGCTCCAGACACATTATAGGGGTGGAGATTTCTTTGTGTGAGGACAGGCACAGCCCTATTCAGGTGTCAGTGTCACTCCCTCCACTACTCTAGCTCAGGGAGGTTCATCAGCCTGGTGATGGGCCATCAGGATATGCAGGGCACACCTCAGCTCCCTTTGTGTGACTGTCTAGAGCGAATGCACAAGAGCCCAACTGTCACCCTGAACCAGACGTGTATTCAGAGACAGGCAGAGGCACATAATGGTTAAAATAATAAAATATTCACTTACTAAAAGTGGCATTTCCAACCTGCAATTTAAAAATCACCATCACTAAAAGATGTATTTTTAAATTGTGAGTCCAGAGACACCAAACTCCAATTTTCTTTCAGTTCCCAATTGGAAGATACACTTGTAATATGTGACAAGGCAGTTCCAATGATAATCTATGGAAGAGTTAGGCCTTGTGGCAGTGAAAAACTAATTTAGCAGTTTTTCACTACCAGGACGTGTAAAACACCACTGTACATGTCCTACCTTTTAAATACACTGCACCCTGCCCATGAGGCTGCCTTAGGCCTACTTTAGGGGTGACTTACATGCAGCAGCGGCCAGCACGGGTCGAAGGTAGGGGGCGGGAGGCGGGGAGGACGCGTGAGTTAGGGGGGAGGACTTGTGAGGGGGGAGGATGCGGGGGAAGCAGCTATAAAAAAGCAACAAAAAAACACTCCTCCCATGCCCCCGCCCCCTCACGCAAAGCTGTGGGCGTAAGTAGGAGAAAATAAAATGATAATAACACAAGTTATTATCATTTTATTTTCTCTGTGTTTCACTGCAAAAAAGCAGTGGGACGACGCTCCTCCACCTTAGCGGAGGAGCCGCCACTGCTTACATGTAATAAAAGGGAAGGTTTGGGCCTTGCAAGTGGGTTTACAACTGCACACACACGCTCTGCAGTGGCAGGCCTGAGACATGTTTGCAGGGCTACTAAGGTGGGTGGCACAATCAGTGCTGCAGGCCCACTGGTAGCATTTGACTTACAGGCCTTGGGCACACCTGGTGCACTGTACTAGGGACGTACTAGTAAATCAAATAGGCCAATCATAGAGAAACCAAATACCATTACATTTGGACATAGAACACCTGCTCTTTAGCACTGGCCAGCAGTGGTAAAGTGCCCAGAGTCCTAAAACAGCAAACACGAAATGCAGCACAGTCAAAAACAGGAGGTCAGAGGCAAAAAAGACAGGGGACACCACGTCAAAAAATGCCAGGTCTCACTATAAACAAGTAAATAAACAAATGCATTTCTCGCTCCGAAATCCTACCACTGTTCGTGGCATAACAAAATGTAAGGGCCCCATCTTTCAAAGTATATGGAGAACCCCCGTCCCCCCTCACCCAGTCAGGAGCTCTCAGGCCAGGGGCCTGCTGCCTGTGCACAGTTCCGGCGGGGCCCCCCAGAAGCTCAGTTCCCCCGCATCGTGGGGGCTGTGAGGCCTAATGTTATGCCACTGTTTCATCCTCTTGCACTTCCCGAATCATAGTATTTCCTCATGGTTTTCTACTAAGGCCCCCACTTTGATTCGGCCAGCCCCATTTGTCTACCATGGCATTCCCCAATCGCTCTCTCCTTTGCCTCGTCCCCTTACTCCTGTCCCCCGTCCACTTTCCTGTAATAATGAAAATGAGCGCTATAGGGCAGCCAAGTGAGCATACAATAAAGTGAGGTAAGACCAGCCGTGGCTAGGACAGCAGTGTACATAAGCTATGGAGAATCTTTCACCAGGTATTCTATGCTATGGAAAAGAGGGTATATAAAGACCAGCTTACATCGGCACGGGTTTCATGGTGGTCTTCAGAAAAGTTTCAAGCGCAAAGACCAGCGTTTTTCAAGTTGTCTGAGTGATTTTTTTTCATTCTGGGAATAGGTCTGCTTATCTCCTAACCTGGCAGCCTGAACACAGAGATCGAGACTACCATAGGCGAGGAGAGAGAATGCAGGAATACTAAGCAACCAATATTTTGGATTTGCGAGGACACAAGGAAGTGTATTTGTAAAATACAATTATCAAGAATTAAGGGCCAGAATCACAGAAAGCTCTGAGGTTAACGCAGAGGGATCTGAAATAAATGCGCTTGCTGGGAGGGAGCCAATGAAGTTGGACCAAAACAGGTGTTATGTGGGTGAAGTTATTTAAATTAGGTGGAGTGGGAGAAGCAGCATTCTGGAAACACTGCAGGTGTTAAAAGGGCTTCGTAGGGTAGGCGAAGGTGCGTGCTGCTACTAAAATCTAGCCTTGAGGAAATTATGGTTTTCCCAGCTGTGACGTTTTGGATGTAGGACATAGAGTAAAGAATCTGCTTGATCTGGAGCCTTACTACAAAGAGGGTGCATGTCCCTTCATAGTCATGCGCTGCATGCAAAGAGGAACAGTAGGCTCTATTTCTGCTGATGGTCTGCCCTCTACTGCAGATGTAAATTTTGTGAAATGTGAAGGGACTTTTTGAAGCAGCTGCTCCACCTTTCGCAGTACTGGTGGCAACAACCTGCACTCTAAATGAGGGACAGAAATCCCCCACAGGTGGGTGCAGTGGTCGACTGTAATAACAATTCCAGATTTGTAGAGCGCGACTGTACCCACCTGCAGGGATTTATATGGGGAGGGCCTATGGGATCCCATATCCCCCTCCAGAGGACTGTCTTCAAAGGGCACACTATCATCAGTTTGTGGTGCACAATTAGTGCACCTCCTGATGGCCTCTGCCTATGCCTCTGCGCCCACAACTATAATACAATGCCGGGGCAGACTCACTAGGCCTGGGCGAAATTTAAATTTCAACAGCGTAATTCACATAATTTTGGGAATCCTGCATTATGATTGTTACACGAACTTGACTTGGCCTCAGCTTATTACCAGATAAGGGTGCATCCTGAGTCACAAGATCTCTCAGCTCTTCATTACACCCCTAGGCGCTTACAGATTCAAACGTATGCCCTTCAGGTTAATTTCTGCAGCTTCGGTATTCCAAAGGGCTATGTCATCAATGCTCAAAGACATTCTGAGAGTGTTCTATTGCCAGCATGACGTACTGGTTGGTGGGGCAACCAATGTAGAGCACGAATAAAGGGTCAAGAAAATACTAAAGACATTTTTACGTTTTGGTCTCACTGTGAAGACTGACAAATACAAATTCGCATTTAAAGAAAAACCTACCTGTGGCACAAGATCTCCAGCAAAGGGATTGAGCCAAAAGATGATCTGGTGAACTCCATCATGAACTTAGCCTCTCCAACCAACAAAGATGAACTCTGATCATTCCTTGGCATGGTGGAGTTTTACAACAAGTTCGTAAGAAATTTCACAAACAGAACATTCCACATGAGGTTGCTAATTAAATCAAAAGCTTAGTTCATCTGGGACAACACATACAAAAGGGAGTTTCAAGATGTCAAACAGTGTCTGGAAAATGCACCACAACTCAGATCCTTTTTACCAGGCAGAGCAGTGATTATAACCACATATGTCAGCATGAAAGGGTTGGGAGCAGTACTCTCCCAAGCAGAAGGAAAGAATGAGGTAGCAGTCGCCTTTACATCGAGGTCCTTACGGGGGCAGAAGCTAACTAGTGCGTAATAGAAAAGGAAGCCCTATCAGTATTCTGAGCAACATAAATGTTCAAGATTTTTGTTTGTTGTAGTGATTTCAAGATCAGGACTGACCACTGAAAGAAATCTTTGAGAGAAAGGGCTTAGACTCAGTATCCAGCCGCATCAGGAAATGGATTGTCAACCTACAGGAATACACATTCACAGTTGAATACCCGGAGTAAAGAATAAGGTGGTGGATTGGCTTTCCAGGCTACTGCCCAACATGAACAGTAGTATAGATGATGAAACACAGAATGATGAGGAAGAGGAAGCCTCTGATGGTGCGATAACTGAGACTGAATGGAAAACAAGCCTCAGAGACGATGAAACCCTGGAGGCAGTCAGACAGTATGTAAACAGCAGTTGGCCAAACAAGAACACTATCAAGTAGGAATTAAAGCATATTGGTGCGTCAAAGATGAAATTGCAGAAGTGGATAAATGTCTGTTTAGGGGCACCAAACTAACTCCCCGTGGGAGAATGCGAGAGAAACTCATAAATAAAGCACATGAAGACCACTTTGGTGTTTCCAAGACCCAAGAGAGACTCCAAATGGACTTTTGGTGGCATAGCATGGACATCCAAACTGAAAGATCTGTAAGGGATTGTGTACCATACAATGAGAGCGACAAGATCTTAATCACAAGGAAACCCCCTATGCACGTAGGCTAACTTCCAAACATTCCATGGAATTAATTGGCCTCGGACATAATTGCCCCTATAGCTGGGGAAAACATGACACCATATATTATAGTCCTGTTACATCTATACTCCAGGTGGCTAGAAATCAGAATTACTTCAAATATTAGTTCAAAGAGTGTCAAAGTTTTTTTATTAAGTTTTAAAAGAGAATTTATTTGATATAAAGATAGTACAACAATAAAAATACAGTATATAAATATAATATAATACAAATACTTCATATAGGGGTAAGAACAGGAGAAGGGAAAGGAGGTAGAAAGGGAGGGAGGAGGGGATATCAAATGGCATAACTGGTCTTATAATTAAAATACAACAATTGTATGACAATAATTCCTATAGTATTAACGTATTCTTTAACCAGGAGATAAAACAGATTACACAAAAGATAATAACCATTGAATTCAAGGAGGTTTGGATACTTCTTCATTGCAAGGATTATGTAAAGGTAAGGATTGAGCAGACACATTTAGGAAATTAGTAATAGGCAACCACAATATGTCTCGTTTAATAGCAAGTGTAATTGGATGAACGTAAGCCCTATCTAATCTATGGATGTAGCAAATTCCATACTACCAGGCTTGAAATGAACCATTTGAAGCATTTTTCCATGACTTAGTAATTTGCTGAAATGCTACAGCTATGAGTAAATCAACAATGCAGATGTTAGTATTGGAAGAGGACCATACCTCTGAGATGCTACTTAGAAAAATATGTGAAAAAGAGAAAGGAATATGGGTATGGAAAATATTGTTAATTTGTTGCCACACTCTGATCCAGAAATTATGAATAGAAGGACAAGTAAATAGCATATGTTTAAGATCTGCTGAAGGGGCAGGGCAAGACCAACAGGCAGAGGGAATAGTGGGATCTATATGATGTAGTTTAGCCAGTGTGATCAGAAGTCTATTATATATGAAAAATAAAGTTTGAGTAGTGTTTGCTGCTCTAGAAGACTTCCTTATTTTAATCCAAATTTTGTTCCATGTTAAAATAGGAAAAGATTCCCCTAGATCAGATTCCCAGTTACATTCTACTTTAGATTTATCACGAGCGATAGAGATATCTCTTAATTTCTTATAAATTTGAGATGCAGAGGAGGAGATGTGTAAAAATGAGATTGTGATAGGGAAAGAAGTTGTATGTGCAGAGGAGGGTGTAAAAGCATCATAGGAAGCTTGAGCGGCTGTAATCAACGACATATATTTGGAATAATAAGAGAGAGGTAGAGAAAAGCGGGATTGATATACGGAAAAGGGAATACAGGTACCATCATGAAAAAGTTGATGAGTCCATTTAAGTCCGAAATCCAACCAATCTTTCCAAAAAAGAGTCCTATTTTTAATTTTAATATGTTTATTATACCAAATTGGGGACTGTAGAAATCGGGTACATTCATCTAGGCCATCTAATAGAAGAGGATGAAAGATTTTATGAGCATTTTTAAGGACGGAGAGAGATAATTTTGCTGGAGTATGAGATAAAGAAACAAATTCTTCAAAGGTAAAGGGGTGAAAGAAGGAGTTTTCAATTTCTACCCACAAAGGTTGAAAATTAGAGTCAATCATATTCTCAGATAATAGAGAAGAAGAATGTTTAAGAAAAAATGAGGTATGATAAGAAGAGAAATCAGGAAAGTTAACTCCACCCATGTGTTTAGGTTGCTTAAGTTTGGAAAAAGACATTCTAGCTGTTTTGTTTTGCCATAAAAATGTTGAGAGAATACTGTAGATATTTTTATAACAAGATTTGGGTAATTTGACTGGAAGATTAGATAAGAAAAATAAAATTATTGGGACTAGCATCATTTTTATAGAGTCTAATCTACCCCACCAAGATAAAAATAAGGGATGCCAGCGTGTCGTGTAATTAGTTAAAGTTAATTGTAAATTTTTTTAATTTAACACTACAGTATCTTTAATAGAAGGTGTGAACCATAAGCCTAAGTATTTGATCTTAGTTGGGCTCCAGTGAAAAGAGGAAGCCAAGAAATCAGCATGAAAACAATATTTGTTTAAAGGGAGGATTTCACATTTATCAACATTGAGGGGCCGATTCCGATCTCGGCCGGTAGGGCTCCGAATCGGACTCGGCATTACCGGATCCGATTCGGAGCCCTGTTTCCCGACCGAGTCGGACGTGTGTCCGGGCGAGCGAGTACGATGCGAGCGTAGGCGAAATCGCCGACCGACTCGTTTGCGGGACCCAACCGCTCCGACCGACTCGCACGGACACGACTCGCACCGCGCAATGGAGACGTTCCCCGGCCGGGTAAGTACGATGCGCGCCGCGAGCGAGTCCGACCGACTCGCGCCGTCCGGCTCGAAAGAGCAGTCGGAGCCGCACTTTGGGGGTCCGTGTCGGACCCCCCTGTACGCCTAGCCGCGCGAGTCGCACACAGGGGGGACCCATGGGTCCCCCCTACCTGTGCATGTACGGCGCGATTCGCATCGACGCGTACCCGCTGTAGGAGGCGCCCTTGTTCGCCTCGCACCCATTGAGTCAATGGGAGCCCGCGTACGCGTTGTATGACCGGCTCCCATTGACTTCAATGGGAGTCCGACCGAATCGAGTCCGATAGCATACGAACGCATCGTACTCGTTCGGTCGGACTGCTAGGGTCCGATTCGGTCGGAAATCTCTCCGGGTCCGGCTCGGTCGGAGAGATTTCCGGCCTGAATCGGAATCGGCCCCTGAGTTTGTATCCTGAAACTAAAGCAAAATCTGAGACTTCTGATAAAAAAGTCGGTATGGAGGTTTGAGGGTTGGAAATAAATAAGAGAATATCATCTGCGTATGCCGAGAGTTTTAGATGTGTATCACCATATGGAAAACCTGTGATAGCATTATTCAAGCGAATTTTTGTTAAAAAGGGTTCCAATGCCAGAATAAATAAAAGTGGAGAAAGTGGACAACCTTGTCGAACTCCTTTGTAAAGAGGAAAAGAGGAAGATACAAGGCCATTAGCTAGAATAAAGGACCTAGGAAAAGAATAGAGTAATGAGACATAAGCAAGGAATTTGGGGCCAAAACGAAACCAAACAAGTGTTGAAAAGATAAACTGCCAATTAACCCTATCGAACGCTTTTCAGCATCTAGCGCAACAGCCGCCAATGACTGTTTATGAGATTGAGATGTGCTAAGGACATTAAAAAAGAGTCGAGTGTTATCAGATAGATGACGGCCCTTAATAAAACCGCATTGCTCTTTTCCAATTAATTTTGGTAAAATATTATCTAAACGGAGGGCAAGAATTTTCGCAAATATCTTATAATCTAAATTAATTAAAGAAATGGGTCTATAGTTCTTACACAATGAGTGATCTTTGTTTTCTTTAGGGAGAAGACAGATCAAAGCTTCTTGAAAAGAACCCTCAGATTTCTGGGATGCTATAAAGAATAAAAATAACTGATGTAATTTGGGAAATAGAAAATTAGAAAAATGTGTGTAAAACTCTATTGTAAAGCCATCAGGCCCAGGAGCTTTCCCTTTTTTAAGAGATTGAATGGCTTTAAGAATGTCTTTAGTTTGTATATCAGCTTCTAAGGAAGAGAAGTCTACATCCGGAGAAGAGGGCGGAGGAATGGAAGATAAATATTGTGAAATAACAGTCGGTTGAGGGGGGGATTCAGGGGTATAAAGTTTTTGGTAGAACTTAGTGAATTCTAATAGAATATCTTCATTTTTATGGACTGTATTATTAGATGAAGTTACGATAGATTCAATTTTAGTGCGCTCCTTTCTAATCTTGAGATAATTGGCAAGAAGATTACCAGACTTATTTTGCGCGCTATAATACTTAGCACTAGATTTAAGTAAGTATAGATTTGCAGATTCGGTGGAAAGTTTATTAAAAGAGAGTTTAGCTTTGATAAGTTCATTCAAATCGGACTGTTTCTTTGTTAAATAATAAGAATGTTCCAATTTTTTAATTTGTGTATCAAGTAACTGTATTGATTGAGAGGATGCTCGCCGTTTTTGGGCTACGAACGAAATAATGAAGTCTCTAGAGGCAGCCTTAAAGGTATCCCAAATAAGTTGAGGGGATGATTGAGGGGATTCATTTTCTGCAAAAAATATGGTTACAAAATCAAGAAAGGTTGATGTAAATTTAGAATCTAATAGGAGAGAATTATTGAATCTCCATCTCTTAGTACCCTTGATGGGGGGGAGCAAGTCCAAACTTAAAGAAACTGGGGCGTGATCAGAAATTAAAATAGAGCCTATATCAGATTGGGAAATGTGTTGGGTTAGGGCTTTGGAAATAAAAATATAGTCTATCCGGGATTGAGAGGAATGTACTGGTGAGAAATAAGTGTATTCTTGTAAAGTAGGATGGCATAGTCTCAAATAAGTGTATTCTTGTAAAGTAGGATGGCATAGTCTCCAAGAATCTACAAGAGACCTTTGAGATATAGTAGAGGTAAATTGAGTGTGCATGAAAGAAGGTGAGAATCTAGAATTGGACCGTCTATCTATAAAAGGATCCATAATCATGTTACAATCACCACCAAAGATTAAATATTCATCAGTATACGTCATCAAAGAGGAAAGGATTTGGGGCCAGAACAGCTTATCTTGGTTAGTGGGAGCGTATACATTAAAAATGGTTAAAGGAATCTTGTTTATCAATAAAGACACTGAAACCCATCTACCTTCAGAATCATTATCTTGCCGTATAAGTTGGATATCCAAACGTTTATGGCAAAGAATAGCAACACAATTGCGTTTCCCTGAACCTGGGGATGCAAAAACATGGCCTACCCAGTGGCGTCGTAATTTGGTTATCTCAGTATTTGTTACATGAATTTCTTGCAATAAAACAACATCCCCTTTTAAACCTGCAATATGTGATAAAACTCATTGACGTTTGATGGGAGAACCCAAACCTTTAACATTCCAAGATATGATTTTTAACGACATCTAAATATATATATTAAATCTTAAACTTTGATATGAACAGTCATAAGTATGTAGATATATCATGTTACATCACATGTCAAATTATCAATTAGAAGAAATGTCATAGAGAAATGATAAATATAGAAAAAGAAGAATATGAAGTAGGAAAAGGAGTGAAAATGAGATAAAAGATTAAATGAATTAAAGAAATAGAAGAAAGACCAGCAATTGGAATAAGACGGGAAAGTAGGGAGATGAAGAGAAAGGAGAAGATGAAACAAGTAGACAAGAGAATATAGGAAATACGAATTAGATAAATACAGACGAAAGAGAAATGAAAAAATAATAAAGAACATACCACAAAAATACACGGAAACATGGGGATGGTGGAACCACATAAGGAAAACAGTACACTCAAGCGGGAAAACTCCAAGACGAAACGGAAAAGGGAGACATCGTCCAGGCGAAAAAAGTTGGGATCACATAATCAAGGACCACATTGAACTGCACCTAATAAAAGAAAAGAAAAAATGCAATAAATAAATAGTAACTTACATCAAGAGACATAAAATACAAATTCATAACAGAACAACAAAACAACAAAAAATATCCTCAAAACATCGATGTGCGAGGAACTTCCATGTTTTCTTCTTTGCAAGTGTCCAAGAAATGTTGCAGACGAGCCGGTTCCTCGTATGTAGTGGTTTTATTATTAAAAGTCACCTTCATAAGACAAGGATGAAACAAGCCATATCGAGCATTCAGGTTACGAAGAGCTGGTCTCATGTCTAAGAACTTCTTCCGTCGGTCAGCAGTTGTTTTTGCATAGTCCTGAGCAAAAAAGAGATTGGCACCTTGCCAGGATATTTTCCCTTTACTTTTGGCTGCATGGAGGATTTTAAGTAAGTCTGTATATTCTAAAAAATATAGAATAACGCCTCTTGGTTTAGTGTTGGAAGATGCCGATTTTGGGATTTGACCCAAGCGATTAACTCTTTGGATGTTTAATTTTGGAGAATCAGGAAGATCCAAAAGAGTTGGGAGAAACGTTTGAAAAAAGGAGAGAGGATCTGAACCTTCAATTCCCTCCACAAGTCGATAAATGCGTAAATTATTACGCCTATTGCGATTTTCCAAATTTTCAACCTGTTGTTTTAGGTGCGAAATCTCCAATGATCTCCAGTGATAAGGTGACAGCGCTCTGCACGGCGAAGTTCCCTCTGTTCATTTTTAAACTGCACCGATTTTTATCTTGTAATATTGTGTTGTGACGTTTTAAACTGAAAGCTTCTTTATTTTAACTGCAGCTTACTTGCGCTTTTTGCACTTCTCTCCCGCCGGTCCCCGTTCCACCGCAGCGTGTGCTGTTTGAGTGGAGGGACGTGGCTCCACCCTCTTCCCCTTCACTTCCGCTACCGGGGGCATTCATAAGCAGCCGGACTGTCCTGCCGCGCAGTGATAAGGTGACAGCGCTCTGCACGGCGAAGTTCCCTCTGTTCATTTTTAAACTGCACCGATTTTTATCTTGTAATATTGTGTTGTGACGTTTTAAACTGAAAGCTTCTTTATTTTAACTGCAGCTTACTTGCGCTTTTTGCACTTCTCTCCCGCCGGTCCCCGTTCCACCGCAGCGTGTGCTGTTTGAGTGGAGGGACGTGGCTCCACCCTCTTCCCCTTTACTTCCGCTACCGGGGGCATTCATAAGCAGCCGGACTGTCCTGCCGCGCAGTGATAAGGTGACAGCGCTCTGCACGGCGAAGTTCCCTCTGTTCATTTTTAAACTGCACCGATTTTTATCTTGTAATATTGTGTTGTGACGTTTTAAACTGAAAGCTTCTTTATTTTAACTGCAGCTTACTTGCGCTTTTTGCACTTCTCTCCCGCCGGTCCCCGTTCCACCGCAGCGTGTGCTGTTTGAGTGGAGGGACGTGGCTCCACCCTCTTCCCCTTTACTTCCGCTACCGGGGGCATTCATAAGCAGCCGGACTGTCCTGCCGCGCAGTGATAAGGTGACAGCGCTCTGCACGGCAAAGTTCCCTCTGTTCATTTTTAAACTGCACCGATTTTTATCTTGTAATATTGTGTTGTGACGTTTTAAACTGAAAGCTTCTTTATTTTAACTGCAGCTTACTTGCGCTTTTTGCACTTCTCTCCCGCCGGTCCCAGTTCCACCGCAGCGTGTGCTGTTTGAGTGGAGGGACGTGGCTCCACCCTCTTCCCCTTCACTTCCGCTACCGGGGGCATTACATAAACAGCATGACTGACCGGCCGCGCAGCGGGCGCGCCGCCGGCGCGCCAAAGGCGCGCCAAAGGCAAGCCCGTCTGCGCCCGTCCGCGGCCGGTTCGCGTCCAGCGCCAGCCATGCTGCCCGTTTGCAGGCTGAACAGGTAACCCAATGGTCTAGAATGGATCTCTTGGCCCTGAACGTTATTACATGCCCCAAACCCCACGGCTATGACCCAATGACAGATACCCCGTCCGGTTTTTGCTCGGATTGTAACTGGGCGCTGGGGGACCCTAGCTTAAGGGATGTTAAAAGTGATCAGAGTGAGTCGCTTGAACAGATCAGGGCATGCCTAATTAATTGCAGATCCTTATCAAAGCATGCAGAGGATCTGTGGCTGTTACTGGCAGGAAATGAATTTGAGGTCATGTTTTTAACCGAAACATGGCTGAAAGAGCGACACTTTGGCCGCTGTGGCATTAGCTATCCCTTCTGGGTTTAAAATATGTTGCGGCAACAGGAAGGGTGTTAAAAGAGGAGGAGGGGTTGCGATTATTTTTAAGGATTCTTGGGACATAGTTTCCTCAGCATTACTGAATATGGGCGGGGTTGAGGGCCTAAATTTTTGTATCAAGACTAGCCCCACAACTTCGTTCTCAGGGCTGTTGGTCTATAGGCCTCCAGATTGCTTACCCACCATACATATGGAACTATGCAATTATATTGCACAGAAATCCCTCTTATTTGCTAATTATACTGTTTTAGGTGATTTTAATCTTCATGTAAATGATCCCACATGCGCGCAGGCCATGCAGATGGTCTCATCACTGGAAGGCGCAAATCTGCTTCAACTTGTTAAACTTCCTACCCACAAAGCAGGGCATACTCTTGACCTGATATTCTCTAACATCTCGTCTATGAAAACTGAAGTGCCAATCCAGGTGGTTTGGTCGGACCATTTTCTTATTTCTTTTATTTTCAATCTGGCAAAACCTATTATGCCTGAGAGTGCCAGATACTATCTAAAAAGAAATTGGAAGAAACTGACAGCTGAATGCTTAAGTCCAAATCTGTTAGCCAGCCGCCCACCTCTATCTTTAGACCTTAATGTTAATACGATGGCTCTTCATAACTGGATTGCTGCCGCAGTAGAAGCTACGGCACCAGCCAGAATGACCAAATCCATGAGGAAATCGCCCTCTGCTCCATGGTTCTCTGAGGAACTTAGGGCTATGAAAAGCAAGTGTAAGCGCTTAGAACAGCAGTGGAGGGTGGATTATGATGCCTCTGTCAAAATGACATATAAAAAATCTTTGAAGGTATTGCATAAATCCATGAAGGAGGCCAGGAGAGATTATATCATCAAGAGTATTGATAACTCCGATAGACCGGACAAGGCTGTTTTTAAGGTGGTTAATTCTTTTCTCAAACCCCGTGAACTGCTAATCGACGTCCGACCCTCCCTGGCACACTGTGAAAAAATTTCTACCTTTTTCGATGGAAAAATAAGCAAGGTCTACAACTCTTTTACCGCCACGATGGCTATGGTTAAATCTGATTTGGTAGCCAGGACAGCACCTCTGCCTCTCCTTTCTGAATTTAATCCTATTTCCCAGAAGGAAGTTTTATCTGCAATACAGAGTTGTAAGTCAGGCTCGCCGGACGACCCATGCCCTCCTAAACTATGGAAAGAGTTGGCAGACTCCACCTGCGAAGCTATGTCCATAATATGGAATAATTCTCTGGACTCTCTTTGGGCATCTTCCCTGATTTATGGAAACACGCCATGTTACTTCCACTTAAGAAAAAACCCAATGTGGATTCTGGGGACTTGAACAACTACAGACCTATCTCTCTGCTGGCAGCCCCTGCAAAAATGCTGGAAAAGGTAGTACAGCGGCAATTGGCCAATTTTATCGAGAGCCACAATATCCTGCACGACACCCAATCCGGTTTTCGAGCTGGGTTTAGCACAGAGACAGCTCTATTAGAGGTAGCAGACTCAATTAGAATGGTATTGGACTCAGGGGCATCAGCTATGCTGGTGCTCCTGGATCTTTCAGCTGCATTCGACACCGTTGACCATTCTATATTGACTCAACGGCTTTTTGACAGTGGGGTGAATGGCACAGCCCTGGCTTGGCTAAAGTCCTTCCTCCACTTACGGACACAAAGGGTGGCTCTACAACCATATCAGTCCACCCGAAAGCATTTATGGTGTGGGGTCCCTCAGGGTTCGGCCCTAAGCCCACTGTTGTTCAATATATATCTGGCCCCTTTATTTACTCTGATAGCCAACTGGGGAATTAAGGCAATTTCTTATGCCGATGACACCCAGTTGGTTTTCCCTTTTAAAGATCAATCTGAAGATTCCTTTGCGAACTTTAAAGGCTGCTTAAAAGATATTGCAAGTTGGATGAATAATAATAAACTTAAATTGAATGCAGATAAAACTGAAGTTTTGTTCTTTGGTAAGATCCAGCCGCCGGCGGCTGACCTGTGGTGGCCTGTGGAAATGGGCTTGCCACCCGCGCCAATGAAATGCGTTAAAAATTTGGGTGTAAAATGGCAGGATGATCTATCTTTCTCTGCCCAAATTCAGCAGGTTACTTCTGCCTGTTTTAGCAGTTTGAGAAATTTGCGTAAGTTTATACACCTGCTGCCTGAGAGCTGCCGCCGGACCGTAGTCCACGCCACAGTAACTTCCCGCCTGGACTACGCGAATGGTCTCTATATTGGATTACCGGCCTACCTCGTCAGGAAACTCCAAATGGTCCAAAATGCGGCTGCGAGACTAATCAAAAGTGTTCCTTTTCGGCAACACATCTCTCCGCATATTCGAGAATTACATTGGCTTCCGGTAGCCAACAGAATTAAATTCAAGATCTTGACCCTCGCATTCCGGGCCTTCCATGGTACGTGCCCCTCGTATTTAAAACAGAGACTGGGTGTTTACACGCAGACACGTGTTCTGAGATCTACCTCCCAGAAATTGCTTTGCACTCCACGTGTGAAGAAATCTCGACTGGGGGGCAGATCTTTCATGTTGGGGGCGTCCAAATTATGGAATTCTCTTCCAAATTCCTTGCGTCAGATCTCGTCTGAGTCATTATTCAAAAAGGCAATTAAAACATGGCTTTTTAACCTGGCTTAACCTTTTGTTGTCCTGACCGCTGCTTGCCGCGCGCGTTGTTACTGTCACTTTAGCGCCGGGACACCTCCTTGGAGGTAGCTGTTCGCGCTTAACAAATGTCGGTATTATTATTATTATTATTATTAATTGCAGAGGAGGAATCTGATTGGTAACAGCTTGGACAGCGTCAACACATTGTGCCAAATGTAAAGTTTGTTGCTTCATTTGGGACCATTTGTCTTCAAGGTTTTGGAGACGATTATTTGTTTTCTCCATGTGGGGTTTGAGAGCGCGAATTTCTTGAAGAAGTAATTCCATAGACAATGACGCCGTAGAGTTAGTTGGTGATGGTGGGTCTTTTTTGATACGCTTAGATGAAACAGCAGTTGAAGTAGAAGGAATTTTAGATGGTTGTTTAGAATTGTTACGAGGCATGGTAGATGTCGCATTACCTGCGTGAGGCTGAACAGGTTCGATATCGTCCATGTTTTCTTGTAAAACACTGAAGGGGTTGTAATCAGCCACTGAATTACTGTCCATAGGATTAGCGCAGTCGCGTGAAGAACGCGCTTTTGCCATAACACAACACACTGATAATTGCAGTTCCTATGGGAAATCAGTGAGGTGAATAAAGTAATTCCCCTTTATGCCAAAAAGTCGGAGGGATGAGAAAAAGGTGAAGAAAAAATAATATTGCCCTTAATTTCTTCAAAAGTATATATTGAAGTAGAGATGAGGAAGAAATACTTCACTGAAAAATCATTTTTAAAAGTATTTCCCAAATGGCATGAGCAGATTTGAAAAAATCAATAAAGGCATCAGAAATAATGCAGGCAACATGAGGAGTACATTCAGGAACAAAAAAGTGTGAGGAGAACGGTTCTGGCAGCTCCTCAGAGATAGACAAAATGGCGGCCGCATAAATGCGAGCACGTCCGAAAATGCGGCAAAAAACGATGAAAGCGCTCACCCTGGACGCTGAAATGGGGCTCAGTTCGTAGCGCTGGGCTTCATATCATCCTGCCAGCAGTTGTGAGGTCTGGGGATGGAGAAGAGACGCCTGGAGGAGACTCGGCTCCTCACGTCGTTCCGGAGCTCGGCGCCAGAGTGGCCATCTTCCCTGGCTCCGAAGCCACGCCCCGAGTGTCAAAGTTTTTAACAAATGTATTTGCTAGTGAAGGGCTACCATCAATTATCCTATCAGATAACGGAGTACAATTTTGCTCTAAAGAAATTCAAACATTCTTAGATGAGAATGGCATCACCCATCTGTACTCAGCACTATACCACCCAGAAACCAACAGTGCCATAGAGCGCTTTAACAAAACACTGAAAGAAGGAATACAATTAGCAAAAGTTAACAACCTTAATTGGAAGGTGGAAAATTTCAAGAGAATTAGAGAATTTCAGCTCTGAAAACCCCATTTGTGTTATCAAGGGGAAAAACCCCAATTCTCAACTGGTTCCTACATGGATAAAATGGGGTAAAGGATGGATAGACATGAACACCAGACAACCCTGGAGACAATGAGAAATTAAATACCAGGAGGTCAGAAAAGAAAGATATGACCAAGACAAACACACCAAAACTTCCAATGTTGAGGTCAGAGATAGGGTAAAGATTAAGTCTCCGAGTGGGGGGTGTCAAAGACTCCAAGTTTTCAAAAGCCATGAAAGTAGTCAAACTGTTTCGCAATGCTACAAAGACTGACGCTGGTAGAATATGGAATTTGGGGAGGGTGGCATAATTTAGTCACCCTATCTTCAGAAAGGATGCCAACCATCAACCAGCAGGAGTAGACTCAAGCAACGACAATCTTCCTGGCAGAGGGAATGGGTTATTGAATACTGCTCACAACAAAAATCCTAATGGGAGTTTTCCTTATAGAGTATGGACACGTCCCATCAGACCACCAAAATACTTGAAAGACTATGTGCGGTATTAAAAGGGAACTTTCATTCCATGCATTAGATCCTAGAAAGTTTATCTTATACATATGTTCACAAGACAATGTCTGGGGATTATAAACGTATTATCATTTGTACCTTGTATCCTACAATTTGTATCGTATACAAATGTTTACTCACCTGTTTGTATAGTATTATGCCACCATCAGCGCTCAACCTCAGGACTACCCCTTCTCTCATTCCTTCTTGTTGTCAGTGTGGGCCATCCCCTCCCTTCGTCTTCCTTCCCTCTCCCTTTAACCCTTGCATCTTGTTTGGTGATAAAAGGGAGATGTGTGGTATCCTCCATAGTGGTACCTCCCATTGCCTAGGCCCCCCCTCTGTTCCTTGGGACAATAAAATGTTCCGACATGACATTCCAACCATGGAGAGAGTTTTCCCCTCAGTGAAGAGCTGTACCTGTGCTGTAGCTGGGGTGTTACCAATAAACCTCTCTTCAAACATATCTTCCACCTGGTCATTCATTTTACATTTCTACACTAGCTAGATATGAGATGGTCCGGACCAAGGCAGTCCTGACAATTCTGGGTCTATGAAGCAGCAGTTGGAGAGTGGACTTTTAAAGGCAGCTGACCGATCTAGCAAAATCAGCACTCCAATACCAGTGCTATCCATCTCTATCCTAAGGTCATACAGGAGCAAAAAAACTAGCAGTCCTATACTCATGCTCGAATGGAATCAAGATTGGAATGGATCCAGAATATTCAGTCCTTTGGTAAAACATTGAAGTTGAATAGTACCTGTCACTCTGGGGTCAGAGTAATAGGGAAATGGGAAGGGGTGCATGTTAGCCAGACTAGTTGACACAGGAGGAAGTGTCAGCAGTGCAGCATCTGCTCGCATTATTAAGATGGGAGCTGGGCCGGGCTGTCAGAAGTTGTATTTAATATTTTCTGAGACCCTGCAATCCAAGCTGTTAGTAGTCATTATGGGAATCAAACTTTCTCAATCTGGAAACATTATTTAGGAAATCCATCTGGCCATCAGCTCTTCATGTGAACTACCATGAAGTAGCAGGTACAATATTTTGGAATCTTTACTCAATGCCATATAAATAAAAAAAAACAGAAATCAGCCTGATATCACATAATACCTCAAATTAGACAACTAGAAGCGCAGGTCATGACAAGCTTTCAGGTGATTGTAAAAGGTAACTGTATCTGGGCCATTATGGTGCCATATCTTCACCTGCAGACTTTACCTGCTCATGGAGAAATGCCACTATGCATACTGATCCAGGGGGCTTTGTGGCATCAGATCTTATTGTTTACCTGTGGTCCAGCACTAAGGGCTAGTTTGCGGCCCTCCCTTCTGCTTTCTTGCCTTGTCCATCAAAAGGCTGCTATATGCAACAAGATCGAGTGTAATGTCAGAACCTAAAGAAGGCTGGGGAAGTATTAAGGTATCGAGCTCCAATTTTTCCATGCAAGTGAAAACCACTAGGTCTCCCATGTCGAGGTCCTAATTGTCTCAATTGTCCTCTGGGACATATCTACAACCTCCAGACTCTTAAAAGGATAGGAGAGGATGGCCAACATCCATTAGGCGCCCTGCATTGACCTAATCTAAGGGGTCACTGTCTAAAGATAGGCTGGTCAGGTCCCATAATAAGGGCTTTAAAATCTGGCAGCACTCACAGCCTCTGATACTGAACCTCTCCCCTTCTCCTGCACTGCGTGGTGCCTCTATCGTAACCCATCCCATTATAAGTGACTGGTACCCATGTACCCTTGAACTGTGCTGCTCCTCTACTTTAGTCCTAAAATGAGTGCTTGTTACCTCTGCAACATTGTACTGTGTTGTGCCTCAATTGCAGCCCATCTGAGTGATTGGTGCCACTGTACCCTTGCGCCATGCTGTTCCTTCACTCTAGCCACAACCTCAACTCAATTCAGTGATTCCTGCCCATGCACCCTTGAACTTCACTGTGCCTCCACTCTAGCCCTACACATTTGAATGATTAGAGCCCCTTCCCACTTGATCTGTTCTGTTCATCTGCTGTCAATTTTGGGCAATTGGTACTGTTGCACGCTTGAACAGTGCTTTGCCTCAACTGTAATCACCACTGCCCAATGTGAGTGTTTGCTACTCTTGTACCCTTGCACTATGCTGAGCCTTCGCCCCAACGCCAATTTGCCCTTCACCCAGTACTGTTGAACCAAATTTCACCATGTTTCATTCTGTCATTATATTCATCTTTTAATGTGAACTAAATTCTAGATTAAAGTTCCTTTGGGACACTCCCAATATATATCCCACCCCTTATATAACTGGTACTTCACACTCGCTCATCCACGCCTCTTTTCCCACCGTTCTGCAGCCCAAATAAACCAAATAAAAACCTAACTCATCTGTCCCCCTTGACTGAATATGAAACCAACCCTCGCTTTTTACCACTACAACCACAAGCAATTCTCTATTTCATTCTTTACTTGGAATTCTTGGTCAGTTTGCAATGAGGCTTCCAAAAATCCTCATGAGAACAACACTCCTGTAGCCGTTCACATGGATGAAGGCACTATCTCCTATTCGTTACACATTAATCACAGAGGTGGAGGTATTGCCCTTCTACTCTGCAAGTGCCTTCATTACCATGTCCACACTGTGGTGCACTGGATCTACCTCCCTCTGATACTGTCATTGCCACATTCAGTTATCTAATTGTGGCCTTTTACTGCCCAACTGGGGATTTTGGATCTTGTCAGAGGTACATTTTTAGCCTTTTCCAAGACGGGAAGGGGTCAGAGAAGAGTTAGTGATTGTATATAATTGTGTAGGCTTGTGGGTGTGCACAAACTCGCAGGCCGTGCCAGTTCTATTTGTAGATTTAGTCACATAAAGCATTTTGGAAATAAATCATTTTACGAATGCAAAAGCATTTTTGAGAATTCCTGGAACAGAGGGAACACTTGCCTGTGTGGACGAAAAGAAGTTAAGCAGTTACAACTGGACATATCTTGTGTGAGCACCTGTGGAACTTCCTTAATTAAATACAGTACAGAAGGTTCATTAGCCATCACCTAGTAGTGACATTAACCGTTGTATGTTTATTTTTCTCCCGATGCCAAATAAATAAACAACAAACCAACTTGGAGTCTTCTAAAGAGACCTGAGACCTGAACGCAAAGTAGATGTGAGCACACCACAAGTGCAATTATGAACAGTCATGTCAGAGACAACCACTTGCCAACATGCACTAAAAATGCTGACAAATACAGCTGTGAATAACATCATTTATTTGACGTGTTTACACTGCTCTATACTTTGTACAATCCTGCAAAGAGATGAGAGGCGGCTCCCTGGCCTTCTATTAGGTCGAGCCTAGGCAGCGCTTGCGCTGTCTCTTCGAGACATGTATACACTTTGTGGGCTTACAGCCCCCCATTGCCTTTTTATTTCAATTGTCCTTTAAAAATGCTAACTTGCTACTGATGAATCCTTCCTCTTTGTTCCTCCTTTTTAGGTCTCGCCTGAGCCAGCGCGCATGAGCTGCTCTGCGAGGCTTATTGTAAGGACTTCCAACTCCCACAGCTTTTCCTCGTGTTTTTTTTTTTGACTGCCAAGCATTTGATTGGCTATTGCGTAAGGCTTCCACAAAAGAAAGCACGCAAATGGCCAAAGGCTCGGGTATGTCCCGTCTTATCTTTAAATGTCCCCTCCCATAGCCTATGTGTCTCGGGAGCGAGCGCAGTAATTAGCGGTGCGCAGTGTGCCAGCTGCACGGCAGGCTGCATTCCAGTATCAGGTTACTTTCGCCGCCACTGTGACAGAAGCCAGACATAGCACCCCTCCTCCATTTCTCTTTCCCCTCAGCCGATCCCTTTGTTTACGAGCAGTTGCTATCATGCTTCCCACCGTATAATGCATACTGTATACACATAACTGTACAGCGCTTTGAAGCCCACCTTGTTTGAATTCCACAACTAGTTGTGCCGTCAGCTCTTAAAATACTCTCTGAGATCAAGTATACAGACTCCTTGATGGTGTGGATTTGTGTTACCTGCATCATATAATACGCAGTGGCATCACGCGGGGGACTCCTGCTGGTGACATCCCATCATACCTTCTTGACTTAGCAGTGCGAAAACGCCACTGCCACACAGTCGCATAATTCCAGTGGCCCTGATTTAGGCTCTCACCGATAGCGGCAAGTAGGTGGCACTCATTGTGCCCCAGTCTGCTTCTGTCAGTGCGTGCTGCCTGCCTACCACAGTGCAATGTTTTGTGCAGTGCTGTCCGCACGCTCATGCAGGATTATGATGTGCCACTGCATTTTTGTGGTGCCTTCAATGCGTTTCTCTTGTCTCTTCCTGTCACGTGGAACGGTCCCAGAAAAAGGCAGAAAACATGTTGCACGGACAACGGGACAGATATCAGCGGCGAGCAATTAATTTGTCGGCATCCTGCCAAATGCAGAGGCGGCATCTGCGGAATGTGTGATCAGTCAGGGAGACTGCGTACACTAAACACTGAGCTGCTCAAGGGGACAGTGCATTCTGGATTGTGAATTCTCACCTGGAAATAATCAAATGGAGTTTTTATTCCATTTTCCCCGCTGAAAACTTGGAACTGAGACCAGACCACTGTTGTCATCACCCCGAGCTCAGGGAGGGGAGGAGCATTCATAGCCATCTGTAAATGATAATAATGGCCGTCCAGCTAGTAATTAAAGAAAACAAGGAGGGGAGGGGCGAACCACTACTGTGATTGTTGAAGGTCTTTGAGAGATACGTGTTTTGGGTTGGCAATCTCAAGCTTAACGTCTGTGTCCAGATTAGTTCCAGGAGGGTAATATCCATGCCAGGTTTTCATGATAACCACGGAGTTCATAAGTGTTATTCATTGAGATCCTGTATGTGGGGTGCCCAGAATTTTAAGGCCAAAACCCGGGACATTTCACAACAAGCCATTTTACGTCACTGGAAGCGATGTCCGTCTGCACAACACAGCTGTACAGAAAGAAAATGTTTTTCTGCCATGAAATCTCAGACAAATGTAGCTAAATCAATTGCCTGGCAAGGCTGGAAAGTGCTCACAGCGCGGTCACGCGCAGCTGGAACCGGACAACTTTTTTTTGTTGACTTTCGCTTTTTCCCTCCCCCGCCTTGTTCTAAAAGAGGCCCCTGCGACCTGGACGGTGGAAACATCGGACTATGTTTATACATCCACAGATCACATACTGTCTCAATAACCACAGTCCGCAATATACGTACACCCTGCGTAAAAATCTGACCTTGACTTAAACCGTCCTTTATTTTTTTCAACGACCCTCTCCTTCACCTTCTGCATGCTCCCTGAATACACGGTACACCGCATGCCTTAATCTCTCGCTCTGAAAATAAATCCCTACATCCTAACAATATGTTTAGTCACTCCATCCACGATTTGCTTCCCACATACCCCCAACTAATTATCATAACGAAATCATTAATGTTACAACCAAGTAACTGGAGTAAGAGCAAGGAGCGGCTTCCTTGACAGCACAAGAATAACCATTCACTACTGCACTACCCAGTAATTTCGGGTTCTGGATTAGCATGCTAAAGCGCCTCAACGCCTCATCAGGGGGCGTCAGTGCTACATAAATGCAATTTCATTGTAAATACCCTTTAAGGCATGGCCGGTCTTGTTTATTGTCTCTATAATGTGCTGCACGGCTAAACACTTACACGGTCCTAAAGGCGAGACCTATTGGCTATGCCAATGCGTGTTGTGTTTTGTTTCCTCCCACGGAGCACCGCCCAATTACTGGTATCTTTACGCTTCAGTGTTTATGTTTTTTTTTTTGTGGGACTACTTTTTCTTTGTTTCCTGCTCGTGTTACACTATTTGTCTGTCTTCAGTGCATGTTCAGCTTCTGCGCCCGTGGCTACTTGCAATTTATTGCATCTTCCGTAGCTCACTTAATCTCCCCGTGTTGTCCCCCCACCACCACCGCCTGCCCATCACTGCTTGCCACGCTAAACCCCTGGTACTGTATACAGAGCCTCTCCTCTCCCCAGATTCCCTCCTCCCCCGACCCTGCTTTTCCCATTGCTGCTGCTTGATCCTGTGCAAATTGCTTAATCTCCCTGTGCCTACAAATTTGAATGTGTTCTTTTGGAATGTAACTAGGTTCACATAAAGTGCTCTAATATCTTCGGGATGAGTTTGCGCTATAGCATATCAGTATGGACGGACTTCAATGTGCAAGGTCAACCAGAGGTGAGGAAGAGGCACATTGAGGGGACCACCAGCCAGAAGCCCATAGAGGGGTGCAGGCACTGGCAGAACCTCAAAAGTAGAGCACCGCACATCAGGATTTCAGCATTTGTACGTACATGGCTACTACATCACCCCGTTGTAGGTACAGTTACTTCATGTGACATCCCAAGGCCACTGGCCAACAGCAGCCTGGTTACCAGGTTCTGGGTGAACAACTTCTGCATAAAATATCAGGAACACTCCTCCTGCAGGTTAAAGTGTAGAGGGGCGTCTACTTCTGAAAGGACTCGTAAAGCTGTGTAATGTAAGCATGTGTCCTTGTATAATGTAGCTCTTGTGATCAGGCCCGGTTCTAGAGGGTGGGCCGGGTGGGCCAGGCCCACCCAAACATGAGCCTGGCCCACCCAAACATGAGCCTTGGCCCTCGCAGTGAGGACCTGAAGGCCAATAGAAAATGGGCACTTTCATTTAAAACGTTCCTCCGAACGTTGTTTTTCTTCCTATTCTAGGAGTTACGTGATGGGGATGGATGTGAGAAAAAGCCCAGACCCAGTCACGTAACTCCTTTTAGAAAGGTGGGCTATGTCCTGCAGGAACAATAGGGGCATGGCAAGGGGACAAATTCTTTATTTGGCACACTGGAGAAAAGAAGTTTGTTTATTCTGATTGACCTTTCCTGACCCCTGCAGCTGCTTATCAGATCAGGCTGTGACACAAAGTGTGGCTATCTGAGTAGGTAAGAGAATGTGTTACTATTTGTTCTTATTTTTAAAATCTGCACAGGCCCAGCAAGGCACATACTTTGGTATGCTTTATTTAAATCATTTTTTTATCAGGGATGCAAGACAACAATAAAAATGTCCAGATAACTGGTGATTAAGGATCCTGCTGGATAGCAATCCTTTGTTGGTAGTTTTGAAATGCAGATAAACTGTACTTTATGTGGATAGCTCAGTGGGTTACTGCCTTTGTCACAGAGATTCTTGTGTTACTTGCAGTACAGAGGTTATACTTCTAACATAGGACAGTGACCTATGAAGTGTCATCTAAGGGCGGCATACAAACATGAATGGTATAGTTAGAACTTCACTTTGTTTTGTGTTGCTACATAGTTAGAACTTCCCCTATCTTTCATTATTTTAATTTTGCTAAAAAGAGTTTGGGCAAATATACATTTTTATTTGTAAAGCCAACTCCCAACCACTGGGGTATGCTTTGAATCCTGAGTTTGTGCTTCCCCAGCCCAAACCCTCTTAAAATATACTGCCCACCCTTTTGGATGACATGTGATTCCTACACCTTGTAATCCTCATTGGCTTATGTGACATTCCCTATAGACTGATTTACATACTTGTATGATTCATTGTCTCTGTATAATGTGTGTGTGATGTAAAGTGCAGTGACGCCCTACACTGATATTAGTAGCGCTATACAACAAATGAGATGCATATGAGAGAGTGGCTCTGGAGAGATGAGGGGCGCTGGTGGAGGGCGATAGTGAGGGAGTCTGGGAGGAGGTCATGAGGGGGAGGAGGAGCTACGGAGAGATGAGGGGCACTGTTGGAGGGTGGCAGTGAGGGAATCCAAGGAGGAGGTCAGTAGGGGGAGAGGCTACGGAGAGATGAGGGGCACTGTCGGAGGGTGGCAGTGAGGGAATCCGAGGAGGAGGTCAATAGGGGGAGAGGCTGGCAGTGAGGGAATCCGAGGAGGAGGTCAATAGGGGGAGAGGTTACGGAGAGATGAAGGGCACTGTTGGAGGGTGGCAGTGAGGGAATCCGAGGAGGAGGTCAATAGGAGGAGAGGCTACGGAGAGATGAGGGGCACTGTTGGAGGGTGGCAGTGAGGGAAATCAAGGAGGAGGACAATAGGGGGAGAGGCTACGGAGAAATGAGGGGCACTGTTGGAGGGTGGCAGTGAGGGAATCTGAGGAGGAGGTCAATAGGGGGAGAGGCTACGGAGAGATGAGGGGCACTGTTGGAGGGTGGCAGTGAGGGAATCCGAGGAGGCGGTCAATAGGGGGAGAGGCTACGGAGAAATGAGGGGCACTGTTGGAGGGTGGCAGTGAGGGAATCCGAGGAGGAGGTCAATAGGGGAGAGGCTACGGAGACATGAGGGGCACTGTTGGAGGGTGGCAGTGAGGGAATCCGAGGAGGCGGTCAATAGGGGAGAGGCTACGGAGAGATGAGGGGCACTGTTGGAGGGTGGTAGCAATGGTATCTGCAGAGAAAGAGGTCATTGGTGGGGTGCCAAAAAAGACTTTCGCACTAGCGCTAAAGCCGGCCCTGTCATGGCCTTTCTGTTTTTATTTAATTAGCAGTCAGGTCATTAGGGCAACTGTAGGACATATTTTAAAGTGCCTGGTAATTATATATACTGCTATACTCAATGTTTTAAGTTTGAAGGTGATATTACTAATGTTTTATACGGGAATAATGAAAGCGGTACTGGATGGTGGCTGATATGGGGCTGGGGCCCAGGGTCAGCTGTGAGATAAGGTGCACAGGAGAGGGATGGGAGAAAAGTGGAAAATCGGGCCTGGAAGTACTTGTGTTGAATCCTGGCCTGTTGGAATTTGGGGGTTTGCACTAAGATCCAGACATTGCTCTTACTTTCAAATAACTCTCCACATGCTCTGTATACACACAGAATTGATCTGTTGTATCATGGTGACTGTTTGCAAGTAGATATGATGTAATCAAGGGCTTGTAGGCTACCACAAGAAGCGACAAATTGGGCCCACAGTGGCCAACCCAAATGCACCCTTGGCCCACCCAAATAAAAATTCCTGGAGCCGGGCCTGCTTGTGAAGCGCTCCAATACCTTCAGGTCGAGTTCGTGCTGTAAAAAACTGCAAAAACAAGCTGCTTAACTGGGCCATTAGCGAGGTTGAAGGCTGCTTGTGGGCGTCTGAATGCAGGATTGATAGCCAATCTTACTCTTATCTGAGCATTAACACTAGAGGAATGTCTCTTTAAAAAACTCTCAGCAGCACATCATTAAACAGCACACTTTAAACAGAAAAACAAACCGTGCCACCGGTGTGCTTTCAAATATCACTCTGCGTCATTTTTAAGTTCAGGTGCATAGGATGTACAACAATTAGAACAAATCGAAGTATTGTTTTCCCTCTCTTTGTGTGACAATATTTTATATATTGTGTTACGATTGTATTGCACTCACGAAACCCGAATTCCGTTTAGAGTGCTAATAAAAACTTCATGCCAATCCTCGCGTACCTTGTTACGCATTTTTTAATTTTTCACACACCACTGTCTGTGACATAATTCGTCATGCCTGATAACTGAAGCAGTTCCACATAGAAATGATAAGATCACTAACCCTGGGCGTAGTAGCACTACGCGTAGCTACGCGAAATACATTTTGAACTACACGTAGCTATGCAAATTGCGTTGCGTAGTGCGTAGCTGTGTGCTTGACTGCACTATACAATAATTGCCAAAAACATCTTGCACAGTGCAAGTTAAAATAAAATAAATATCTCTGTCTTTATATGCTAAAAATGCATATAGTCATTTCACAAAAGTGAAAACGATAAATTAACAAGCAGTGAGAGAGGTGATGATTTTGGGATCCTCCCTAACCTAGGGAGAGAACCAAGCAGATGCCTTGAAAACAAAAAGCACATCTTTTGAACGATTTGGTGGTGGTCCCATCCTCTTAGGACCACCCCAAGCACAGTTATTGGCAAAAATACAATCCCAACCAAAGGCCCTGCAAAGCATTATGGGACGAGATTAGCAGTGGGCAGTGAATATTATAGTATCCAATATCAAAATAATTATACAAAGAGCTGCAGTTCCACTAGTCGTTACTAGATGTCCCTCACGAGTCAAATGCAAAAGCTTCATGAAAGGCTTTCAATGCTTTTGCATTTGACTCGTGAGGGACATCTAGTAACGACTAGTGGAACTGCAGCTTGATGTATTAATAATTTCAATGCTTTTGCATTTGACTCGTGAGGGACATCTAGTAACGACTAGTTGAACTGCAGCTCTTTGTAGAATTATTTTGATATTGGACACTATAATATTCACTGCCCACTGCTAATCTCGTCCCATAATGCTTTGCAGGGCCTTTGGTTGGGATTGTATTTTGCCCATAACTGTGCTTGGGGTGGTCCTAGGAGGAAGGGACCACCACTGAATCGTTCACATGATATGCTTTTTGTGTTCAAGGCATCTGCTTGGTCCTCCCCTAGGTTAGGGGGACCCCAAAATCATCACTCTCTCATTGCTTGATATTTTATTGTCAAATTTCACTTTTGTGAATTGGTTATATGCTTTTAAGCATAGAAAATTGCTTTATCAAAGCATTTGTAGGTGTTTATTATACTGCTGCTATATTGAAGGCAGGTGTCTGTAGGGTAGTAAGGGTGCCAGGCTCCCTTGTGCAAGCAGACAAAATGGGCACCCACTCTGCTGGTGGGCTCTAAAAATAAATCCATAACTGGTGTTCAGATACCACCTAAGATTTCTGGTACTCGGTGCAACTGCACCTGATGCACCAAATATAGCTCTGCTCTGGCACTGTAACTTACCGAATGTTTCTAAAAGCTTGTATTATTTTTAAAAAATAGCATTTGCATTGAGTGAGATTGTGAATACATTTCTTAAGCATCTGTCTGAAACAAATGAACTTAAGGCGCTGGTCATCCGAGTAAAGATGCTTCCCGATGTGTGTCCCAATGCTGTACGGTACCGCCAAAAACAACTGCCAAACCAATAGGTCGAAAAGGCGAGACCTATTGACTATGCCAATGCTTGTTTGGAGTGTTCCCTGGGCAGAAAGAAATTTGGTGCCCTCGCTGCTGCTGGTGAATAAAGTGAGGCAGCAGGGACCCATTTTGAGTTCACAGCTCAGGTAAGGTACATTTTATTGTTTAGTTTATTAAAACCATCACAATATTAAAATTGCACACCAGATTCAGAAAATATAGAACAAAACAGCTTAATAGACACATCATCAAACATTAGCTTGGTATATCAAACTAATCCAATTAATGTACTTAAGCTAAAAACTAAACACAAAAACCTAAAAAGCAAAAATGACATTCTTGCATTGTTACATTAAAGCGTGGTCAGAATATCATCTGAAGGTGAATTGAGTGTGCAAAAAAAGCAAACAAAATCGAGTACATCGTTCTTGGATAGAAGCACATCTAGGTGATGGTATAGTGTGCAAAATGAGCAAGATAATGCTCCAACTTCATTCTTAAAAGTCATAAAACACGCAGGGGCAGATTTACAATTCCTGGCGCATCCCTGCAAATCAGCAGGGATGCGCCAGGAAACTTACGACACGCATCACCATCCTTGCGCCACCACTGATGCGCCGCATTTACAATGCGGCGCATCATGGCGCAAGGAAATGCAGATGCGTGTCACATCTGCCGTCGTAACGTTGGCGCAGTGCTGGAGTTGTGTCGCGGGCGCGACGCAACTCCAGCACTGTGCCGACCCGGCCTATCTTGCACATGGTGCGTCACACCTTACGCCTGCTTCATGCAGGCGCAAGGTTTAGACGCACCGGGTCGAAAAGTGACTGAGTGAAATCTAGTAGATTTCACTCAGCCACTTTTGCGAGGCGTTCCTGCGCCGGAACGCCCCCATGCTCCGGAACGCCCACATGAAACCTGACGCAGGTTTCATGTGGCGCAGAGCTTACAACGTGACGCATCTCCCTAGATGCGTCACGTTGTAAATACCCCACAGCATGGCGCTGGCTTTACGCCGCTGTTGCGTCACAGAAGTGACGCAACGGCGGCGCTAAAGTGGCGCAAGGGGCTTGTAAATCTGCCCCATAATGCTCAATAGAAGTATCACACAAGCATCATTCTTATGTTGAAACTTAAAATATAAAGATACTTAATATAAAAACTGTTTCATCTTGCAAAATGAGCAAAGTGATTCCAAACTTCATGGTGCCGGCATCTGTCCTACATTAATGCCTAACAAGTGCTTCATTTCATGATTGATGCAATATACCAAATGGACAAAGAAACTCATATTTTGTGCATGAATGGCGTAACGTGTAATGTGCTGTCCAGAGATATTGTGCCAGCTTCATTCTTATCCCAAAACATAAAACTTGATCTAAAATGCTTTTTCAATGTGCGAAATTAAACAGAATAGACCCACACTTCATTCTTCAATTGAGACATAATAAATACTACCTCTAAAATTGATTCAATATGCAAAGAAAGGGTTGGTTACTCCTCATTTTATGCAGGTGCAAAATGCATTGTGCAGGCTGGAAATATCACGTTGGCCCTTCCCCTCTGTATTCCATCGGCCGACCAAATAACAAGCTAAATGCTGTTAGAATGTAAAGCTCTAAAAAGATGCAGAGTGTCCAAACTGAGAACTCTCAATACTTAGGGGTTGGAAAATGATAAGGCATTTGTGTGCATAGCTTTGTAGGTGTACTTCAGAAATTTCAGAAATCTTGCATTTAGCTGTGTGTGTACTACTTAGGCATGCTGCAACTGAGTTTTGACATTTCCTGATTCCTAAAATACGAAATATAGGGGTTAACCAATAATACCTCAACGTATTCAGGGGCATATTCTCAAGGACTCATCGCCGATTTATCGGCACTTTAGCGCCGCAAAAGTGGCGATAGATTTATCGCCCTATTCTCAAGCTGGTGCAAACTGCCGATATCGCCAGTTTACCAGCGATAGCTGCTGCAAAAAACATCGCCACGGATGAGTGCGACAACTAACGCTAATGATATGCAGAGTAGGCACACGGAAACACCACTTCGCGAGATTCTCAACGACCAGTCAGTTCTGCGATGCGAACCAAGAACAGTCGATAAGGCGCGTTAGCAGCAGGGATTTAACACCTGCCTTTTACTGGTGTTAAGCAGGACGACCAACTGCAGTAGAAAGGGAGCCCAGCCCAGAGCCACATCTGAAGACCAACAGATGCCATGGAGACACTGATCATGCAGCTCGGAGACCCAAGAGGGCCACAACACCCACCGCCACCACCCCCTCCCCCCCCCACCAGATTACCACCTAGGCAGTGCAGGACAGCGGACGACCCCAAAACGCACCAGCCCCAGAGACTCAACGCCACAGGAAGCCATTGGCCAACACAGGCTCAAAAGGACAACCATCCTCCGCATCCTGACCCACATTGCCCACAGGCTGATGGTACCAACACAGCGGACAACCTACACCCCCCGCAGACAAAGCTGCTGGCTGTGCTGCACCTGTTGGCCCCTGGTACCGTCCAACCAACAACTACCCGAGTCGGAGGAGTCACACAGCCAGCCCCATCAAACTCCCTCACACATGTCATGGATGCATGTCCACAAACGCAACGGCGGGCCCATGTATCCGCACCACACGATAGTTCCAATTCGTAGTGTACCTGAGCAAATAAGCCCAACGCCTGCCATGCTAGACGCCTCCGTGCCCCAGACCCAAGATCGTAGTAACCGAAATGTGGGTGCGCCAGGTCATGAAGTCCAGTAGTCAACAGTAGTGTAAAAACAGAACTTTATTACAAACACATAAATCAACAAAACGAAAAGCTCAGCCAACGCGTTCCATTCCCAACGGGGAACTTCAACAGGGCAACGTGTTTTCAGAAACCTGTGGGAGAAATGGTGACAATGGTCAAACTTCCGTATAGTCACATGCCTAATCTGGTACAGTGTACTGCACTTGGACAAACCGGAATGCTCACAGGCCTGATAAACCATGCATGAGAAGACCGTAACAGAACTATGTGTGGCCGTAACCGTCGTAGGAATGAAGAGGAAGATAACGACCACACGAACTGCTGTTACGGTCACATCATGCAGGATTCATCATACCTGAAAGCATCACGGTGTGTGTCAGCTCGATACCCCTGCCCCTCACTCCCCCCACACTGCGCAGGAACATCTTGAGACCACGCAAGGGAACTACGCCATAGCTGGCGTCACGCACGTGTTGGGGGCAATTCACAGCACACGTGTATGACTTGTGCCCCCTGCCGACACTGCACACAATCAACGCAACAGCAACCACACGCATGCCATCACTGTGCATACAAAAGTGGACCACCGTGGCCTGTCCACCAATGTCGTCGCAAACGCCCCAGGCAGTGTGCATGATCCCCACATGTCCGCAAGTCCGCCACCAACCAGCGCTTTGAGGATGGCCCTGATCCAGCGCTAACAATAAAAATTCTTCTCCTATATGCTTCGGTCATCCAGGTACAACTATCCCTCCAATACACAGACTATATCCATATGACGGTGGGGCCCATAACACCGCACATGCATTCACTCACTCATTTATTCCCTGGATTTCCTCCGTCATTAACCTAGGAGAAAAACAGTAAAACGATTCGCTGGAAGGAGACGGGATACCTCTTTTTAACACGACATAATATTTCTCATTGTTTTAAGGTATTCCGCTCATTGGTCGATGGACCAACTAGTAGGAATCAGTTGATGGTGATTAAGACCAGCTCAATCACAATAAACCTTCTAACATTTTTCATTAATCATTGAGCTAAAGAACCACTGAGTCATTTGTTTAAAGATAATAAAGTTTATATAAAGTTTAGAAGCATGAAATAAGTTTTAGGTTTATTATTCAGATTATTACATTTGTTATCATTATACGAATAAATTGAAATTGCAATGCATACCTATTAGATGGAAGAATAAAGTTCGTCACGGCAAGAACTCCCAAAATCTCTATCTATCTGTTCTGGAAAAGTCTAATAGTTCTAAATGGAAAAATCTATCAAGAATAAAAGTTCTTCAAAAAGCAGCATCTTATGCTCAATTAAAAATATAAAATAGCAGCAGCAGCCTCAGCTCGTCAGCATCAGCATCAGCAACTCCATACGCAACTAACAGCAGCCAAAAACGGCAAAAAGCAGCTCCCAGCAACCAGCAGCATCATTCATCCTCCCCACCAAGAGTAGGTCTTCTTATACCCTAATTCTAGCTTACTAAATAAAAATGTTGCATCTTTATGGCGAGATTCTCTCTAATTGGTCCATTTGAGTCCATATACATCTTTTATCAAACTTCCTTGTTCTAACCAGTTCTTTGTGGAATGTCCATACTTGCATCGTTTCCCACAGTTCGTGACATTACTCATCCGCTTTGATCAGTCCAACTTGTATCACTTTCCGATACTTTTTAGGTTCAACAGTTCTTTTTGTCCATTTATTCTTTTTGACTTCTCACGCTTCTTGCTGACCCATCTTGGCACACATTTATTCAGTAAGGTCACAATAGCCTTGACCATACTTTCATCCTAGGCTCTTGGAACGATCACGTGGTCATTCTTGTTCACGGCCTTTCTCCTTGTCTACATTTCTCCTCGCGCACACTTATTCTAGCTCATGGCGGCCATTTTATATCGCTGCTCAACAGGCCTAAGCGCACTATTTACAAAGATAAACAAAATATAGTTAAGAATAAAGAATATAAACCCTTTCGTTTCCCTCCCGTCATTCTATGTACCCAATTAGGTATTACCTAGCAAAAAGCAACATATAAAGCCGTCCCTTACTTACCATTGCTTTATTTTGCCACTACACGTTTTGTTTTCTAAGCACAAATCATGCATTTTATTATTTTATTAATACACAAATATTAGGTTATGTGAGCCACGTCAACAATTATAAGTAAATTAGTTTGCACACAAAATAGCGTGTTACCTTTAACCCTTCACATGTAACATACATTGTTGGTTATTTACTTAAACAAACTTGTTTGTTAATCATTTTACGTAAATTATTAGGAGGTTAAATTTTTTTCTTTTACCCTGCTCCATCAATTCCCCCCTTTGGTGATTTTTAATATCACCACAAAACCCAAGTTACACAATTCTATCAGACAGCATATTTCTTGATCCGTTTGTTTTTTGTTAGTTTACACAACTGTATCCCTTTCAACTTGTCTCTTGGTCTTCTTGTACATATTCTCTTTTATTTCTTCTAGCTCTATTTCACCCATTTCTCTCTCTCTCTCTCTCTCTCCTTGTTTATCTTGTTTTCTTTTTCTATTTTATTCTGTTTTCTTCTTTTCTTTATACATGTAATTGCAAGCTTCAGTACTAAAATTATTATTATTATCATGGTTGCTATTATTATGACTTTCCCTATTATTAATCCACTCATTCTAGTAAACCAATTTATTACTGAAGAAAACCCTTTACCAAGTTTTCCAAACGCACTTTCAACCTCCAGTGGAACAAGTTCTTTGTGCAAACTTGTAATATTCTTTATATACTTTTGTATATTTTCACTTTTATCTGGAATGTAAGTGCAACAATGTTGGACTTTTAGCATTCCACAGACTCCACCCTCTTTTGCCAAAATAATGTCAAGGGCAAGTCGATTTTGTCTTACCATAGCTCTCATGGCAACCATCTCGGTATTTACCATCAAGAACCCTCCAGCAGTATCTGTAGATAAACGATCTACCACTGTGGATAATTTCCGAATTTTAAATGCATTCAAAGATATTCCCACTGCTGGTATCAATGCACCAAAAATATCACCTACTATTTCTGAAAAACTTTCCCTTTTTCTACGTGTAAAGGTATTTATCATTTCGTGTGTTCCTTTTTCTGTTCTATCCATATGAAAAATCTTTGGAAAGACCAGGCCTAAATAACATGACCCATACCAATGGTCCGGCAACCTGTAATAAGCCCTATTACCGCAAACATAATAGATCCCTGGAAATATTGGATCTTTTCCCCCTTTGAATCCCCATCCGCCTAAAATTTGATAATTGTCATGGCAATCACTGGAACCCACGAAATAATTGTCATATCTTGTTCTATTTCTTCTAATGCACACCTTCCCTGTTGGGGCCAATCCAGAGTCATAGCTGCATTTGTCTTTTTCTTGTCATGATTGTCTTCCTCAAACACCCAAAGAGGTGTTTTTGTCTCTTCTATCACTTTTCTTTGAAATTTCGCTCTTCTATCCTCTACCATCTCTAAAAATACCTTTTCTTCTTTCTTTAACTCCCAGGTAAGGTTGTTTTTAACTATATTATCTAAGGTTAAAATCTTATCTTCTATGAAAAAATTCACCAAACGTTTTTCCCTCTTTTACTTTGTTTAGTTCAGGAACTACAGAAATTTTCGCAAAAATCTTATCTATATCAGTGTAATAATATTCTAATCTTCCTGTCTTATAAAATAAACTTGCTAAAACACTACATGTTATTCCATATGTCAAAGGAAGGTGATGATAAGTCACACCCTCTGCTACAGACGCAGGCAATTGCATACAAACATAACAATCTCTTACATCCATTGTTTCTACATACTCATATAATAATTTTGTAAATACATTCTTTGAAAAATCTGTTATTGATTTGTCTTTATGTAATTCTGCACTACCTTTTAATATAGCTGTTTCTTGAATGTTAGCTCCTTTTTCTTTCTCTGTGTGATTAGACGTTTCTTCTACAGCTAAACTAATTGGAATAGTGATTGCTAAAACCACCCACACTGTCATTAATAATCCTGTACAAAAGAAGCACATCTTACACCATCTTCTTAAAAACTCACATCTACATTTTCTATCTTTAGTATCTTCCATTTTGTTCTATAACCTATTTATATTATGTACAGGGAAAATGTGTCACCACACCTCAGAAATGACTTCTTAGCCACCCTGCACTCTAATTTTGCCTTCGTTTGGTACTTTCTTTTGATTCTTTTCAGAATTCTTTCTTTGTCAAATCCAGTATTTCGTCAACTCCGGTAGAAATTCGTTTAAATTTCTTCAAGTTTGTTGCACTTCACCTTCACCCATTAGGTTTCTTTGTTCTGGGTTCTCGTGAGTGTTCTCTTCTTCTTTGATATCAGTTAAAGCAAGGTACAACCACTCAGGTGATCTATACTTCAGATTTACTTTCTTTACTCTTTTCGTTTTCTGCAAGTTTTTTCCACTTTGTTGGTCTTGCTCTTTTTGACTTGTTATTTCATTCACTTGTTCAGCACTTTTTCCATCCAGCCTTATGATCCTGTATCTTAGTTTTCTTACTTCGTTGGGCCAATTGTCTCCTTTTCTTGGCCTTTTCGTCTCACTTTCTTTTTCCTCTCTATCTGCTTTCCAGGTTCTCTTTCTTGACTCTAGTTTTTGTTTTCTTTCTTCTGACTCTGTTTCAGTTCTTTCTTTATTGTCTCTTATTTTGAATCTTATAATTTCATTTTCTCCTTTTACTTGTGGTTCTTTTCTTATTTTCCTTCGTTCACCTACTTCTGTCCCTCCTCGGTGTTCTTCCGAATTTGTGTTAATTTCTCTCTCTGCTTCTAAATTTCCCTGTTCTTTTGTTTGGCTATCTGTCCCTATTGCTCCTCGGGGATCTTCCGATTTTTCTAACTTTTTGTTTGAAACTCTCCCTTCTTCATCTATTAATATTATCTCCGAAGGATTTTTACCACAACTTGTACTTGGTTGCTCACTGTCACTATCTTTGTGCTCAGTCTCTTCTCTTATGCTTTCAAATTTCCAATTTCTCTTCACATTTTCATCACAATCCGAATGATCTGTATCAGATTCTGAACTGGTGTCTGATATTTCCAGATGTTGATTCACATGTCGATCTTCAAATTCTGGAACTTCAGCTATTTCCTCCAGTCCTTCTGTCGTTGCACTCGTAGTTGGGTCTTCCAGATGTCGACTTACAGGTCGATCTTCAGGTTCTGGCACCCTGTTGGCTTCTTCTTCCGCTTCCGATGCTGAAGTGTTATTCAACTCTTCCAGATGTCGACTCACATGTCGATCTTCAGGTTCTGGAACTCTGATGGTGTGACTGGCATGTATCCAGTTTTTCACTCCCGCACATTTGACTGCAGTGGTTGTCACCAGTATCACCTGTCGTGGTTCGTCCCAGCGAGGAACCAAACAGTTTCTTCTTCTATGGACTTTTATGCGGACCCAATCTCCTGGATTCAAGTTGTGAGCTGGTTTTCTTTCAAGAGTGGTCGCATCCGGTCCAACCTGATGAAACACAGAACACACCACATCAGCCAATCCTTTGCAATAATCCAGCACCAGATCATCAGTTATAGTCAGTAGTTTGTTGACAGGTACATGTGCTTGTCTCATTGCTCGTCCCATAATTATCTCATGGGGACTGAGTCCAGTTTTCCTTTCCGGAATACTTCTGATTGTCATTAAAACTAATGGCAAGGCATCTGGCCATTTGAGTCCTGTGGCTTGACACATTTTTCCTAGCCTGTTCTTAATTGTTCCATTCACTTGCTCTACTATTCCAGAAGCCTCTGGTCTGTATGCACAATGCAGTTTCTGTTTAATACTAAGTGCTTCACAAATCAGTTGAATTAATTCGTTTTGGAAATGTGTTCCTCTATCTGTTTCAATCGTGACTGGAAAACCATACCTTGGAATGAATTCTCGCAGCATAAGTTTTGCTACCGTGATTCCATCATTCCTTCTGGTCGGGTATGCTTCCACCCAACGGGAAAACTAACAGACGACTACAAGGACATACCTTAGTCTATTGCTCGGTGGCATTTCTATGAAATCCATTTGCATTCTAGTGAACGGACCTCCTTCTCGTCCTATTGTTCCTAGACTCACTACGGTGTTCCTTCCTGGATTTAACTGTTGACAAACAAGACATCTTTGACAAAGACTCTCAGCTATGGCTCTGAATTTTGGATTATACCATGTTTGTCTGAAAAGTCTGATCATTGAATCTCTCCCAATATGGGCTTGTCCATGGTACATCCGTGCCATGTCAGAAATCATGCTATCAGGCATAACTGGTCTTTCATCTCTGTAAACCCAAACATCATTTTCCTCATGTTTTCTACAACCTGCTTTTATCCAAGTATCTTTCTCCTCTTCATCTGCTGCTTCCTGTAATTGTCTCACTTCATCCCATGTCTCAACAGGGTTAGTAAAAAGCAAAGGACATGAAATATGCTCTCTTTCTCGGTTCCTGTTCAAAGAGACCACATTCTTTGCACAGTACTGTGCAATCTCATCAGCATACTTATTGCCGACAGTTATGTAGTTTTCCCCATTTTTATGTGCAGTGCACTTCACGACAGCAATCTGTTTAGGCAGCTGTATCGCCTCAAGCAGTTTTTTCACAAAATCTCCATTTCTAATCGGTGTTCCTGCAGACGTCAAGAAACCTCTTTGTGACCAAATCTGACCAAAGTCATGCACAACTCCAAAACCGTATTGGCTATCTGTTACAATTGTAACCCGTACATTTCTTCCCAACTTGCAGGCTTGAATCAGAGCTATTAGTTCCGCTACCTGGGCAGACCGTATCCCTTTCAGACAAGATGCTTCCATTACAGTTGCTACTGTGCAAACTGCATATGCTGCACTTAGAACTCCATCATTTGTTCTCAAACATGAGCCATCCACGAACAGAATATAATCTGATTCCTTTAAGGGCTCATCTCTTATATCTGGTCTCGGTTTTGTACAATATTCAAGCACATTCAGACAGTCATGATCCACTTCATCCATTTCAATCACACTCTCTTCATCTGGCAATGATGTCGAAGGATTCACATTCATGCATATGTCAATGGTCACATTATCTGCACTCAAAATTACCTTTTCATACCTAGTCAGCCGACTATGTGTCATGTATTGGGTTTTCGTTCGTGTCAAGAGAATTTCCACAGAATGTGGGACATATACTCTCAGTGGATATCCCATCACTATGCCTTCACTCTGTTCCAGACTCACACAAGTAGGAGCATCTGCTTTCAAACATCCAGGCAACGCTTTTGCTACAGGGTCTAAAACAGCTGAAAAATATGCAATAGGTCTTTTCATAGTTCCATGTCTCTGTACCAAGACTGAAAACGCACATCCATCTCTTTCACTGCAATACAACTCAAAGTCTTTCTCATAGTCAGGCATTCCCAATGCTGGAGCTTCACACAATTTCTTTTTCAACTCTCTGAATGCTTTCATTTCCTCATCATTCATTTCAAAAGGATCTTTAACATCCTTCTTTGTCAGTTTTTGCAAAGGTTTTGCGATCAAAGAAAAACCACTTATCCATTGTCGACAATATCCAACCATTCCCAAAAACATTCTTACCTCTCTTTGCGTCATTGGAGCTCTCATTCCTTGAATCATTTTTATTCTCTCGGTCGTTACCTTTCGCACTCCTTTCTCAATTTTATGCCCTAAATATTGGACTTCTTGTTGACAAAACTGCAATTTTGATGGGGACACTTTATGTCCTCTTTTGGCTAAATGATTCAGCAAAGCAATTGTATCATTGACACATGCTTCCTTCGTTTTTGATGCCACCAGTAGGTCATCAATATACTGAACCATTACTGACTTTTCTGGCATTTTTAAATCTTCCAAGGATTTCTTTAAAATCTGATTAAAGATCGAGGGGCTTTCTGTGTACCCTTGAGGAATTCGGCACCATGCCAAAATACGCTCTCCGAACCTGAACGCAAATAATGGCTGGCTATCTGGATGCAATGGAATAGAGAAAAATGCATGGCATAAATCAATTACTGTGTACCATTCTGCTTCGCGTGGAATCTGGTATAGAATCACAGCAGGGTTCGGTACTATTGGGCAACAAGGCACAACAATTTTGTTTACATTCCTCAAATCCTGTACAATCCTATATGTTCCGTTTGGCTTTTTCAGTCCCATTATTGGCGAATTACATGGACTGCTCATGATTTCTTTTAGAATCACTTGTTCAATCATTTTATTTATTACTGGCGTTATTCCTTCAATTATTTCTGGTGTCAATTTATACTGGGGCGTATTTGGGTAACTCGTTCCCTCTTTTACGGATATTTTAACAGGGTCTACTCCTTTCATTAACCCTATATCTTCTCCTGTAAAATCCCACACTTTCTCTTCCACTGTCTCTTTTAGTTCAATTAGGATTTTCTCTGCATCAAATACAGGAAACAAATCATTTACTTCAGGGTTCCAAATTTACCATTGTAATTTTATACAGTACATCTTCATCTGGGGTCTGAAATGCAATTCCATCTGGAGTACAATAGATAGTGCAATTCATTTTGCACAATAGATCGCGTCCTAATAGGTTCACAGGACTGCAATCACACACCACAAATCGGTGCATTTCACTAAATGGACCAATCTTTACCTCCACTAGTTTAGTAAGAGGCGTCTTAATTTGCTGATTCGATACTCCAACTACTTGGATATGTTCACCTGAGAGAGGAAGGTTTGGAATTTCCACTGACCTAACAGTAGTACGGGTAGCTCCAGTGTCCACAAGGAATGTTACATTTGCACCATTCACTTCTCCATCCACAAATGGACCTGCTTGATCTACCTCTAGAGTTGCGCCAAGCATGCACTCTTCCCCCTCTCCTAGGCACCGTCAGAAGCTTTCATCCGTCTCATCATCATCCTGTCGTAACCAATATTGAGAAATGGCAGCTGCACGCGGCAACTGTGTTACCTGCTCTCCTCCGTAGAATCCTGTTTCTGCACTGAATTTCTGTTGGTTAACACTCTTGGGAAGTGGTGGTTGTGGCACCTGACTCTGTGGAGTAACTATCTCACTCTGCACCTGTGGATTTAATGATTGATTTTCCGCATTAAGTTTTGGAGGAAATTTACACTCGTTTCTCCAATGCCCTAGCTTTCCACAGTTGTGGCATGGTCACTTTTTCTTTGCCTCATCTATGCTCATTTGTCCTTTTCCTTTGCCTATATTTGGTCTAAATCTAACCTGTCCTGCTTCATTAACTGTATTGTTCAATTGAGCTTCTTGCTTCTCTGCAACTTTCACCTGTGCCCACATGGCTTTCTCTTTCAATTTACGCTGTCTACTCTCAATATCATCACTGCAATACTTAGCATATCTCAAAACCTCGTCAACTGTGCTATTCTGCCAACAAATCATATGCTGCTTAATCATTTCACTTATCTCTGGTTTCAATCCATACACAAATCTATATACAAAATGACTCATATCCTTCTCATTTAGTGTCTCATAGCCACTATACTGTTTAAAAACTAACAATAGCCTCTCATAGTAAGCATGCACTGATTCTTTACTTTCCTGCGTGGTTCTGTCTATCTTTACCCAATCCGTTTCTTTAGGTGGAATCTTATTCTTCAAAAAGGTAATTACTTGGTCATACTTCCTCATTACTTCTGGTCCTGGCGCTCCTGTTTTAGCATCCCTTGGATATTCTACAGTTGGCCAATCAATAGTAATCTTACATTCTGTCCACAAATCAGCTGGTACTGCTATATCAAACAATCCATCCAAATCTATCCACAACACCTTTGAAACTTTAACAAATCTCTCCACTTGTCTGTACCATTCTACTGGCTTCTCTCTCAACTTTGGGAAATCATTTGTAAATGACAGTATATCCTGTCTAGACCACGGAACATGCACATAACTACCTCCTGGAGTCTCTCTCATCGGGTACTCCCTTACAACTGGTTCCTTATCTGTTACTGCAAAAGCTAAAGATGCTTTATCTGTTACTTTCTCATTCTTTTTCGTCCATCTACTTCTCCATCTATCTACATCACCCCATTTTCTCAACAAAACAATTAATTCTTTTATTTGGGTCAATCGTCCTGATGTGTTCAGATTCTCTATATCTTTCTCACAAAAATCTACTCTATATGGTTTCTGCAACGTTCTCACTTTTGCAAATTCTACTCCTAGTTCAATCGCTGTCTCTTCTAATTTGTCATGTAAATTTCTAGCTCTCCATGTAATACTCTTGCACAAAAACATAATCTCGTCATCCTGATAACTTTTCAATTTTTCTGTACCAATCGTTCCTAATATCAATTCTTCCATGTCTATTTTTAACCTAATTACATCTAGTGGTTTTACTTCTGTCTCTTTCGTTTTTAGCGTTTTCATCCATTCATTTAATACATCTGGAGTTGGACCTACAGGCGTACTATTTAATTCTATCCAATTGTTACTCCTTTCTGGTGTCTCTGATGCAGACTCCGTTACCATAGGTATTCTCCTGAACTCATTCTCATTTATTATCAAATTAGTAGGTGGGCTTGGTCTATAGGTACTAAGCAAATGGTGTGCACCTTCATTGTCCAGTTCCATCCCTTCTCTCCTTCTTTGCAAATGTGAATTCATAGGAATCACTAAAGAACGTTCATCAATTTTCTGATTCTCAAAAACTGGCATTACTGGACCTATCGTTACTGGTACAGTTACAGCTTCCATATTCTTTGTTAATTCTCTTATCTTTTCAGTTAATTCTCTTGTGGTTTTTGCTAATTCAGTTATATTGTCACTTTCTATCTCCTCATTTTGTGAAGTTTTTAATTGATCTTGTGACCTATTTATCTCATATCTTTGTTCGGGATTTTTATTCCTCCCAGTTTCCATTGGCGGTGCATTAGGTGTCACCACCGCAGAAGTCTGTTGGTATGGAGGTGGGTTTCTGTTTAAAATATCTTCCAGCAATTCATCTTCCGTTTCACTACCACCATATCCATACTTTTCCGTAACCACATGTTTCTTTTTCTCTGTACACTTTCTCTTTGCTTCTTCCTCCACTGTAAAAGCTGGAAACAAACCTCCTGTCATATTAGCACATCTCCAACGCTTTAGTCTGTCCTCATGATTCAACCCCCATAACCTTCCAGGCACAAACTCATGATTCTTCAGTCCTCTGAATCTCTCTCGTTCATACATTTCATCTTCCCATTCACTTAAAGCTTCAAACTGTGTCGGTCTAGGTCTAGGTTCTAGTTTTATCATTTTCTCTCTCAAATTCCGAAGTACAGCTACACTAAATGAACCATTCTCAGGAAAAGCCAATGCTCCATCATTCTTAGTATATTTTGTCCAATTTTCTAACCATATGCATGTATGATATCCGTTCTTCAGCATCATATGCGAAGCTGGTGATTTCGGCGGAGGAATTACTTGTCCCTCTCTAGTCACTACCTTTTTGTCTTTCTTAAAGAAGTTCTTAACTTTCGACATCCACGACGTTTTCTCTCTACCATATTCACAATACGACATGATTCATAATCTCTTTTCTCCTCAAAAGTTCCGCAATTCAACACTGTTCTCTATGCGTTATTCCAACCAATCCTAGCGCGACTCACACCAACACTCCAATCATAAACTTCCACGTCACTATTCTATCCGTCCAATCCTAGCGCGACTCACACCAACACTCCAATCAGAGCGGTTTCTGTCTACAGCGCACTGTCCAATCCCAGCGCGGCTTTTTCTTTACGCCAGCTCTGCTCCTGTTTCTGTATGACTAGCGCACTGTCCAATCCCAGCGCGGCTTTTGTCTACGTCAGTTCTGCTCCTGACCCCTCCTTTACAAAATTTATCGGCAATTTATTTTTCAACAATTCTTCGTTAGTTACAACATTTAAAACATATTTCCATTGTCTGATTCGCTAAACCAAAGAAATAGCTTTGTCCATTTACACAAGAATTCTGTATTTTCCAGTAGACAGCGCTTACCTCTACCCTACCACAGAATTTTTCTGTTTCTCCGATAAAGTAGCACTTCCCTCTACCTTACCCTTCTTTCAAGCAAGCGGTAAACCCGTTTCTCTGGGGATAAAACACATGTGGAGACTATACTGCTCCTGAGAATTAAGGCCAGAGTTTCACAAGAAAACCGGTCGCTATTTCACTCACACACCTTTTATACGGAAAATGTCCCTATCATAACACAACCTGTGTTATCACCAATATGAACTCAGACAATGCACTATTCCATGTGACTTCTCTTGCCACACGTGTTCCACTTCCTACTTCCCGGAAGCGTGAAAACTTCGACTTACATATAACATAACGCAACGCAACATAAAGTGTTAGACATGAAATAATCAATAATCAATAATCAATAATCACCAAACTAATCTATAGTAACCATAACTCTGCTACCAAGAAATCTGATCCAGCGCTAACAATAAAAGTTCTTCTCCTATATGCTTCGGTCATCCAGGTACAACTATCCCTCCAATACACAGACTATATCCATATGACGGTGGGGCCCATAACACCGCACATGCATTCACTCACTCATTTATTCCCTGGATTTCCTCCGTCATTAACCTAGGAGAAAAACAGTAAAACGATTCGCTGGAAGGAGACGGGATACCTCTTTTTAACACGACATAATATTTCTCATTGTTTTAAGGTATTCCGCTCATTGGTCGATGGTGCAAACTGCCGATATCGCCAGTTTACCAGCGATAGCTGCTGCAAAAAACATCGCCACGGATGAGTGCGACAACTAACGCTAATGATATGCAGAGTAGGCACACGGAAACACCACTTCGCGAGATTCTCAACGACCAGTCAGTTCTGCGATGCGAACCAAGAACAGTCGATAAGGCGCGTTAGCAGCAGGGATTTAACACCTGCCTTTTACTGGTGTTAAGCAGGACGACCAACTGCAGTAGAAAGGAGCCCAGCCCAGAGCCACATCTGAAGACCAACAGATGCCATGGAGACACTGATCATGCAGCTCGGAGACCCAAGAGGGCCACAACACCCACCGCCACCACCCCCTCCCCCCACCAGATTACCACCTAGGCAGTGCAGGACAGCGGACGACCCCAAAACGCACCAGCCCCAGAGACTCAACGCCACAGGAAGCCATTGGCCAACACAGGCTCAAAAGGACAACCATCCTCCGCATCCTGACCCACATTGCCCACAGGCTGATGGTACCAACACAGCGGACAACCTACATCCCCCCGCAGACAAAGCTGCTGGCTGTGCTGCACCTGTTGGCCCCTGGTACCGTCCAACCAACAACTGCCCGAGTCGGAGGAGTCACACAGCCAGCCCCATCAAACTCCCTCACACATGTCATGGATGCATGTCCACAAACGCAACGGCGGGCCCATGTATCCGCACCACACGATAGTTCCAATTCGTAGTGTACCTGAGCAAATAAGCCCAACGCCTGCCATGCTAGACGCCTCCGTGCCCCAGACCCAAGATCGTAGTAACCGAAATGTGGGTGCGCCAGGTCATGAAGTCCAGTAGTCAACAGTAGTGTAAAAACAGAACTTTATTACAAACACATAAATCAACAAAACGAAAAGCTCAGCCAACGCGTTCCATTCCCAACGGGGAACTTCAACAGGGCAACGTGTTTTCAGAAACCTGTGGGAGAAATGGTGACAATGGTCAAACTTCCGTATAGTCACATGCCTAATCTGGTACAGTGTACTGCACTTGGACAAACCGGAATGCTCACAGGCCTGATAAACCATGCATGAGAAGACCGTAACAGAACTATGTGTGGCCGTAACCGTCGTAGGAATGAAGAGGAAGATAACGACCACACGAACTGCTGTTACGGTCACATCATGCAGGATTCATCATACCTGAAAGCATCACGGTGTGTGTCAGCTCGATACCCCTGCCCCTCACTCCCCCACACTGCGCAGGAACATCTTGAGACCACGCAAGGGAACTACGCCATAGCTGGCGTCACGCACGTGTTGGGGGCAATTCACAGCACACGTGTATGACTTGTGCCCCCTGCCGACACTGCACACAATCAACGCAACAGCAACCACACGCATGCCATCACTGTGCATACAAAAGTGGACCACCGTGGCCTGTCCACCAATGTCGTCGCAAACGCCCCAGGCAGTGTGCATGATCCCCACATGTCCGCAAGTCCGCCACCAACCAGCGCTTTGAGGATGGCCCTGATCCAGCGCTAACAATAAAAATTCTTCTCCTATATGCTTCGGTCATCCAGGTACAACTATCCCTCCAATACACAGACTATATCCATATGACGGTGGGGCCCATAACACCGCACATGCATTCACTCACTCATTTATTCCCTGGATTTCCTCCGTCATTAACCTAGGAGAAAAACAGTAAAACGATTCGCTGGAAGGAGACGGGATACCTCTTTTTAACACGACATAATATTTCTCATTGTTTTAAGGTATTCCGCTCATTGGTCGATGGACCAACTAGTAGGAATCAGTTGATGGTGATTAAGACCAGCTCAATCACAATAAACCTTCTAACATTTTTCATTAATCATTGAGCTAAAGAACCACTGAGTCATTTGTTTAAAGATAATAAAGTTTATATAAAGTTTAGAAGCATGAAATAAGTTTTAGGTTTATTATTCAGATTATTACATTTGTTATCATTATACGAATAAATTGAAATTGCAATGCATACCTATTAGATGGAAGAATAAAGTTAGTCACGGCAAGAACTCCCAAAATCTCTATCTATCTGTTCTGGAAAAGTCTAATAGTTCTAAATGGAAAAATCTATCAAGAATAAAAGTTCTTCAAAAAGCAGCATCTTATGCTCAATTAAAAATATAAAATAGCAGCAGCAGCCTCAGCTTGTCAGCATCAGCAACTCCATACGCAACTAACAGCAGGCAAAAACGGCAAAAAGCAGCTCCCAGCAACCAGCAGCATCATTCATCCTCCCCACCAAGAGTAGGTCTTCTTATACCCTAATTCTAGCTTACTAAATAAAAATGTTGCATCTTTATGGCGAGATTCTCTCTAATTGGTCCATTTGAGTCCATATACATCTTTTATCAAACTTCCTTGTTCTAACCAGTTCTTTGTGGAATGTCCATACTTGCATCGTTTCCCACAGTTCGTGACATTACTCATCCGCTTCGATCAGTCCAACTTGTATCACTTTCCGATACTTTTTAGGTTCAACAGTTCTTTTTGTCCATTTATTCTTTTTGACTTCTCACGCTTCTTGCTGACCCATCTTGGCACACATTTATTCAGTAAGGTCACAATAGCCTTGACCATACTTTCATCCTAGGCTCTTGGAACGATCACGTGGTCATTCTTGTTCACGGCCTTTCTCCTTGTCTACATTTCTCCTCGCGCACGCGTATTCTAGCTCATGGCGGCCATTTTATATCGCTGCTCAACAGGCCTAAGCGCACTATTTACAAAGATAAACAAAATATAGTTAAGAATAAAGAATATAAACCCTTTCGTTTCCCTCCCGTCATTCTATGTACCCCAATTAGGTATTACCTAGCAAAAAGCAACATATAAAGCCGTCCCTTACTTACCATTGCTTTATTTTGCCACTACACGTTTTGTTTTCTAAGCACAAATCATGCATTTTATTATTTTATTAATACGCAAATATTAGGTTATGTTAGCCACGTCAACAATTATAAGTAAATTAGTTTGCACACAAAATAGCGTGTTACCTTTAACCCTTCACATGTAACATACATTGTTGGTTATTTACTTAAACGAACTTGTTTGTTAATCATTTTACGTAAATTATTAGGAGGTTAAATTTTTTTCTTTTACCCTGCTCCATCAGCCCACATGGAAATGCACTGCCCATCGGCAAGTACCAACTGAACACACCACACACCTCAACTCCACAATCCCCCAACTCACAAATGTTGTAATGCACACATCACCAATCCACCACCAAAGTGACTACTGCGTGTGTCTCAGTCTCCGCCACAACCTGCCCATAGGCCTACACACAAGTGGCCGACCACCTTCAACGGGCACATTCACACTGAAGACGAGGTGGCTACATCACAAACCAACCTGTGCACATCACGAACATCGCATGCAGGGTCGTGTCAACAAGGGAGGCGCCCCCCACCCAGCCACGAGTCGCCGCCGTGACCGGTAGTGCCTGCGCGATCCTGTGCGCCTGATGCACCCCAGCCCTGGTCCCCAGACCGGTCCTCCGCCCAGCGATGACTGGCCGCCCCTGCGCACCAAGGCCTCAATGCTCACCTGCCGCCACCGGCGTGTCTCCAAGAGGGCCCACCACGTGCCGGTGCATCCTCCTCAGCCGATCGCTGGATTCCGCGCCACAGGCCCCCAGCGCACCCTGCGGCACCGCACCGCGGTGTCATGTGTGTGCTGACTGCTGCCTGCACGTACACTGCGTTCCAGCAGGGCACACTGTTCAATTTGAGTCTCGATTCGCTGGACGCCGTATCGAGGCCAACGCATCATCGCAGGCTGCACACCCGCTCAGCTCTTCAGGTGCCACTAACCCTGTGCAACGCAAGTCATCGTCACATCGCAGTAGGCCCCTGCCAGCCGCTCTGCAGCGGGTGCCACTAACCCTGTGCAACGCAAGTCATCGTCACGTGGCGGTAGGCCCCTGCCAGCCGCAGTGCAGCGGGTGCCACTGACCCTGTGCAACGCAAGTCATCGTCACGTGGCGGTAGGCCCCTGCCAGCCGCAGTGCAGCGGGTGCCACGGACCCTGTGCAACGCAAGCCATTGTCACGTGGCGGTAGGCCCGTGCCGGCCGCAGTGCAGCGGGTGCCACCAACTCAGTGCGACACAAGTCATGGACCCTTCATGATTGGGTCGCGTGGTGCGGACGCCATCATGTCATCTCCGGCAGTGGGGAATGTGACGTGCTAGGCCCCTTTTATTGGCAGGGTCACATGTCCTGTGACGCCTGTTCTGGATGGGTGTGGTGTGGGTGTGAACAAGCCCTCAGGACATGCTGACAACTAGACCAGTGATCAGCAGATCACTACAGGGAAGACCTGGGACATGTAGCTTTGTCCCCCCCCCCTCTGAGCGTAAGCGGAGTGGACTGGCCTGGCGTATGGCAGGCCAGTGTAGGGGTGGGAACAATGAGCCCGGGGCTCTGGGCGTACTTCAGTCCTAGGCTGGACAAGGAAGTAACTGATGCTTGTGTCTCTGTTGTAGTGTCTACGCCACCCGGACCGCAATCGGCAATGTTGCATCCTGTGACTCAAGTCCCACGACATGAGCAACATGGACGTAAGGGGGAATCACTGACCCTACATTCATCCATACTCTCATACTTGAATGATCAAAGGTAGGGGTGGGCGGAATTTGCGTAGTTGCGCTACGCAAAATTCCGCGAAACGGCAAGAAATCTCCGCGAGCACCCGGAATTCCGCGTGCTCGCGAAATTTCTTGTTGCGCCCGTTGTAATCTTTGCAGGGTCTCAGGGGCAGACGAGGAGAAGGAACTGCCTGGTCACAGGAACTACACGAGGATTGCGCTCGAGAAAATGAAGATGCAAAGACCTCCTTCAAGGATTACAGCTAACTTTTCAGGATGGAAATGGGGAGAAGGCACATCTGCTTAACCACTTCTGCATCGCGGAGCTGGGGAGCGCGCCGAGAGTTGCAAGAAGTTTTTTTATAGAAGAATTGGATGAGGTCGCAACCGCCGGAGATGCCAGCAATGAATCGCGAGAAGCGCGTCCGCGTGTCTGGATTTACCGGCACCTACAGCCAGAACGGCGGTGACCAGGGGAAGATCGCGGCAGGCATCACAGGACACCACGAGCTAACACGGCGTAGCTTATGGGGGCAGTCCAGCCAGGGCACATGACAATCTGACCGGGAGATCCTGCCAGGAGTGAAGACGGCCAGCAGGTCAGGTTTCACAACGCTCTTGGGTCGGTGCGGGCGGCGGTGCCCCCGGGGCCGGCTGATGATCATGGATTAAGGTGAGTAAGGGTCGGAAGCATTAAGGCATGGTTGGCAAAGACCGACAGGAAGGCAGGGGCACTTTGTAGCCTCTGGTTAATCCCGCTTTATGCGGAGCGCAGTTAGCCTGGCGTGGGCAAGATCTTAGGGGCACAAGAGTTGCAGCAGGACACACCAGGGTTCCCCTCGGTCCCGGCGAACCTACCATGGAAGTGTTGAGGCCTAAGTGGCCTAGAATGGTTACCTCGGCCCGCTCCCCAGTGAGCAAGCGGCAGAATCTGTGTCGTGTCCTAAGAAGATCATACCTGCCAAAGTACAGAGTGATCAGTTTCAGGTTTTGCAGTACCCTGCCGTATAAAGCAAGTTAGGTCTGGGGGTTTGTGGGCAGGTGTCTGTTGCACACTACCAGGTGGGGGCACAGGCTCCGCTCGAGTTTGACCACCCATGGTGATGGCGCAGCCCAGCCTTTCATCCTTTGGGGTCACGCTCCGGTATAATTGTACTATTAAGCGTTTTGGTGGGCAGGGGGGCATGTTGCACGCTCCCAGGTTAGGAAGCATCTTCCGCTTGTGTTTTACTTGTGACACTGCAGCTCAGCCTTTCATCCTTCAGGGTTGCTACATTTTACTGTTAAGGCAAGCTAGTGTAGGTGTGTAGGGGCAGGTGACTGTCACACGCTCCCACATTAGTAAACTGTCTGTGCCCTGGTTTGTCCGCTGAAGTCAGCAGCGCGGCTCAGCCTTTCATCCTTACGCTCCACAAACCATATGTAACCGTGCGCGCTAAAAGGAATCTACAATCAGGAACCCCCTGCACTCAGGTAGGAGAAGCGTACCCATAGTAGAGACCCCCTAAGGGACCAGCGTGCGTGCATGTGCGGGGGGGGCTTGGTGGACAACGAGGGAACTCCCTATGGGGCCGGCGCGCACGTGGTGTGCCCATACAGACATCAACTAGTGGCTACCAATATCCGGGATGCCAGATCCAAGCCAAACGTGAATTGTTTACACCGGGGTAGCTATCAAACCACCGGTAGTAAATGGGCTTCCTTGAGGGAGGCCGAATTTCATTGGGTATGTTTAACGCAACGCAGGCAGGGCAGACGGTTAAGATGCCCACCGCAAAGGGCGTGGGCCAGGCAAATCACAAAGGTAAATAAGTCTGGGGGCTATGGTTTGTTATGAGAGTGGATAGGTTGAAATCTAAGAACAGCGAGCCTTTTTCCTGTCGTCAAAGAGCTGCATGCAACTGCAGGTATGGTTAAAGCGTTTTTGTTCTCTCCAGTCCGTTAGCTTACAATGGCAAAAAAAAACGTTCACGTGGGGCATGCTTCCTACGATAGAGAGACACACCTGACCCCCCACCAAGATGTATGTTATAATTCTGAGTTAGTGCCTCTTTGGACCCCCTCAGAAACTATCTGGCTGGCAGTATTTTGGCTTGTCACCACGGCAACTGGGAGTCACCCGTCTTAGGTAACATGACCTATACATGGTTTTAGGTGACAGATTGGCTCAGTGTAATGTTGTGCGTGGTTTAGGGTGCGCAGACACCCTATACTCGCCGAAGGAGAGAGTGTCCGGGCACTCGCCAAGAGGCCAGCACACCGTGCACCACATAAGCCACTGCCAAAGGTGGATGGAAGGATGAAATGCAGAGTGAGCTGTCCATCATAGTGGGTAAAGGGTGGGAAGACGTTGCATACTGGTAGTGTGTGTGGGCAGGGCCAAACGGGCGGGGCTTCTAGGCCAGTTCACATGCCTCTTGTTTATAAAAGGTCAGAGACCGACCAGAGCAGCAGATGAGGAGAAAGAACCTCATGGTCACAGGAACAACACGGGGATTGCGCTCGAGAAAGTCATGGATGCAAAGACCTCCATGAAGCATCACAGCTAATTTTTGATGGTAGATTTGGGGAGAAAGCACACCTGCCCAGCCTCGACCGAGCTCACTAATTTTTGGGGCTGATTAATGCGTTACCGAATTTGAGCTTCAACTCGGGCACCTGCTTTATTTATATCTGTAAGTGCTTCCTGTTGAGGTTTAATTTTTGTGACAGGAGCATCGTGCCAGAATGAATCCTGCCCTGCTTATTTATCCAAGAAGATGCCACCGTTTTGTGCAATACCTCTGTACTAGGTATGCCCACAAACTCCGTTCCGCCGCGGATCGCGGAATATTCGGCATTTCCACGTTCCGCGCGGAACGCGGAAATGCTGAAACGTCGCAAATTCCGTGAGCGGAACGGAATTTGCCGCCCACCCCTAATCAAAGGCATGACACATCTGTGCGATTCTGAATGTTTAATTCACATCCAGTGGAGTGTTGCAGCTGGAGCAGTACAGGGCCATGCAAACCCCACTTCACATTATTGGCCCGTGGAGGGCCAGCCAGAGTCCTTCAGGGAATGACAAGTACATCGGAAGAGGAAGAGTTAAGTCCGCAGTCTGATCGCTGTGTCATTGGTAACCAAACAGAAAATGGCAGTCCATGTCGAGGTCCAAGGTGAGTGTCGCAGAGTGTATCGGGGGACAGTGGAAGGTGATGATGCAAAGGGCAGAACCAAGCAGAAACAGGCCATATGGCGGAGATGAATGCTACTGCCTCCCCCTTACCAGTAAGGTTGATTCACCCGCATCTTCATCCTCTGATGTCACATGTGCCTCACACGTGGGTGGTGGTGGATTGCCTGCCGCACTGTGAGGCACTGACACATAAGGGGGCGGAGATGTGGATGTAGAAGCAGCAGCAGCAGCATTCATCTGCGCAAGGCCTTGAGGCAGCAATGCCATGATGATGTGCTGCAGGGCATGGAAGGTCCCAGCCACATCTCGCTGGTGTGCAGCCTTGGCAGCCATTCTTTCCGCCGTCATCCGCTCCATGTTCTCCATGAGCCCCCGCATCTGTCCCAACTCCCGGCTGAGATCGCTGGAGCCACTCTGACTGGACAGTTGTTCTTGTCTCAGTATCATGACTCCAGCGATGTCAGCCATGGATCGTTGGAGAGCATGGAGCGGACTGTGGGTGTTCGTTAGGGACTGTAAGTGGTCCCTGATGGTACTCAGACACCCATGTATGGCATCAAGTTTTGCTGCCATGAGGTCGAACCCCACCCGCACCTGATCAGCCATCTTCTCCTGGACCTCTAACACATGGCGTTGGAAGGCCATGTGTTGTTCGTGGGGGTCCTGGGAGACAGCCGGGGTGGTAGGTGCTTCCTGCTGTGTGGTCTGTGCAGGGGGTGGGGTCTCCTCAATGCAGCTGGGCTGCCCTGCTCCTGGAGGTGAGGTGCTGTAGCTGTCCATGAACTCTTGGAGGGCGTCGGTGTCGAAGGTGTGGAGGTCCTCTTCGTCATCAGTGAAGAGCTGTTGGGTCTGCTCTGCAGGAGGTGTTGGTTCTCCCTCTGCAATGTGAAGGGGAGATGCAGTTTCACATTGTGTTCACATGTATGTTGACGCATTGTACAAGTTTACATACAAACTGCATGGCAATGTACATTGTGACTGTTTGGGAGGAGCTGCCTATTTGATGCAGGACAGTGGACATTTCGACAACATCACGGATGTGTGTTTGTACTTGTACATTATCATCTCACATTTCCCTGCTATGCCAAATGTGATTGACCAGTTTCTACACACAAGCGGCACCAGTTGTGTCCTCTGTTCTGTTGTGAACGTGTTGCAGTTCATACCACATTGTTGTCAATGTTGATGTGCTCTGAATGTTATGTGTGTGTGCTGCATTTTGGGAGAGTCGCCCCTGCAGCTCTGATTTTGCTGCCCCTTATCCCTTTCAGGCGGTGTGCCTTTGACTTCTGTGCTTATACAGTGCTGAGATGTTGCAAACTTGGGTAAATTGAGCTCTTGGTGGGAGTTGGGACTCTGGGGCATGGTTTGTCCGCAGATGTGTTGTTGACATCAGGGGTTGTTTGTGCACGTGGATGTGTCAGAGTGTGACCTGCTCCTTTACGGATGTGGTCCACACTCAGCCACCTCAGTGTCGTGGCGTGCAACATGTCATGATATATTGACTACAGCCATGCTATTTGTCATGCAGTGTCACTTGCATTGCCAGTGTGGCTCACAGACACGCCGCTTTGCTGGGTTTGGCACATGTGCATGGGTTGGTTGTGGGATTGGTGATGTGTGGGAAGGGTCCCCTCTGGGCACATAGTCGACGGGGGCCTACTTGCTGTTTCTAGGTGTGCTTCAGTGTGCCAAGGGGATCAGGGACATGATCCAGAGTCATTGTGGGTGTGCACTGTGCTATACTTAATTGTGCATGTGTGACATTGTGCCCATCTCCCCCCGTCCTCCCAGTCCCTGGTCGTTACTCACCCTGTTGCTGTTCAGGTCATGTTGAGCAGTGTCCGAGGCCCCAACTCCTGCCACCGTCTCCACACTATGACTGTGGACACCATTTCCTCCATCTCATCCAGCTCCTCCTGTGGCGCTGGACTCCCACCTCCAGTCTGCATTGCTGCCTTCTGGTTGTTGCCGAGTTTCTGCTTGGTCTTGCGCTTCACATCATTCCAGCGCCTCTTGAGCTCTTCCATTGTCCTCCTCAGCACTCCGACTGCATTCACCTTGTCCAGGATGGACTGCCATGTTGCATTTTTTGTTGCCAATGACACAGTGGAGGTGACGAACAGTTGTTGATGGTGTTCTATCACCTCCATGATCAGGATCCTGTTTTCCTGCAGACTGAACCGCGTCTTCCTCTTCTTCTTGTCCTTGCCCTTCCCTGTCCCTGAGGTCCCAGGCTGCTCCTCTGGGGGGCTTGTGGGGTTCTGGCCATCCTCTGTACCTGCTCCGGCTGCCTCCATTGTGCTTCGCTGTAGTTCGGTTTTTGTTTGTGTTTTTTTTTCTTCTGCTTTTGTAGTGATTTTTCCCGCCTGACGTATGTGATTTGCAGGCCTGGCGCTGCTTTTCGCTGATTGTCTTATCGCGGTTGGGCCCATTGCAACTTTTTTCGCGTTCGGGTTTGGATTTTCATCGCCGTCCCGGTAATGTTATCGTGGACATTTGACGCGTTATCGGGAGACTATCGCATGTTAGCGCCGTGTTGAAAATACGACGTTGACACAGAGTTATTTTCCCGCGATAGACGCCGATATGAAAACTTGCGTTAACCTATTTTGGCGATGTTTATTGCACGTTCTTGAGAATATCCCCCTCAGTTTTTTGCTTACACATACCACATGCAACAGAGATTCAAGTTTGCAGTTACATAGCCTGCAGTTCGGGACCTCAGCGCCATTCAGGCAGCCATATTTGTAGGCTTTTAGGGGTAAAATGCAGCATCTTAGCCTGATTAGGTCTTTTTTGAGGTCGAGACTCAGCAGGCAGGATAAATAAAAGACCCTTCCATTGGACTGGTAAAAAGAAGTGCACAAATCTGCATGGACCTTTGTAAATAGATCCTGTCGATCCTCATCTGCGGATCTCAGCCTTGCATTTTTCATAAGCAGCTTTAGCGCATGATCTTGGTGGAAGGCTCAGATTAATAATTTCTTGAACACCCACGCCATTGCTGGAATTTGTGGCATATGCTTTCCATGCAAGTTTACTGTTCTGCATGTTTGATCATATCAAACCCCTCAATGATCGGGGGGCTGCCTTGAGCTTGAGATAGTAGTTTAGAAATCTGGTTTTCCCCAGGATAGCTTGATTAGTTAAGTTGAATTCCAGGTGAATTTGTGAAGACGGGGTGTCATCCAGCAGTTAAAATAGTTTTAAGTTTTAAGGCACTGTGCCTTATCAAGCCAGGAGCCCAGACTGTCTCTAAAGATCAAAGCACCGTATGACAGTGTTGGGATGAACTTAGAGTCAGTGACTCAACAGATTGCACACACATCTGGCCCTCTCATTTATTTAAACAGTTTCTGGAAGCTGATAGTCATTGTTGCCGCCATTCCTTTCATCGCCTCAAGCTGTGCATAGTGCGAGCCACGCTGGTCAAACTAAACGCCTAGATATGTAAAGCTGGCTACCTGCTCAATATTCACCTGATCCAGGGTGAATTAGATTTTTTTTACTTTCTTTCGCCCGTAAACCATTTTTTGTCTTTGAGGCGTTGATAGAGAGATCTTATTTTCATTACAACAGTAAGACAAGGCATTCAACGACCTTTGCATGCCAACAGCGATATGATCAAATAAGATTATATCATCTGTGTATTGCAGACATTGTAAGTGTGAGCCTGCAAATTTGGGTGGAAATATGCTCCTGCTAATGTCTTATTCAGGTCGGCCAGATAAACATTAAATAATAGAGGGGCCAGTATGCATCCCTGTTTCAGCACTTGGTTGGTCCAGCTCTTTTGCGTCACTCTGTTGGCGGAGACCTTGACTCTCACCCAAGTTTTAACGTACAGGCTCATGATGGCCCGCAACAACGAAGATGTATACCCCAGTTGTGAAGCTTTCACCAAAGCCTTTATCTGTCCACTTTATCAAAGGCAGTGGTATAATCAATAAAGGCAGCATATAATGTAGGTGCTTGGGGTTTATTTGCTGCCTCAATCAATGATGAAAGGATCACCAGATTATCCTCAGTACTACAACCCTGTCTAAACCCAGATTGCGTAATTGGTATTAATGCACTTGCTGTGGCCCATTCCTTGAGTTCTAAATTGAGAGCTTTTGCATAACATTTCCCATCTACATCAAGCAGGACTATTAATCTAAAGTTAGTTGGCTGATTAGTCCGACCTTTTTTATGTATTGGGGATAATATTGAGCCCCTCCAGCTGTCCGGTACCGAGTTTGTAATTGAACATGGCTTAAATAGCTGGCATAGAAGGTTGATCCAGACTTCTTGAGCAGTTTTGAATATTCTGGTGGGAAGCCAGTTAGGACCTGGTGCTCCTGCTTATTGAAGGGAGCTAATAATTGATTGAAGATTATCCATATTATCCCGGTTACTCTCCCATTTTACCTACAGAATTTATGAGAATTTCTTAGCCTTGAAGCCTTGTACAACTCCACCCACTGTTTTTCTTCTTTCTGTTTGCTCAGCTCTCATAGCTTTGACTTTTATGCCTTTCTTATTTCGTCAGTAAATACACCTGGATTATTAATAATCTGGCTCCTTCTCAGGTGATTATTCAACTTCCGCTTGAGCATTCCTAATTTCATTGATGAGTGCGAGAGTGGCCATGCCTTATGAGGGCATAATGCTTGAGTGGGTAGAGAGAATTGATTTAACAACATTGTGGTCAAAATGTGCCACTGTGATGGGGATGTAACATGGCCTGACAGGCCTGCCGTGAGGAGTTTCTTTAGTACTTCAATGTTTTCCACTGGGATATCTGCGCTCCACTTAATTCTACAGATAGAGCTGACATCATCTTGAATGCCTTTCACTTAAACCAAGGGCCATCTGGGCATGCTTGTGGAGAGAGAGCAGACTAACATTGTGTGATCATTAATCAGACCAGGGATCACCTCAAAGCAGCTCACTTGATTAGATTTCTCAGCAGACACCCAGACATACTCAATTAATGATTAAGTGTTTTGTGAGATAAATGTGCAGGCTGAAGGATTGTCAAGGGAACTTCTGCCATTAAATGTTCTTAAACCAAGTTGGTTGAGGAAGGTAGCGAGCCTCTTCCCTGCAACATCCTTTTTGATTTTACCCGATGTAATTTCAAGAAGGGACCAGGCAGTGTCCTCCTCTTGGACCCAGATTGATGGTACAGCTGATTCTAGAAGAAACATATTGAAGTCACCAGGGAGTAGCCATGCAGAAATGCTGCTCTCTTAAAGATCTGGTGATTTTTACCACTTCCGTCACTGCTATTATTTTCTTTGGTTGTTTTGGGTTGATGTAAATACAACCTATGATGATTTGAAGCGTGGCCCTAGGGTTTTGTTTGTTGGGCTATACTAATTTTATAAATATGTAAGCACTGAGCCTGCTGGCCAAGACCACTATGTTTGTTACCAGTGCGTGCTGGATAAGAGTTGAGACCCCACCTGAGGGATGACCTCCTTTAGGGGATGATTCAGCTTATGCAAAAAATTCAAAGGGATCTGGCCATGCTGCCGGGGCTAGTTGCCATGTTTCCTGGAGACAGGTTATGTCATTTTTACTCATGTTCTTGGCTACTTCATCGTTGGCAGACAAGGTTCATAAGCCACGAATGTTCCAGGAGCAGAACTGCAATGTTGTTATGTATTTAGACTGAGGGTTGTTGGAGATCAAATTTCTATGATTGCCGGGAGCCATTCAGTTTGAGTTGTTTTCCATCCAGCATCCCCTTACATTATTGCGAAAATCCTTTGTAACCCATCATGGCTCCATCCTCAGCCTTATATTTTCTGAACCTTTTGAACAGCAAAGAACTGAGCCCTTATAAGGCAAGCTGGAAAGGTTTTTGACCAGGATTCAGGGATATTTTGGGGGAGACGGTTTACTCAGTAAAATACCCCATTGTGACAGCACATTTGCTTGCGCCTCAATCTTTCTTGCAAATACTGTGTGACTGAACTGCACTTTCAGGCTTCTCTTGGATTATCATTGGAGCGAAGAATAAAGGCGATGTATTCAATCTCTTTTGACTCAATCCTGTCCATACCAGGGAGTGTAGAATATAAATTAAAATATTTCTTTGGTTAAGGATGTCTTCGGGTCCACGGGAGACATATTCTGGGTGGAGAATTAAAGTAGCATCCCCCTGCGATTTATTCCCTGGGGGACCGATACCTCTCCAGATGTTGAGGCGTACGTTTCCACCCTGAGACTCCACTTGAGCGTTCACGTCCCTAATATGGGGATGCCACCTCCCAGTATGGCGAACGCATCATCTTTTCCCGGCCTGCCCGTCTTAATGACCTTCAACCCTCCTTCTAATGGAAAGGAAGCAGACGTTATTAAGTAGGCATGTCTTATTTCACCTGAATCCGAAGGGACGCAGGTTGCTAAAGGCCCCAACCCATCAGTTAGTGTTTCTCTCCATGTAAACTGGGGCAGAGTTTGGCATTCTTTGGAGGAGGACCGGTTTCAGGTTTTGCAGCATCATTAATTGGTGTCCCTAGTTTCGCTTTGGTGCCAGTAACCCCAGTCAGAGGGGGTATCGCTGTTGCTTCAGAAATGACATCACACGTCTATTGCCTGGGGCTATTTGTTCCAGTGTCTCTTCTGGTTCCTTGGAGTGCCGGTGCTATGCCTTTCTTGTAAACTCTGACTGAAGTAATTTCCAGGAGTACATTGATTTCTTGTTGAGATTCAACAAAGATTGGGTAATATTTCTGAGAGGCTCTAGTGCAATCGTTTAGCTTTTTGTTGAGTTTCCAGAGGCGTTTTGTTTTTCCTTGAAAGGGTGATGGATGCTGTGTCAATGACATCAGGATTTACGAGGCCAGTGGGTCCCACGCCATGTCGGTTGGTATCATTCTCTTTGGGAGGAGAAGTTTGAGTGACTGGAATGACTGCAGCATCAGTCACTGTTTCTCCCTCTCACTTGGTTACGAAACTTAAAGAAGGGTCTGTTAAGAGATCTGTTAACAGAGACTTAGGCTTGGCTATTGCTTTGCATTCATGGACTAGTTCCGACATAGTTGCAGGGAGGGCTGAAATTCTCCCTAAAAGTTGGAACAGTAACAAGGAATAGTAGGTTTATGGGTAGACTGTTGGACTCAGGTAATTAAGGCGTTAAACTTGTCTGTCCGGGTATCGATGTTCTTAACTTGCGTGGCAAGTGACTGTAAGATGTTTATTTGTATGTCTAACTTGTCCGCATGCATTAATGATGTTTGGATGAATGTTGTATGGGCCTTGCCTATTGCGTCCCACAACATAAAGCCATTTTTGGCCTGGTCCTTGTCACTGCAAAGCTCATCGTCTGTGAAGAGTGCTTTGGAGTTTGACAGACTCCCCAGCATGTTAGATAATGAATGGCTAATAACAGGACACTTTTCTGGGTCGTGGAAATTGGTGGTGGTTCTTTTCCAATGATCCTTCGTATCCTGTAAACAGATTGGCATTGAAATCTGGCTGCAGTCCTGTTTCAACAGGTTAACAGGGTCTAAGATACTGAGGATCTCATTGTGCTCCATATAGTGGTTATCAGTGTTTACCTGGTGTCCGTAGGCATGAGATGTTGATTTACAGGGTGACGCCGTCCTTTTAATGTTAGCCGGCTCCATAGGCGAAGATGATATACTGTTACCGCTGGCAATCTGAGTATCCTGACCCAAAAGTGGCGTGGAAGTGATTGCCTCTTTTGTGGCAGAAGCTACCACTCCCAAGGCTTGACTGAGGTGAGCTTCCTTTGGGATTGTAGATAAGTAAGTGTAGTTGAAGTTTTTGCCCGCCACTATCTGAATTTCAGGAGAGAGAGGCCATGGAGGCTTAACTGTTTGACTTTCTAGCGTGTAATACGTAGGCCTGTTTCCGTTTAGGCATACTCCATGCAGGCTGTAATGCAGCCTGCATGGAGAACATGCGAAGTGTGCATACCGGCCAAACAGTCATTACGCACTTGGAGTGGGCAAACCACTCCTCCACTGCTCTGAGAGCAGAGCTGCCCCGCCCGCCCCGCAAAGCTGCGCAGCAGGAACTTATAAAATGATAATAACCTCATTGGCTCAGTGAAGGGCAGTTGGGTGGATTAGCTGCCTGAATTCAGCTCTGAACCGCCAGCCACTAGTCCTTCTTGGTGTGGCGGGCGGCAGCCGGTGATGTGCAAGGGCAGTCCACTGTGTTGCTCTCAGACCACTCAAGATGTCTTGAAACTCCCCTCGCTGGCAGACACGGCGTCTCCTGCTCCGGGCTTGTTCTGCACTTGCCTGCTCTCCTGCTCGCAGCTCGTTTGATCCAATGTCACAGCCACCGGTTCACAGGTCAGTCATGGGGTGATTACATTCAAGCATCCTCTCATCTCGCGGGACTTCGGGAAGAGCTTTTGCTCGCGTTTAGGCGAAGTACAGGCTTATCAAGGACACGTACAGGTCGTGCCCCATTTTAATTGTTTGGGTCGACCCTCTATATCTTCCTGGTTTTGAATTACCTTTTTTTATTCATGCAATGGATTCCGGTATTTGAAGGAATATAAGGATCATGATGGTCACTCAGTACGCTAGCAGATAAGATTTTCTACCAGTAACATGGTATGGAGTTCAGTGTTTGTTAGAAATTGTTGTCTTCTGATCTTCCCGGCTCATTTTTCCCATTTGTTTGGCCTTGAAAAAGTCCATAGGACGAAACATGTGTCGGCTGCCAATGTGTCTCATCGATTTGATAAGAAAAAGACTGGAAAATAAAAGAAAGAAAATTTGAATTGGACTACCTTTGATTACTTTCATGGTCACTAACCTATATACTGTATGAACTATTTTCGAATATATACTGTTAGTTCGCATGCGCTACATCGCATGCTTTTACAACGCGGTCGTACAACGACCGCATTGTTACAACGCAAGCCATTAAATCACAAGTCGTTTCAACGACTTGCTGTAGGGGGGGCGCTGGACTTAGGAATAGTATGATTTACTATTCCTACTCCAGTTTGCGCAACAGCAGGGAAGGTGTTGGATTGTAAATTCAACACCAGTGCGCCCCCTACAGCAAGTCGTTGAAATGACTTGCGATGTAATGGCTCGCGTTCTAACAACGCGGTCGTTGTAACAACCGTGTTGTAAAAGTATGCGATGTAATGCATGCGATGTTATGTTTCCCACTATTTTCTGTGTGCCTCGGTATTTGTGGATGTAAACATACATCCAAGCAGTGGCTGGCATCCGAGCACAACAAACTCCACTGCATCTCCCCCAACAATCCTGATTTACTCACAGCTTTGCTCGATAATGTTGGCGCCAAGTTGTCGTTGAGGCAGATGTGGTTTTTGGTGGCAGGGGATGAGAGGAAGGTGGGAGGGGAAGGGAGTATTACTGGGGTGTACAACGGCACCTGCTGCAAGTAAAAAGCATGATTTAAAGCAGTTTAATCCGAATCTCTTTCGCCATACAAGAGGGACATTAATGCAGACGGCTCCATGCGCACCTCTGAAGATTGGTGAACAGGGCCTTGGCCCAGCTCGCCCACGCCAAAAGCCTGCCCTGCAGCTCTCTATAGGATGACCAAACTTTGAAAAACAAAAATCAGGGCATTCCACATACATAGATGTAGGACTACATATTTTCATCTATCTAGGGGTACAGAATGACTTAAATGACAGCTCTCACCAACAGAAAAACACAGACAACGAGGAACTATAGGGAAACAAATGCAACATTTACACACAGTATCATCAGTGTTAAGTAGGTAGCTTTCTGCTGGGGGCTACTAACTCATTCTGCACTGGAACATATGAAAATGAACCTTCCGCCCTGTTCGGTCAACCCTCGTTTAAAACCATGATATCGGCTAAATATACTGAAATTAGCCAGCACACATGGGGACAAAACGGGACAGTCCAGCAAATTCCAGGACGGCATAGGCTCACAACACCTGGCCCGACTGGCCCTTGGCGCATGATGTGCTCTTGAGCATGCGGTGCATACTTAGGAAGAGGGAGAACGTTCCAGTGTCCAAGAGAGGAACGAAGCGAAGCGCAGGGACGGGGGGAGTATGCTTTTATTCTGACACATACAGTATGTGCCGCTGAGAAAGTCAAGACCCAACGAGCCTCATGTCTGGGGGGGCGCGGCGAGTCAATGCTTCATAACAAGCCCTCTCTGACCTGCCGGAGCCATGCACCGATGCACGCAACAATATTTTCATACCTTACCTCTTTCTACTACTGCTTCCTCGAGAAAAAACACACTCCCCACATCCGGAATCATGAACAAGGAGCCTCCGCAAAAATGTGTGTAAAAACACAGTCAGCGAGTTTAGGTGAAGGGTTTTTACGGTAAGGGCCTCCAGTTGCCGCCGCGGTGCCAGGCCTGGTGCCAGGCCGGACAGGTGTGTTTTCTTTTCTTGATGCAAGACCCGGCCGAAAAACAAACACGGCTCTCAGGTGATCCGGCAGACGGTGCACAACGCTGCCCGGGAGGGCCCAGCCAGAAAGGGGCCCTTGTTCCTGCGTCGTGTCTGTCGGTGGGCCAGTGAGGGGGGAGGGTTGGCCTGTGAGGGGGAGGCGTCGGGATAGAGTGGCCGGCTCACGCCACTACTCTTGTAGACATCTTAGAACACACACACCTCCAGGCACATACTCTCATACACGCACACCTACTTTGTTACACTAGGGTGGGTGACCAACTGGCCTGGATGCAAATTCAGGAGGGTCAGTGTAAAAATTCAGGACAAAGGGTCAAAATTCAGGACAAAAATTCAGGGCAGAAGGTAAAAATTCACGACAAAAATTCATCCAATAAAATGGACCATTCATTACACGTTTACCTTATTTCTAGCAGGAAGTTAACCCCAAGCCCTCCCCATCCCTCTGTAAAATTGTCTTGTTAAATCCTATCAAGTTTAGGCAATTAATTAGAAGTCAGGTGTACTTTCAAATGCACTATTCATCACCATGTTTACTAAAAATGTATTGGAGGAGAACGCCCATCCCTCCTGCCTGATATCGAATTGTCTGCCATTCCTTTGTATACACCAATGATATAGGCCGAACGTGTTTTAAAATGAGCGATTTGCTACTCCTGTCCCAAAATCATGGATAGAAAAACCTGCATATTCATGTAAAGGTCCCTTTAAAAATTATATACAATTTTGCCCATTTCTGCTGTCCCAGTTTGCCATAAAATGCACTGTCTACCACATTATCTGAAATGTGGCACCGTACTACCGCAAGAACATATAGTTAAGTGAGAGTGAGTCTTTAAAAAAAATTCTTTATGGTGATTGGTCCCATTCTGACCCTGCTGTGAGGGTAAAGATTTGGTTGCACCGACTCGGGGTCTACGTTATATTAGGTTAGCAGTGTGCGGCTAAATTACACACCATTCGTATCCACGTTATGCAACCCACTGAGTTATCCCTGCAATGTGCGAGCTTCAGTTAGCAAGTGTGACTCCATTTTGAATTTCGTAATCCCTATTAGGCTGTGTCTGTACTAGGCCTCATCATTCGTATTGCTTGCCTCAGCAGAACACTGTATTCGTTATTATTTTCTTTTCTGTTCAAGGTTGCCTTCTGACTTACTAATGAATAGGCCATTCTGCCCTCGCATACCTATCCTTGTGTGTAGCTCTGCTCCCACGTTGAGAGACGCCGAAACCCAGCACGGCAACCTTGAGATAGTGATAGCGTGTACCCATCTAGCAGGTGGTAGCCCATCCTTCTGTGCCTCCTTTGTTCATGTTCGGCCTAAGCCGGTAACTTTCCATTGTGGGCGTGGTTGGGAGGTCCTTGGGAGGAATGATTATGCATTGCAGACTGTTGGGGGGCTAGTCCTTCGGCAGACATCTTAGGGTGCAGGTCAGATTGGACTCCTCTGCAGAGTATTGCTAATAAACAACTGTTTGTATTCTCTGCTGTTTGACCGACTTTATTTTGTGGAAGGCGAACAGGAGGTTGTAAATAACCCGGGTGGCCCTTTTCGGGCCACTTCCTTCAGCGCGCGCACACACACACACACACACACACACACACACACACACACACACACACACACACACACACACACACACACACACACACACACACACACACACACACACACACACACACACACACACACACACACACACACACACACACACACACACACACTGCATTGCAAAAGTACACACACACATACACATAGTGCACTGCAAACACACGTAAGGACACATACAGGCAGCTTCGCATAAACCATTGTGGTGCCCAGGCTTGGAGGAAGTGCTGAGTCATGCACTTCATGTCGCCTCCACCTGAGCCAGCCGAGAAGCTCACAGGAAGCACCGAGGGGCCTGGACGGGACCAGAAGGTATGAGGATCAGTTCCAGGGCGCAACCACAGCAGGGCCACGCCTGGGCCCAAAGCCGGAAAAAGCCGACAGCCGCCTTGAGGTCACCTGGATAATTTTCATGGGAGACGGCCTAGAACTGTGGGCCACTTGTTAGTCTGCTCGGAATGCGGTGCACTTTCAAGTGGTATTTCATGATTTTGCCTTTTTTTCTCCTCCCTCGTACCCAAGAAGTCAACACATCTCGTGCCTAATTCCTGGTGCCCAGCTTTCTCAGCATAACCCTCAGCCTTTGATGGTGAGCGTAAAACTATGCATGCAACTAACATTTGGAATGCGTCGAGGAAACCTGTCAGGAGGATGGGGTGGGGCAAATGTTAAGAGGAAGAGTCGACCCACCCAAAATGCTCTTTCAAGAAAGAAAGTGTCAAATTCTTGCCCCATTTACTCTCAGTTGTGTTGTGTTAAACCTCGTTTATAGAGCCCACGCACACGGTTTCTAGGCTCTCTGATGTCCGAATATAAAGCTCCAGTTGATTAAACTAGTGTGCACCCCACACAGTCTCCTTCAATTCACAGCTCCCGAAACACTAGTAGCATATAGAAGTAATCACATGCACGTACACAGTAGAAAAAAAATACAATTTGTAAACAGATAACAAGTCCTGCTGCTTTAACAAATGAACTACTGATGCTGAACTACAATTACGAAATTAAAGTTGGCCGAACCGGATACGGTGGACATCGAATGTCTTTCTGCTCCTGGTTGTTCTTTCCATTTTCTTGAAAGGTTTTAGGTCATGTTTTCGAATCCAGAGTCAATGAAAATGAGTACCGTTGAACTGAGTATCAATAACTACTGTTCTTCAAGCACTTTACATGTATGGATACATAATTATAATAATAATGATAGTAATGCATAAGTAGAATCTAATTCTTGTTTTTTTTTCTGCAGGATCCTTGTTCCTTAGCCTGAGAGGCAAAGGACCCGCGCCACAACCGAGCAGACCAATCAAAAGTGGAAAGTTATTTTGTGCTTTTTTATTTGCCCTGCATTACAAAAAACAAACAAACTGCAGACAGTTCTTTCCACATCCTGTCCTGTCTGATCCTCTGGATATTTGTGGCCAGAGACTTCATTAGAAGTGCAAATGTCAGGATGTACAAGTCTAAGGAGATGAGACTTTCCTGCTGGCTGGAGTGAGCTGCCTCCTTGATACAGCTCTTCTTTGTCTCTACAGCTCGTCGTCATTCCCCAGGCTGCTGGACTCGGTTCAGTGTATCTCAGCTTCAATAGCTCGCTCGCCTTCCACAGATCATCATATTTGTGTAACTTGAAGTCAGTTCAGTTCAGTTCAATTTCTCTATTTGGAAAGTTTACCCTTCCATAAAAGTACATGCATATAAAACAATCACCATTACATCAACATAATTACATTTTCGTATTATTATAAATCAGATAAAACATGTCTATACATAGCACTATAAGTTAAAAACAAGGATTAAAAGCACAAAGTAGCAGCAGGTAGGTATAATAGTAAAGTGTCACGTGCCCTCACAGCATGTCTTAAAAATGAGCCTACATGTAACATGTTTCAGAATCAGACAGTTGGAAAATTAATGAGAACGTTGCTCCACTCTGTCTAATATCACGGTATCTCCTTTTAAAAAGTGGAAGCAAGAATAACCTTGTATACAATTCATAAAATTTACAAAACAATAAAAAATGTATAGTGGTTTGGCCTGACTTATTAGTACACGGGCAAGGAATTGAAGGAAGTGACCCGATCAGGGTCACCCGGGTCACTCACGACCAACTCTCAGCCTTCCATACAAATGAAGAGTCGGTCAGACAGTAGAGAATACAAACCAATATATGTTTATTCAGATACGCTCGAGCAGAGCCCAGTCTGCCCAGTCTCTTAGGAGTGCTGCAGAGAGGGACTGACATCAGCAAGCATAACGATGCATTATGTACATTTCAGAACCAATGAAGGCACGCCCATAATGGAATTTTCCAAGCAGATGCAGCTAAACAAAGTAGTACAGAAGGATAGGTTTCGATTCAGAGGCCGAGCACACATTATCTCCTGCCCAAGGTCGTTCTATCCGTGCCCGCCACTAGACTAGTGGGAGAAGGCCTCTATCTAGTGAGAAAGGTATGCGCTAATAAGTGTATTCATTAGCTAAACAAGGCCCAACCTTGGAGAAACGAAACGTTCCACAACCCATTTTCTTGAAGAGGCAAGAAGCAGTTTCGAGCATGGTTCAAAATGGCAGCTAAACATAAAATGGTGCCGCGAATGCTAACTTACATAGAAAAATGCACAGGCAAAATAACGAAAAAAAATTAATTTCAACAGAATTGCAGCAAGATTCGGTTGGTACCCAGAAGGAAAACACAATAAATATTTAACCGTATCAGCACAAAACCTAAATAGCAGGGAACGCTCCCATCTCCCACAAGACTGTTCTAAATAAATGGGTGGTAGCACGGAGATACTCTGGGACAAATATACAGTTATCAATGGTTTACCTATTACACTATAAAGACGATTTTCACGTGCTAGGTTATAAAAAGCTGAGGCTACTTCCTTTATGTTAAAGGTAGGGCATAAATCTCTCTTTGTAAAAGCTTGCTCCCTACCGATTTTCCCGAATTCCGATTTGATATATGCCAACCACGGAATTCGATGGCCGTTATCACAGGAGATGCAGTCATTTATTAGTTCTCGCCTAGCGACGCAGCGCAAAGCGCTGCTCGCTATGCGAGATCTATTGTTGCCGACTTGGGTCGGAAGCGGGACAGGAGATGTGCACGCGTATGGCAAGACAGGAGATGTGCACGCGTACGGCTCGCGGCGTTCTCACAACTCCTGCACCATACGCGTGCACATCTCACGGCACCCGGACAGGCCATGTGCACGCTCACGGCATCTCTTTCAGACAGCCGATGTGCACGCTCATGGCATGTCCTTCAGCCGGCAATGCACCCAGCCAAGCCCTCACTCACCGGCTGGTTCAGGACTCCGGCGTCTCTCCTCGGTCTGCAGGTTCCCTGGCTGTCTCCTCGGCACGCCGCGGGGCTCTCCTCACCACTCGGGAGCCCCGTCTTGCCTCTGGTGCCATGCAGTCTGCCTCGCTCTTCGCCCTGTCCCTCTGATGGGGCCGGGACTTCAGCATGGAGCCTGCAGGGTTCCGGACGTCCTCTCCGGCGAATCCTTCCTGTTTCTTTGGCAGGCCCCGCCCACGTCCCAACGAAGGCTGCCTGACTTCCGGTTTCGCCGCCATCTGCACCGGAGGCAGGGAGTGCGCCCCGCGATGTCGCCTCCGTTGTTCAGCTTGTTTTATTTGGGATCGATTGCACTGGCACTGCAGACTTCCTAGGTGACTGTCATGTCTCCGTCTCCTTCTCTAGGTCAGGCAGCAGTTCTGATGTCAGATGTTTTACTTTGATCATGTAATAGAAACAAGGTCAGATGTTTTACTCAGATCATGTAATGGGAACCAGGATTTCATGCAGTCTTTGTAATGAATGCACACAGTATGTAGATTTCCGAAGTATCGATTGCTTCAATATCCACTTAATTTCCACATGCTGACTTGGAAATTTTCCCCTCCTGAAGACACTCACGATTACTTTGTATGAATTGATGGCAACTTGAAATAATATGCAGAGTCCAGGTTTCATAGTTGCATTATGCAAAGCAGTTTCGCAAGAATTTTTCTTTGGAATTTACCATCATGTAGGTTGTTTAGCACTAGGCGCAAGTATGTGAAGAGGCAGTATCGAGTCTAAGAGAGGGTAGTAGTGACAAAAATAGTAGTAATCAGGCACACTAGATTTGACACCTTAATGAAAGTAAGTTGTGATGACTATTCAGCCCTGTATTCAAATGGAGGTATGTGTTTCTCGTCAACTCAGGAGGTATTAAGCATATACTTTTTAGAGGCAGCTCTGGTTTCTTGCCTCATATGATAGGGCTGTATTGTCCATCAAAAGAGTTAGAGCTATAAGGGGCAGAGCTAAAATGGCTGCCATGCGGTGAAGCAATGGTAGGTAAGCTATGTAAGACCCCAGATATTCACCTTAGACGAGTTTGGATCTGCTGTGCGAATTTTGCGCCAGATCTCTGCCAAATATCAGGCAAAGCGCTGCAGTAAGTCACTGTGAGACTGTCACACAGTGATTCGTCTCCGCGCAGAGTATCCGATCCTCCTGCATGTTTAGCCCAGGGGTGCCATGCATAAGCAGAGGTTGCAAAAACGAAGCTAGAAATGCTGTTGGGAGACTCACAAGTGAAGTCGTAGTAGATTCATAGGGCTTTGATGTGTCTAGCAGGAGTCTGGCTTTGCTTTGCGGTGCTCAACAGTGTTCGTACCATTTTGGTTAGCTCTGTGCTCGCAGGGAGACTCTGCAAACACAACCATCAGGAGTGGTCACAAGCTCACCCCGCCTAGCATAGAGCGCCGTTGGCTTCCAGAGATCACTCAATAAACTGAAGGTCCATTACAGCATTGTAGTTTGGGATTTTTCTGTGATTTCCAGGTGTGATTTAGGCTTCACAGTGAGCTAACGTATTTGAGGTATTGGAAACATGAACTAACGGCACAGAAACCAAAGATGAGGACTTCAGTAGGTCTCACTCAAGGTGTAGGATTCCGGCTTTTAACTCGGACCAGTCGATATATCCAGTCCTGCATCTTGAACAGTCAGCAACATTCCAGAATGTGTCTTTGTTTGATGATGTCAGCATGGGTTTTAAGATCTTTTGTGGCATCCTCAATGGGATAATCCCATTAAGTGCAGTGAATCAGGCAGCAGTAGTGCATTATTGTTTCATAAAAGTTGGAGCATGTTTTAATTCTGATGACCGGCATTCCTACTTACCTCCTTTTTGATGCTGTACCAGTTTTCGAAAAAGCATGATTCTGAAATATTCTACCTCAAAATATCCCAGCAGTTGTTTTATCACAACTGTTTGTGCAAATTTCTTTTGAAAATAAAACACGTTCATGGTCTCATGTTCGCAAGCTCTAAGATAGCCTTAATTCTAATTGTATGAAACATAATATGAGGTAGCAAGTACATTCGGTGACATTCTCAAGTGTACCTCTTAAAGCACATTATGCTCAGTGGTCCAGTACGCCTTGTACTATGGGCTGCAATCACGCCATCCAGTCAGTGAACATGTTATGTTCCATGAGCTCTAAAATGGCCCTGCTGCTCATGGCATGGTTGCCTTCCCTTTTAGGTCGAGCCTGGGCATTGCATGCGCTACTCTGCGAGGCATGCTGTATTCGAGTATGTACTTGAAGCCCTGCCCACTCTCCTCCCATATTTGTCATTGTCTTGTGTCATTGTCTTTCGTAAATGCTGACTTCTGATTCATTAATAGGCTTGTTAGTCCCTCCTTAGTACCACCTTGTCTTCAGTTGTAACCTCCCATTGGGACTGGCCCTTTTACTTCTGTTGTTACACGGTATGTCTTATTTAGTCTGTACGCACTATTTTCTTTAATGAGTTTCTCCTACTGCAGGCAGATCATGCTTTCCTGATACATTCAGCGCACCATGCACGCTTTCACTTTCCGAGCAGCCTTGGACAATGGCGGCCGCTTTTTTGAGATGAAATAGGTCTCTCATTTACAAGAGTTTCAGCTATTGGCATTGTAAATGACAATGCCTTTTATTAATGTGTTAATTATCAAAACGGATAAATAAAAGGCATTGTCATTTACAATGCAAATAGCTTAAACTCTCGCAAATGCGAGACCTATTGCATTGCAAATGCTTGTTATATCTCTTGTGAGCAGTGCCTGGTCATTACTCCAAATGGATAACCAAAGTAACAGTGGCCTCACTCTAATAAAATCAGATATGTATAACAGATTTAACTCTTTATGGCAGATGATGTGGGGGGAAGAGAGTGGTACAGCCAACAGGCGCCTGCAGAACCTGTTTTCCTCTGACTGTATGGTTACGCAATTTGCATCCCCGCAAATGGCGGAACCATATGTGGCGATTGGGACACATTGGGACTTATATATTTGTAACATTGCTTTCAACTGCCCCCCGCCACAGGGTTGAGGAAGGGAGAGCAATGATCCAATTGCCTTTGAAAATACCTTTCTACGGTGCGCAATGTTAGGTGACCAAGCTCCAGAAGACGAAAACATAACTCCTAAATATGGGAAGCTCTTAACACTTGTTAAGGAGTTATTTCCTACTTGCATGGAAGACAATTGAATACAATGCAGCCCACATGCGATAATATGAGATTTTTAAAAATTTGTTTGGAGCTCAAGATTAGACATAATATCAATAAATGCTGTCACTAGAAGGCGTAATGCCCTAGGGGTCCGAGCCATTAAAACTGCGTCATCCGCATATAAAAGTGTAGGAAGGGGTTTCCCTTGGACAGATGGAACATCGCTGGTTATGGAAGACAGGGATGGGTAGAGATCGTTGATGTATAGTTTAGGCTAACACACACCCCTGTCGATACATTCCCGCTATTATTTATTCTAACTTTGGCTTTCATACCCCTATGAAGAAAGGTGAGAAAGTGAACAAGGGGGGCTTCCAGGCCCTTAAGTATCAACATGTGCCATAATTTCGACCGATTCACACAGTCAAAAGCAGCGCTTAGATCCATAAATGCCATGTATAAAGGCACACGCTTAACGACTGTGTACTTGCCTATTATTAGGTTCAAATTGGCACATTGCTCAATTGTCCCTACCTTACTTCTAAAACCATATCGGGCAGGATATAAAATCGATTTTGTTTGGGCCCACTCCTGGATCCTGTTGTAAATAACACGCCCCAGAACTTTTACAGTTGTGTCAATTAACGATATTGGTCTGTAACAACTGGGGTCTTCTCTGTTGCTTTTTTTAAATGTAGGGACAATAATGGAGGTGCGCAAAGAGTCCAGTATGTTTGTATAAGGTAGTTTGCTAAACACATTAATTAAAATAGGAGCCCAAAGTTTGGTGTTCAGTTTAAATAGATCGATTGTTACTCCATCGGGCCCCTTCGCTTTACCACCCATACTTTGTGCTAGGGCCTCTTCTACCTCCTCTATCGTAATTCTAACATCTATTAGCTTACTATTATCTATAGTAAAACTATCTACGTTAGTGGGGGAAACATAGACCTTGCTAAAATGATCTTCCCAAGATTCACTAGTAATATGGCATGAAATTGGGGAGACTATCAGATTTTTACGTCTCATACCAGAATCTGTGGCCCAGAAGTTCTTGCTGTCCTTCGTATTGGCTGCTAGTGCTAATGTCTCCCATTGGTCTGTGAGAACCTGCTGCCAGCGCCTAGCCGTAACAGTCTTATAATGTTTCCTTAGGGCAGTTATTAGTACCTTATTTCTGGGCTTCTTCCCTAGGGCAATCCTTAGTTCTTGATTGGCTGCTGTATAGTCATGGTCAAACCAGCCATGTAATTTATTGGATGGGCATATTGGTCTGAGAAGGGTATTTTTTATGCCTAGACAAAGTTCTTTAAAGGCACCCACCATATTAATAGCACTGTTCTCTTCAGATAGACAGGCCTCCGCTGTTCTCCTATTCTCTTTCACAACTTTCTCTAAGGTTTGTGCTGGGTCGCGCATTCTCCAGACCAGTCTTAGATTATCCGTTGTGGGTTGAGGATTGCAAGCCCCTATCTGCTGTTTGTATACTTTCCTTGGGGCCATTAGACAAACAGCCTCAAGTGGGTTGTGATCCGTATAGGTGGATTCAACAACTGACTCGTTTGTTCTAAGCTCCGGGTGATAAATATAAAATCAATCGTAGATGGGGACTCTCTGCCTTTATAGGTTGAGGAATCATTACATCTTTCCCTACAGTTGCCATGATATCTACTAGGTCGTGGGATTCCACTATTGACCCCAACTCCTTGCTTCTGTGGTCTAACCCCCCTGTATATTCCCCATCATATTTCTATCGTTTGGGAGGTGTGCATTAAAATCACCAGCAAGGCAGAGGTGTAGTCCCTGACCCCGAATAACAGTTTTATCAGATAACTTGGTGAGAAAATTACTTAATTCTAGAAATATTGGATTGGATACATTATTAAAATCGTTATTATGAAAACTAACCAAATAAAAGTTGAAATGGGTTTTCCAGCAAAGCACTTGGAAGCGGTACTGGCAGTCTCCAAGACCTCCACGTGACCGCCCAGAGCAATATTCAGCCATACTGAGAATCCACCTGATGCACGACCAGAGCGGGAACTAGTGGAAGGAATATTATAGCACTGGTACCCATCTAATATTGTGGGTACCACCTCCAACGTCTCCTGTGGCATGATTATATCATATTTGTTAATAAAAAAAGAGCCATTCTGGCACAGATATCTTGGAGCGAATTCCTGCAACATTCCAACTCATAAAGTGTAGCCTGTTGTCCGGAATAGACAGTGCAGTAGGAATATGGATGGATTTCTTTGCAAAATTAGGCAAGAGATGTGCAGGGGCGGCAGCCACTGGGAGTCATTCTATGTCTTCCAATGTGTTAAGAATTTCGAATCTATTATTACAATTCAGTAAAGGCACTACCCTATTAGGGAGATTATGGATAGTTGGTAAAATTACTGGCTTGAAAAAACAGCCGAGAGGAAGTAACACAATTTGCGAGTTATTGTGTAACAATGATTCTCCATATTTTAAAAGATTATGTACATAGATTGGAGCTCTAAAATTTACCACAATATAGTCTCCTGGAATTTCCTTGCGCCCCTGTCCCACCCATCCAACTTTCCTTATCATGATAATTTCACCCGCATTGTCAAGCTGAAACTGCTTATATTTATTCAACCAGTGTACAGTTTTGTTTTTTAACTGTGGCCAAGTCTCAACTGAACCGGTTTTCAATGGCGGTACACCAGCCAATATCAGGACGTATGGACAAGCAGCTGGAGGGAGGCTTAATGAGTTTTTCATGGGGGCAGACAGTTCATTGGCTCCTCCAGAAGGATCAAAACAATTTGGTCTCAAAGGTAGTGTCTCTCTGGCAGAATTGAAGATGGTAGGGACAGCTGTTTGTTGGGCCAGGTTCCTTCTGGGTAACATTTCCTTGTTAGAAGAAGTGTTCCTTTGAGGGTTGTTTATTAATTCAATACCACTGGTCGGCCTTATCTGCAGTTGGGCCGGGTTGGTTGGAGCTAAAATTAAATTAGAGTGTCCAGTGGGCCTGTCCTTGGTTGCATTGTTTAGATCACATTGATTGGCTAGGGATTTCTCAATTGATTCTAGCCGCTTGATAATTGGGCAGAGTTTTTGGTCAAGCATTGAGCTAATTTTTGAGATCAAAGTGCTTTGTATGTCATCTGGTATGAAATCCTCTGTCTGAGTTGTCTGAATCACGGTCTGGGGTTTGAGACAGTGTGAGATTGAGTTCTGTTCGCAGCTTCTCCGTGGCTTTTTTTTTTTTAGATGTAACCACTGTACTAGCCCATTTGGTAGCCCAAGCTGGTTTCCTCCTTTTTTTGACTGGTTGGTTAATGTACGAAATTTTGGAGGAGTCTAAACATGAAGGGCCAGTATGCAACACAAGGTCAAGGCAACCATTAGTTGTTAAGGGAGAACTATGTGTGCATGGTGGTGCGGGACAGGTTGGGCTGGAGGGGATCGGGACTGCATCAGATGTACAATGTTTGTGACAGTACACCGAATCCATAGAAAGTCTACGTTCAACCAGTACAATTTCATCTGAGATCGCCCCCACTGCTTTAGCCAGCATGGTGTCAATCGCAGTAGTAGTATGAGATGAAATACCTGCGCCGGGTGCCTTTCGTTTACCCAGTCTCAATGAGGTACAAAATAAGACTTAAAAAGAAGATATACCTCCGTTCACTGTTCTGGGTGTAGTCCGCAGACAGTGCAGTATTGGATGACTCAAACCAGACTTCAAAGGGGGTAGGCCTGGCCTCCTCCGGGCGCCCACGTGTGCAAATGGAGGCCCCAACTGCCTTATTAAGCGCCTCCAGGCGCGAGCAAGATGGTATCAATGTACGGCAGCTGCCACAATTCCTTTTATGGCGTATGTTCTGCCCCTACAATCTCTCCTGGGCAGCAAACAGCGAAGCAAAAGGAGCCCAACTCACAGGTTCCAAAGCCTCCTAAATCCGGGCATCAAAAATAAGGGGGGGTGGCCCAGCCCAGCCTCTTCCAGGCTATGACGGGCTAAGACGGGCCTGACTTGGCACGGTCTTGGCCCTGGCTGCGGGACGCCTCAGTTGTTTTTATAGTGCCTTTCCTGCTACGTCGCAGCCCCTCCTCCCAGGCCGGTAGGCAGAAAGCCAGAAAAACAACTGGTGCTGGCTGGTGAGGCTCCCCTTGAAGTCATTGCTGCAGCTCACCATTCCTATAAGCATATCTACAACCTATCCATTTGTTTATCCTCAATTTCCCCTCTACAGTTCTCATCTCAGCGATCTATCTAAGGTGTGCTGTCTTGTCCACAGCTTAGCCTCGTTTCTAGAGCACACCAGTGTTCTGCATGGTGTTGTGGTTTCTGCTGCTACTCGTGGTTTGTAGACCTATCACTGCTGCAGCTGGTCGCCATTTTACCCACTCCACTGCTTCTACCAAAATGTAAACTTTTTCCCCATCAGCACAATTGCATTTTTTGTTGTCCCACTCAATCTCTCAAAAGGTCACCTTGTATTTTCAAAGTTAGATTGGCCTATCGAACAAGCATTGGCAAAGCCAACAGGTCTCGCTCATGAGAGATCTATTGGCTGTGGCAATCTGTTTTAGCCATTTTGTACACCAGTGTTGCTGCTGTTCAGCATGGCTAAATCTTAGTGGTGTGGGGTGGGGTGTGCTGGGGTGGGGTGGGATAGATTGGGGTAGATTGGAGTGAGGTACATTGGGGTTGGCTAGATTGGTGTGGAGTTGATTGGGGTGGGGTGGGGGTATTGGAGTGGAGTGGTATAGATTTGAGTGGAGGGTGGTAGATTGGAGTGAGATAGATCAGAGTGAAGTGGAGTGGGGTAGATTGGGGTAGAGTGAAGTGCAATGGAGGAGGGTGGATTGGGTGGATTGGAGTGAGGTAGATTGGAGTGGAGTGGGGTAGATTGTGGTAGATTGGAGTGGGGCAGTTTGGGGTAGAGGGGAGTGGGGTAGACTGGAGTGGAGTTGGATAAATTCGAGTAGAGTGGATTTTGGAGTGGGGTGTGTGGGGTATATTGGGAAAGAGTGGAGTGGGGTGGAGTGGGATAGATTGGGAAAGAGTGGAGTGGTGTTGAGTGGGATAGATTGGATTGGAGTGGGGCAGATTGGCGTGCAGTGGTGTTGATTGGAGTGGGTTATATTGGAGTGGAGTGGGATGTGGTAGAGTGGAGTGGGGTAGATTGGATGGGGTAGATTGGGATGGTGTTGAGTGGAGTGGGGTGGATTAGGGTAGTTTGGAGTGGAGTAGACTGGAGGGGAGTATATTGGGTATATTGGAGTAGGATAGATTGGAGTGGGATAGATTGGGGTTGGGTAGATTGGTGTGGGGTAGATTGGAATGGGAAGATTGGGGTGGGGTGGCGTAAATTGGAGTGGAGTGAGGTAGATTTGAGTGGAGTGTGATAGATTGGAGTGAAGTGGAGTGGTGTAGATTGGGGTAGAGTGGCGTGGGGCATATTGGAGTAGATTGGAATGGAGTGGATTGGGGTACTCAAATACTAGCATCAAGATTCATCAATATACCGAAGATACACGACCCTACTTGGAAGTCTCCTCTGCTTGAGACATCCAGGGAATATTTACTTACATTTCACACAATGCAGAGCAGCAAGCAAAGTTGCTCCCTTGCGTGAAAAGGAGACAGCAGAAATGCTCCATATCTAGTAACATATGGTGCATTTCTGTTGTCTCCTAACACTGGCGCACGGTGTACAGCCTAGCGCCAATGCAGCCATCTTTGCACCATGGTGCAAGGGAGTCTGTGTTACAGGCAGGATTGTTTTTGTGCAGGAAGGAGTACCTCCCTGCACAAAAACAATCCATAGTGGTGTATTCCTCTTTCTAGGTATGCTGCAGAATGCAGCACACATACAAAGAAGAAGAAATGAGTAGAAATAAGCCTGTTTCAAGGAGGCATAGATTTTGGATGAATTTCCAGGTGTGCTAGCTTTTGTAAATCTGGGAATGCGCCAAAATCCATGGGTGGATGCATGGGAACGCCCATGCACCACCCACAGAACACCTCCCTGATGCAAAGTAATGCAAGGCAGCACTATGCTCTGCCTTGCTTGACTTCAGATTTACTAAACCACGCAAACGTCATGCAAAGTGGCTTTGCCTGGCTTATTAAATGCCAAAAATGATTTTGCATTGGGTCTGCTCCATTAAAGGGACTCAACCCTATTGCAAAACCGTAGTAAATCTGCCCCAATGCCTCAAACACTACTTGCACATCATCCAGGCCTTGCTGTCTCACGTCTACCATAAGCTCAACCCAGCCAAGACAGAATTCATCTTATTTGCCAAGAACAACAACAAGATACAGTGCAAACCTGGCTCAATGACAAAAACTTTACGGCTTCAAAACCCAACTCTCAGTGAATGCCAAGCCACGTGGATTTACCCTGGACACCAACCTCACACTCAAGGAACAAATTCACAAAAAACAAAGATGGCACCAGCTCTCTCTTCTAAAGAATGTCAAACCTTTACTTCCAGAAAGTGACTTCGGCACTGCTGTTGAAGCCTTTGTGCTGTCGCATCTGGATGAAAGTAGTGCCGTACTCCATGGCCTCCCAGATTCCACACTGGCACCACTTATGGGCATTCTCCACTCCGCAGCATGGCTCATCCAGGAACTAAAGAAATATGATCACCCCCATCTTGATGGAACTCCACTGGGTCCCTTTGGCAGCTCATACCATCTTCAAAACCAGCTGCATCATTTACAAAGCATACACAGGCGAGATACAAATACATCACAAATAGTACAGTTTTATGATTACTACTGTTTCTCAAAAGTTCCATATATATGTGTGTTTATTAAAAGAATGTTCATTATAAATATAGATCCTTTAGTGCTCTTTGTTTCAAATTATGCTAATTCAGTAAATTGTGGCTGCAGAAGTTCAGTCAACACGTGTTTCTCCCTTTAGGGGCAAATAAATCTAGGGCTTTCTCAAGGCTGGAAAAAGAAAAAACACATATACAGAAGACAACGAAGATAACAACAACAACAGTTCATACAACACAAGAGAGGAATGTAAAAGCATATGTTGCTGAGACTAAATAAGTCCATCATACCATAAGTAAAGTGTAACACTCCGTGAGACACTCTCTGAAGCACTGCAAATTTGTGTTTAAAAGTATATTCTATGCAATAGTGATGCGCTTGTATGAATGTTTGGTGCAAGATAGAGAGAGAATGATGTAGAAGAAATAAAGAGAAAAGAGAAAGAAAATATTTACTGGGTGAACTGGTCAGAAACCCTATAGTATTATACAAGGCATCAGTAAATAATACATGTTTGATCCGTAACTATATGAAGAACCAATTCAAGTGATCAAAAGGATAGTTGGGGAATGATGCCCTAGTTTTTTTTAAAGTTTAAAAAAATAATAATTTACAAAGCCATCACCACCAACGCTGCTGCTTATCTGACAAGCTCACCATCTGCGGTGGCTCTCGGCACACCTGCAACTAGGACACCATCAGATTGCAGACTAAGAAGTACAATAAACAAAAAAACAAGTCAACAGGCCATTTCCATCTGTACACCCAGGGTCTGGAACAACATCCCTGTATCCACCAGCACCGCCCCAACACTGCTCCAAGTTAGAAAAGGGTTGAAGACTCACCTCTTTAGGAACACTACATCATAATACATTAACCATCCACAACCAAGTTTCCTCTCTTTTTACTTGTTGATCATAAGCTTGTCTTTGACCATGTACAGCTCTCCACATCCTTTTGTCTAGGTTTGCTCTATATAAATACCATATACATATGTACATAATACTAGAACTGAAGTTTAGGCTCTAGAGGTGGCCTTAAAACCAAGAAAAAATACTTCCGATAATGGACTTCAGAACTGACAAAATATGGCAATGGTAGCCTTCAGGAAGTTATACAATGTGCAAGAGGTGGCTTACAAAGCTGGCCACAGTACTCCACATGAAGTCATCTAAATTAGCTCTTATGCTAAAGGTGGCTCCATAATTTGGCACCATACACCAGCCGTAGCCCTCAGAACCTTGTACAATATGCCAAAGGTGACCTCCAGAACTGGACACGGTGCACTAGAGGTGGGTTTCGAAAATGGAAAGAATCCTCTAGAAATGAGCACAATAATCCAGATGTGACTTCCATGACAGAACATACCATCCTAAATGATGCCTTCAGAACTGGACACAAAATGTCTCCAGAACTGGACACAATACCTTAGGAGCGGCCTCCAGAACTGAGACATAATAACATGCACCACGGTTAATCACTTGCCCATCCGGATTCTAAATCCCTAGTCCTACATAATGTTGTACATCTCCACACCTCTGTCAAGCACTCTGAACTAACCAAAAGAGACCTGTAGCACCCTATGAAAGCGATTAATAAATAATTATGTAAGTAGGTGGCCAACATACTGGACACAACTATGTTACCTTTAGCACTTGGCACAATAGTCGACATGTGGCCCTTAAAATTAGTTGTCCTCCAGATGATGTATCGAGAAGGGCATACATCATTGTGGGTGGCCACACATTTGATTGAAAACTCCAGTAAGTTCTTAACAACTGGACACAGGTTGTGTGATACAGCCTCTAAAATAGTGCACAATATGCTAGATGTTGCATCTAAAAGTAGTAGCAGGATACCATTTAAACCATCAGGGATGTACAATTATACAGCCTTTAGGACCTGATGCAATACTCCAGATGTGGTCTTCAGAACTAGACTCAGGGACAGCCCTTGGAACTCCAAATAATGTACTAGAGATAGTCCCATGCACACTATGCCACAGGTGGTCTCCAAAGCAAGACACAATGCACCAAGGTGTAAGGTGCCCTTCTGCACTTGGCACAGTATTACAGAAGTGACAAACAGATTAGGATATGCTAGCTTAGATGAGGAATTCATACCTGGGTACAGACAGGAGGTATTGTCTCTAGAAGCGACACAATAGATCATAGGTGGATTCCATAATTGGACGCAACACTGCATTTGTCACAACACAATAGGTGTGACCTCTAAAATTATCTGCAATACTCCAGGGGAGGTATCAAGAACCGCACATTCTCAGTGGCGTAACATTAGACCCCGCAGTCCCCACGGTGCGGTGGGGGGAGAGCTCCAGGGGGCCCTCTCTGGCACTGTACATGGGCGGCGGACCGTTGGCCTGAGAGCTACTGACTGGATCCCTGCGGGGAGGCACTCCATGTACTTTGCAAGGGGGCTCCCTCAAGTTTCATTACGCCACTGCACATACTGCGCTTGGTGGGGCATCAGGCACTTGACAAAATAATCAGCATAAGCTGCTTGGAAATCAATGCAAACTTTGAGATGTTGCCTCCAGACCTGGGCACAATATACCACATATTGCTTATAAAGGTAGCAACAATATTGTATGTGGGCCACCGAGAACTGCACACAATACTTATGATTAGTATTCGGGCACCGGACACAATACTCCAAAATGAGGCCTCCAGAACTGGATACAACTCTCCAAATAAGACCCCCAGCATTGAACACAATAGTCCAGATAAGGTCTCAAGAAATGAACACCTTATGGCCGGCGGTCATTAGAAGTGAACAGAGAACTCACAACTATGCCTTCAGAATTGGACACGTCACTCCAGAACAGGCACTACATGCCTGATGGGCCCTCCAGGCCTGGCTAACATAGAGTGGATGATTCCTCACTACTGATCTGTACAGATTCCGTGGCTAAGAAGTAGGAGGGTTGGAGGCTGGACCTTAAGAAGGGTTAAGAGCATGTGTGATAGACACGTTTTTAGATGAAAAGTAGAAATTGGTTGTAAGGTTACTCTTGGCCATGCTGGCACAGATAGGAGAGTTTTGGCAGGGAGAGGTTCCAGGAAGAAGGTAATGTTTAGTCATTACACTGATTTACTGAGTCCAATGCAGAGATCAGTAGACTCATGGCTGTTTTGTAGGAGTCTAATGCTCCTATGAGCAGGATTTCCTTCATCAGTGTAAACAGGTGTGAAGCTGGTCTATGAGAGGGTGGATAGCCAGAGTCATCCAGAGCTGGTGGTAAGGGGCAGAGCGGCTGAAGAGACAAAGGGCACAGTAAGGGTGGAAGGTTGACATAAATGTTGATTAGGTCAAAATAGGTATTGTCTAACTCTAGATTCGACTAGGGATTGAGCCTGAAGAGGCTTTATGTTTGGAGATAGTGATCAGATGTTGGGGGATTGAAGGTGGAGGGACGTGGACAAGCATACGGAGTCAATAGTTGTCAGAGGGAGAGGGCTTGAGCGGACAGGAGAGAGGGCGAATGAGTCAAACACCAAGGAACACTCAGGCCTGCCAACTCACCTGGTGCCACTGTGTGTCACACAACATCACTTCCTTTCACGTGGTCATCCCGTGAGCTGATATCACAGGGTGGTAGGAAATGTGAGTTGGACACTCCTGCAGAGAACTTTCCAAATCACATTGTGTGGAGGCTGAGCACAATTAATGTTCAGGACGTCTGCGGTAGCCTTTGAAGCCTTGGTTGTTTTTTTAGGGGGTTAGAGTAGCTCATTAGCTGGGACCTGCACAGAACCCCGCCCCCTCTAAAGTCCACATCCCCCTCAGAAGAACTTTCTTGTCAAGCGAGATAATGGGCCCATTGTTAGTCAACACTAAGAACTGTCTTGAGATTTTGTTGCTGGTAAAATCCCCAAAGGTGCACTTCCAAGAGGACACCCGTGTCAATGTTTCATTCCCCATCTGCACCCTTCACGTTGCTTCGCCCCATGTGAGTCCTCTGTGTTTCTATTGCCTAAAAAAATATGCTTTTGTGATAAATGTTTTAATTTACCAATCCAGCTCGGATGTGGAAAAAAAAAAAAGCAAAGCCATTGTGAGACCTATTGGCTTTGCCAATGCTAGTTTTAGCTCTTGCATGCCTGGTAACAGTCTATACAAAAGGGGATGATGGACGGAACGTTTGAGCCAATCAAACACTCACCCCCAGTCAACTGATCTGGGTTTAATCCATCATCATTCTTTAGCTCACTCCACCACCCCAGTTCAGACATGGCCATATGCAAATCAGTCTGACCCTGTGCCTCATGGGAACAGTCCAGCCCGAACTGCCAAGCCATGTCTTCCCTGGACCGGAAACAAGCATCCTAGGACCGGTTTCTGGCATTCCAGCCGTCATCAGCCAGGCTTGCTTGAATCCAGTGGCAAAGTGAGCAAGGGACCCACGTCTGGGCATACCCCCGCCAACTTAGGGCGAACAAAGCGATACAAAAGTAACAGTCTATGGCTATGGCATCTGACTTATGTTGTGTATGTGGCTTTCATTGGTCAGATGTCTTTGGTTCAAAATGTGTCTGGGCTCGCAACATGCAAACCTTCACAGATGCATGCTGTGCCGTACTTCACAATGTTTGATTGGCAATGCATGCAATGGTACAAGTTACACTGTTTTCCATATGTTGTATGTGTGACTACATGTGTGTCAAGTACTTACCCCATTCCAGTAAGGTGTCTACCACTGTCACGGGGTTGTAACACACACACATATGTGTCAACCAAGCATGTACTACTTGTGTCAAAGATTTGGGGGCATGCATACAAGGCACAAGCGCCAATGGGACATCACTTTTGTTTATGTTCTTGTGGTGTTAAAAACATCCCGATATTTACAGGGTTGTGCAAAGCTAGTTAACCTTTATTTACGCCACCTTGTTCATATTTGCGTTACCACAGCAGTCCGCTACAGCAAAGGGGTGGGCAATTGGTGTTGGTTTGGACGTTCCACCACAACATATATAGCTTTTGATGCGGCTCCAGATTCACATATCTGAGGCTGTGTCAAATTTGACAGCTCTGAAAATGCGACGTTAGACAGGCAAGACTAGGAGGCATGTTTTTAGTTCTCATGCGTTTCAGCTCATTCCATGTGTGCTGCATGCTGCAGCACACATGGATGAGGCAAATCCCCTTTCTAGACTATTTTTGTGCTGTAAGGTGTCCCTTCATGCACAGAACAAATAACCATGCAGCACACTCACCCTTGCTAAAAGGCACAAGTGTGCCGGCACTGGCACTGCCCAGATTTGTTGGCACAAGAACAAGGGCACGCACAGGGTTGCACCATAAATATGGTTCATATGCTTCATCCCTGTGTGTTGAGGCAAGACAAAGCACAGTGCTACCAATTTTTGCACAACACCAGCCTCAGACCTTTCATCATAGATTACCCCTAACAATTCTGATTGGGAATTTGCTCTTTCAATGTGTAAGGCATGGGCATGAAAGTGGATGTATGTGACCCTGTGAGATGTTTTATGACATATGGTGGTGCACAGTGTTCACTGTAGGGACATTATTCAGAAGTTAATAGGTGTGTTGTGGGGTTGCACAGAACCATTGAACAAGTATCCTGCGTACACTACAATGCAAGACACCTTGTGGCCAGTGTAGGCCATAGCTTTGACAGTATTTGGTATCCATTCATTGTGTGTCTGCACTGGCAATAGCAGTGCAGATTTACTCTATGACACTCACCATATGCCCTTGTACATGACGTTGTTAGCTGTCAGGCTACTGTTGACATCCAGGACAGTGAGGAGGAACCTGGAAAAGGATGCCTGTGATACTCCTGCCACTCTGGCGGGGGTTTGTTGAAAAGTTCCTGACATCAGCATGTGGAGGACAGTGAGTAGCTTGGTCTGTGGAGGGATGTAGTTGCATTGCTGGGATGTGGGCTGCACGCCAGGCGAAATATATGGTTCGGGAGGCGGACAATGGACCCCTTCTTAAGCATGTAATGGGCTATGACCTCCTCTTGCCAGAGGTGAATGATGGTGCTCCTCTGGTGGGAGATCTGCTCCCTTCTACAGCACTGCTGTGATGGTGGTTGTTGTCATGACCCTGCTCCTCCCTGTCCTTGCACATTGTGCGCACTCACGCTTGTCCAACCTGGAGTGTAAATAGTGCTAGTATTATGGAACTGTCATGCATGTTGGTAGTTTAACTGTCCCAATGTATCATGTGTGCTACTGTTCTGAGTAATCCCTGTTGGCAGTGGTTGTTCCATCAAATACATCTTTGTGCACTCTGGATATGTCCAACAATGATTGCATACATGAGGAACATTAGTTACCTGAAAGACATTAAGCACGTGGCATTTGCAACCATGGCATGTGTCCACAGAACCGTAGACAGGCACATATGGCCTAATTGATGGTGACACGTTGTCAGCACACCTCCACGTGCGGCAGCACAAGCACTAGGCTATAAAAGATGCTCAAACTATCTGCACATGCTTGCCCTCGTCAACGCTACCTTACCTGAGCGCCTCCTGCCTTCAGCAATGATCTTCCCAGCTGGACGTCTCTGGGCCCCCAAGGTTTCTGGCTGTGCATCTCTCCTTCTTCCACAGTTCTCCACGGCTCTGGAGAGTCTCTGGCTTTCCGCGGGTACCTGTCTCCAGCTTTCTGTTGTCGCCGTTCCGGTGGTGCAATGTGCCATGGCATATTTACATGGCCACATAAAGCCACTTTACGTGGCATTTCATGGCCTTGTAAGTATGTGCCCTTACATGCAGAACACTGGGTGAAAGGGGCGTGCCATGTGTGTTCCCACGCAACACCCATGGAATCTGAAGCGTTCCCAGATTCACAAGAAATCGTAAACCTGGGAATGTGTCAGAATCAAATGCGCAACGAGGAGAAATGTTTTTATTTGTCCTCATTTTTAGGTCTCACCCTGAAAGCCAGCGCTCTGGGCGAGACATTTTGTAGTGTGGGCTTGCAGAAATGCGACCTTAACTTTTGGCTGGCCTAGAGCATGCGAGTACGCGCAGAGTAACGCGCATTCCTCGCATGCTCCAGGCCATCTGCCTTTGATGTCACTTGCTCCTCCCCCCCACCACGGAGCGCTTCTCGGAGCCACGCGGCCGTGTCACTTTCACGGCCGCGCGTCACTTGCTCTCCCACTCCTCCCCCACCACAGAGCGCGTCTCGCACGGCTGCGCGGCCAATGCTTTTTTCAAAAAGGGGTTTAGCGGTCATTCATGTCTAGTATGACTTTAATAAATTGTGGCGCTTAAGGAAAGTTACCGTCTTAAGAGAACAGAGTAATGGAATGCTGGCGTAAATGTGTGAATTTGCCAGGTCGGCGTAGTGCGTGTTAAAAGAATAAGCTATTTATTTTGTTGCATTCATTACACGCATTCCAACGTGACTTGAGTTACAAGCAGCCTTTTTACTATTAAGGTTCAATAAATATATACCCATTTCCCAGCTTCGCAACCCGCCTTCAGTAGGTACTAATTCCATGTGGCATCTCACTGAAATAATAGCCTGCAATTTAAAGAGCCTGTTTATTTTTCTGCAGCTTAATATTTTCATTAATTCCATATTCTCTCCTACCATGCCCCTTATTTTAAACTAAGGGTCATTTGTCTCTGCAGACTCGTTTTCCTCGCCTTTTTGTTTTTTGCAGATTTTTCTCTCTTTTCATGCTGTTGCACCTGGTTAATCCTACCCCTTTTTTTTACATTCTGACTCCCTCCATATGTCAATATTTCTTTCATGCAGTTTTACTTTTTGCATTCCTCTCATTTTCTTACATTTTCTAGCTGTCCTTTTTCTGCAGTTTATTTTAATCTAAATGCCATACCCTTTACTTGTTTTTTGCCACTGCTGCTCTTTTGTTTCCATCATTCTTGCTCAGTCTGCTTTGACTTGTTTTCCCTCCCTTCCATTTTCCTCTGCTCTTCTTTCTTCCTCTTGTGTCTGGACCCCTCGTGTAGTGATGAGCGCAGATAGATTACCTTCATGGCGCCGCTGGTTTTGAGCTTGTAAAAATTGCTGTGTTGAGTGCACGGATCCTCAGTAGTATATTAGAGCCCAGGGGGAACTAAGAAGGGGCGCCCGGAGGCACCTCAACCGTCAAGCCCCGTGGCTTAGGCTCATCTCTTCCAATGGAAAGCTGCCTTTGATGCACTTTGTTTCATTTAAGAGCGCCTGGTTCCACTTGCACAGTTAATTCTGAGCAATCGCTACTTACTGACGTAGTTACTTCTGTGAGAGGATCAAGATATGCATTACCATGTAGAACACTCAGGCAGGCAGCATGAAGCATTATTGTCAAACTTACGGTCACTTTGATTTTTAACATGGAAAAAATCACCTTCAGATTGCATTATATTTGATCAGATTTTTTTCAAGCGCAGCAATGAAAATTGTCGTTTTGACCAATTTTATCAAGGACTGTTGCATTTGTGTTTTTGGCATGTCTAGAATCAGGAGAATGGAAGTGGTATGTAACAAAATGAACTAAGCAGATGTATTTATTGAAGCACTTTTCTGTTATTAGAACTTTTCCCTGACTGATATGTTCAGCTAAGCATATTAATTTGATACTGCGTTTTTGGATTCTTATTGCAATGCTGTGTAGCATCAGATACATGCATCATACATTCAAACATTCTTAAAGTTTATATCTAACAAACATGTCCTTGGCACTTCCAATTTTTCCCCAAAATAAAATTTGTTGTTCCTACTATTTTCACTTTTTACTTCTGAATATTTTTTGACTATTTTCCCTTTTAATCAAAATCCCTCCATCTATTTTTTCTTAACTTCATTATAAGCATTTTTCTTTCTTAGACTGGGATTCATTTTGAGGACTGCATTCAACCCATAAGCCAGATATTAGCCACTGCACTTCATGTGATCTTCTATAGTATCGTGTGTCAAAAGTTCAAGGTTGATCACAACAGGGAGAGCAGTCTAAATAAAGCATGCTTACAAAAAATAAAATATGATAGAGTTTTGATTGTTAAATCTGATGGACGTTAAAACAAAAGTAGACCAAATATTGTATTTTTTTTAAATTTCAAATATTTTTTATTTTATATATGAATTTAATTATATTACAGTAAAATGATAATGGTTAAAACAATAAACAAGCATTGGCATAGCCAATAGGTCTCGCCTTTGGGACCTTATAAGTATTTAGTTATGCAGCACAATATCCTTGGTGCAACAACTTCAACTGTTGCATGGCTAAACACTTATAAGGTCCCAAAGGCGAGACCTATTGGCTATGCCAATGCTTGTTTCCTTTTTCTATGTGTGCTGCATTCTGCAGTACACATAGAAAGAGGAAATCGCCTCTTGTGATTGATTTTGTGCAGGAAGGTGTCCCTTCCTGCACAAAATCAATCAGCCGCTCAACACAGGCACCCTTGCACCACCGTGCAAGGGTGCCTGCGTTGGCGCATGGCAGCCCATTGTGCGCCAGCGCTGGGGAATAGGGCATAAATGTGCCGTATCTTATAGATACGGGACATTCCTGCCCTTTTCTTTTGACGCAGGGTAGCGCAGCAAGATTCCTTGCGGTGCTGCCCTGCGCCAAAACCTCATAAATGAGGCCCCTATTATACAAGTGTGTTAACGTCATTTTTAAGACCAGGTAATTTCTAGCGGTAAGAAACTGCCGCTAATGTGACTTAGCTGCAGTTTTTCTTTTTTATCAACGTACAAGGTAATCCTTGTAAATATCGTATTGTGTGTTTTGTGGGAGTTTTACGCGGAACGCCTACCTTGCATCTCGTTATTGGTAAGTCACGCTTACCGAATTGGCACTGTGAGAAATTGCAGCTAAATCTGTAAAACTATCGCTAACGGGGCTTTGCGGCAACTTGTAAATATGTCGATAAAAAAGAAGCTGCCGTAGCGTCAGACGCTACGGCGGCATTAAATCCTTGTAAATATGCCCCTCTATGTTTTTTTTTGTGACTTGCATATTAGCCGTAAGTCTACTCTGCTTGTAGGAGAAAACCCACGAGATGTGCATTTCCGTGTATATTCGTGATCGAATCGAGGGTTTACATCGCAGATCATTGTATCACAAAAGTATCACATCCGTACCTCAGAAACTTTCCACTGATCCAAAAATAAGCACAATCCCGTTCCTGCTTGTGTAATACCAAAATGATCCAACGGTATTTCCATCATGGCAACAGGAATTCACGCTATTTTTGCTGTGTACATAATAAGATATAGGTATAATACACACCTTCATTGTTTACAATGTCAATAACAAGTCTCTGTTTTGAGAAAAAGTATTTACATTTTTTTTATCCCATGTGTAGCAAAAATATTACAACACAAATTTGTTAGATTTTTAGTGGATTATTCATGGATTACGATTGCCTTGTTGAAATCTTCAGGACTCTCAGGAAATGATTCACACTCAAAAATGTGTCACTTCCGGTACCAGAATCAATTTTCTTCATTTTAGCCCAAGGGGCAAAAATCCATCTGTTATAAGGACTATCACAAAATGTTTTAGCTCCACACTGAATGATACAAGTAGGAACAAGCATTGGTAATGCATCGGTTTTGCCTATGTAATGAATAAAGAGCTGTTTTCATCAATCATCGTCCGGGAGAAGGAAAGAGCTCCCTCACAGATAACAGGGGAGTGGAGAGGATGGGGCACAGCGGATCCCGGTTCGAGTCTCTGCGGCTCTGTGCAACATCCTATGATTCTATGCAAATCACTTAATCTCTCAAGTGATAAATTGTTATATAAATATGCTGCAATAGTAAAAGGTAAAACTTTATGAAAATATAGTTCCACCAAAGCGGATGTTAACAGTGTTTTGCCCCAGTGGAAGGTTTCTGTGATATGATCAATATGCAGTCTGTTCTCCTCCGTGATTCAGGCCTGAAAGGTCTTTATTCTATCAGGCATTTCCCTGATGGACTGGAGCTATTGGAGACCGGTTTTGAGAGCCCAGAGCTGCTACTGGTGTATTTGTCTCTTTTCCCAGCTACCTAATTTTAGCAGGCACAGGGCACATCAAGAAAGAGATAGAAAGAGGGGAGGAGCGAGAGGGAGAACAATCAGAGAGGGAGCAGAGAGAGAGGAGAAAAGGAGATAGAATGGATGGGAAGAGAGTGCGAGGCGAGGGTGAAGCAGGGCTGGTTTGAGAATTTTTGCCAGGACTGTTTTTGGTTCCCTTGTCTGTCCCTGCTGCCAAGACGAGAAGCCAGTCTGAACATAGACTACTGCGCGGTTAGCCAAAGACTGACCCCCAGCCTTGCATGCCTACAAACACCTTTACAAACTGCAAGCGCGCGCTGCGGTGGCAGTGATGACAACCTGATTTTCTTTCTGTAAGAACAGCTGCTATTTAGGGAGGAAGGCGCTATAAATATAAGTCGGCTAGAAAGTCAAAAATACGTTGCTGTTTACTTTTCACACAGGTTTTAATTTGGGAGATGGGTCATATTTACATGAACTGCCTTTCCTTGGGCTATGCCTGTCCTTCACAGGTACCTTTTCATAAACTCATTTTGTGATATATAAGGTAATACTTTGTCACATGCTCTTACATTACTTTGAATATTGGATCCAAACATTTAAAATGGAAAAAAATGGTGATAGTTATATACAATTAATACAAACAGAAAGGACTGTGCCCCCTTTGCAATTTTACTAACAGGGAGATGGACGTTTCGGGGCTGACTCAGAAAAGCATGTAAGAGTATGTAAACGAATACTATATCCCCTGCTCATAAAACGCTTTTGTGAAGAATCAAGGGTTTCACGAGGGGTGGAACTAGGGTGCTGTAAGTGCTGCAGCACTCCGAGACCTGGAGGCAGTTTAGAAAGATATTGGAAAACAATGAGGCCTTTCAATCAGTTTTCATTTCACAGGTCAGTGGTAATTAAGGCAAGCACAGAGAACAACCTTTTTAACAAACTACTACACATTCTTTGTCATGTATGTTTAAGTTTACATTAAGTGGCTTCAAGAGGTGGCATTTCCCAAAAATGTTTTTCACTCTTACGATTGGGTTCTATGGAGGATGAAAGAATGAGGGAACTGAAAAGCACCATTGTAAAAATAGCTCCTTTTTAGGTTTGTCTCTGTGAGACATTTGTTTACATACAGTGGGCTTACAGCCTGCCCATAGCTTACCATTGGTTAGCTTCAGTGTCGCTGTAATTTCCTTCTTTCCTGTTTGTCTTGGCTTGCCTGCATCATGTCCTTTTCTTGTCTCTGGCTCTCCCCTGGAGCATGGACCAAGTACTTTCCACTGCTCCCATTTTTCAAGCTACTTTCTTTTTTGGGGTCAAGCACTCCATTTGAATGCTTGTGTTTTCAGTCCGTCTCCCATATCCCCGTCCATGTAGCTCTATCCCCTCCCACCTGCCCCTTTCCATGTTGCTTTTTTCCCTCTCATGACCCTGCCCAACAATGTAAGCAAATCAGCTCATCAATGACAGTGGACAAGTCTGTTGTTACATCACAGAATATGCACATCTTTGTACTGCAAAGTGTGACTGTGATTCTGCATGCCTTCCAAACAAAGAACCCTGCAACGTTATTTCTTGTCTCCCAAATATCATTTATTGCATAAAACATTGTGTCTGCTGCGTTCTTCTTTGTCCAAAATACAGTACTCACCAGCGCAGTGCCTCTGTAAAACATTGACAAAACCCATGACAGTGGCTTCTCTTCAGAGATTAAGGAACCCATAGAACTTGAACTGAGGCTCTGATGAAGGCCTTTGACTGCATTCCTGTAGCCCACTGCACTCTAATCTACTCTACTCTGCACCACTCCACTCTACCGACTGCACTCTATGCCACTCTACTCTACACCACTCCACACCACTACACTTTACGCCACTGCACTCTACGCCACTCTACTCTATGCCACTCCACTCTATTCTACACCACTCCATGCCACTGCATTCTACGCTACTGCACTTTATGCCTCTCCACTCTGCGGCACTCTACTCTACACTGCACCACTCTAATCTACGCCACTGCACTCTACGCTACTCTATTCTACTCTGCACCACTCCACTCTTCTGCACTGCACTCTACACCACTCCACTCTATGCCACTCCACTCTATGCCACTCCAGTATGACACTGCACTCCATGCCACTCTACTCTTCTCTGCACCAATTCACTCTATGCCACTGTACTCTATGCCACTGTACTGTGTGCCACTGAAGTCTATGCCACTGAACACTGCTGTGCACCACTACACCTTATGCCACTGAACCCTATGCCACTCTACTCTGCATCACTCTACTCTACACCACTGCACTCTACACCACTGAATTCTATGGCACTGCACTCACTCCATGCCACTCTACTCTACACCACTCTTCTACAAGCCACTGTACTTTGCGCCACTCTACACTTCTCTACACCAATCTACTCTATGCCACTGCATTCTACGCCACATCACTCAGCACAACTCTACCCATCACCACTGCACTCTATGCCACTCTTTTCTACTCTGCACCACTTTACTCTGAGCCACTGCACTCTACTCTTCACCACTCCCTTCTATGCCACTGCACTCTCCAAAACTCCACTCTACTCCATGCAACTCCACTGTATGCCACTTCAAGCTACTGCAATCTATGCCACTCTACTTTACTCTGCACCACTCTACTTTGCTCTGCACCACTCCATTCTATGTCACTGCACTCTACATCACTCCAGTCTATGCCTCTCTGCTCTATTCTTCAATACTCTACTCTACACCACTGCACTCTACACCACTCCACTCTGCACCACTGCACTCTACACAACTGCACTCTACACCACTGCACTCTACACCACTGCACCTGCACCACTCAACTCTGCCACTGCAGTCTACACCACTGCACTCTAGGCCACTTTACTCTACTCAGCACTGCTGCCCTCTTTGCCACTAAACTCTATGCCACTCTACTCTGCATCACTCTATGCCATTACCCTCTACACCACTGCACTCTGCACAACTTCACTATGCACCACTCTGATCGACACCACTCTTCTCTAAGGCACTGTGCTATACGCCACTCAACTCTACTCTGCACCACTCTACTATTTGCCACTGCACTTTATGCCACTCTACTCTACCCTGCACCACTGCACTCTACACCACTCTACTCTACTCCTCCTTACTCTAATCTGCCCCACTGCACTCTACTCTGCACCACTCCACTCTACTCTGCACCATTGCACTCTATTCCACTGCACTCTGCGCCACTCTACTCCACACCATTCCACTCTACGCAACTCCACTGTGCGCCACTGCACTCTCCCCCACTCCAGTCTACTCAGCACCACTCCACTTAATGCCACTGCACTCTATGCCAGTCCAGTCTATACCTGTTTGCTGTATTCTGCACCACTCTACTCTACACAACTGCACTCAACACCACTTTACTCTGCACCACTGCACTCTCTGTTACTGCAATCTATGCCACTCCACTCTATGCCATTCCACTCCACTCTACGCCACTCCTCTCTGTGCCACTGCACTATACGCCACTCTACTCTACACCATTGCACTCTTCCCCACTCTACTGTACTTACTTTACACCAGTACACTCTATGTCACTGCACTCATTGCCACTCTGCTTTATGCCACTGCACTCTACTCTGCACCACTCCACGTCAATTCACTCTGCTCTGCACCAATCTACTCTATGCCGCTGCACTTTACGCCACTGCACTCTACTTCAAGCCACTCCACTCTACGCCACTGCACTCTACACTGTGCAACTGCACTATACACCACTACACTCTATGCCACTCTTCTCTGCACCACTCTACTCTAGTTCATTGCACTCTACACAGCAGCACTCTACAACCACTGCACTCTGCGCAACTCTACTGTACTCTGCACACCTCTACTCTATGCCACTGCACTCTACACCCTCTTCCCTATGCCACTCTACTCTAGTCTGCACCACTGTATTCTACGCCATTGCACGCTACACCACTCTGCTCTATGCCCTTTGACTCTTTGCCGCTGCACCCTACGCCACTACACTCTATGCCACTGTGCTATACACCAGTGGCTATTAACCCATGGTTCAGGGAATCCTGGGGGCCCGTAAAGCCTACTCAGGGGGTCTGTGACTGTTTTCAAAATTAAATAATATTAACAGTTTAATAAAGTGTATAAAAGATTAAGAAACAAAATGTACAACTGAAATGTTTTAAATGTTTGTTAAATCTGCAGGAATTTAAATGTTGGAGGCTAACAGCTAAGTTAATATCCTCTGAATAATTTGTAGCAGCAGAGCATATGCATCAAATAGAATAAAGTATGGATGATGAGTGGCCTCAGTTGAATTTAGAAACACCCCAACCTTCCTATCAAAATTAAAATGTTGATTTTTTTTATGGTTGTTTGGGAATTAAATAAAATATTTCAAAATGTGAGTATTTGTTTGGTGAATGCTTGTTTCTGCATTTTTTGTATTGTTTTGAAGTTCAAATCATCGATAATGCTTAGGCCGGGGTTTCTTGGCTTCCACTAATGACTGAGTGGGGGGAAATCCAGTAATGATTCAGCTGGGATCTTCAGGTTCCATTAATGATGAAGTGGGGGTCCTTAGAAGTCAAAAGGTTAAGAACCACAGCTCTACACCGCCCTAGTCTATGCCACTGCACTCTACCCCACTCTACTCTGCACCACTCTACTCTATGCCACTGAACTATGCCACTGCACTCTATGCCACTCTACTTTACTCTGCACCGCTCTACTCCATGCCACTTTATCTACACCACTCTACCCTGTGCCACTCTACTGTATGCCAGTTCACTTTACTCTACTCCACTGTACTCTGTGCCACTGCACTCAACCCCACTCCACTCCACTGTATACCACTCCACTCTAAGTCACTCTACTCTATGCCACTTCACTTTACGCTACACCACTCTATGCCACTCCAACCAGTCTACTCCACTCCACTTTACGTCACTCTACCACACTCTTCTGCATGCCAATCTACTCCACTCCACTCTATGCCAATCCACACTGCTCTACACTATCTGCCACATGCATCAAAAGAAAAACCGGTCGCAAACGGGCAGATTCTCAAAATCTGCCCCTTTGCGACCGGTATTTTTGCATTGGGGATGCATCATCCCAAATGCAAAAATCGCAATTTAAGTAATCTCTAAATTGCGATTACTTAAATTGCGATTGCATTTAAGGAATCGCCAATTGAGATTCCTTAAATGCAATGCAACAAAGTAAAAAAAATTGCGATTTCGCTACTAGGGGGCGCAATTTACCATGAGGTTGAACTTCATGGTAATTTGCAAAAACTTTGAGAAATGCACTATAGTGCATTTTTCATAGTTGTTGTTTGTACACACACATGTCCTTGGGACATGTGTGTGCGCAACATATGTGCACGGAACAATTTCAGGGTGCAACAGGGTGTCCTTTTGACACCCCTGCACCCTGAAATTGCATGCGCAATTTGCGAGTACCTATTGGTACTCGTGAATAGCGCTCATAATTCTCTCATTCATTCCTATGGGCCTGTAGGCCCATAGGAATGAATGGGAAGCCATTCCTTATTTGTGACTCGCAATTTGCGAGTCGCAAATAAGGAATGTGAAGGAATCGCTATTATTATAGCGATTCCTACATGCATAGGATTTTGCGAGTCCTTAATTGCGAATCCTTAATATTCGCTATTAAGGACTCGCAAAATCCTAGCTTGATGCATGTGCCTGTATGTCTCTCCAGTTCACTCTACTCTACTTCACTCCACTCTGCTGTACAACATGGCTAATAGACATTGGCAAGCCAATAGCTCTCAAATAGGTGAAACCTATTGGCTTTGCCAATGCTTGTTAAAGTTTACAAGTATTAAAAATTAAGCTGTTTTGGGTCTTATATTTGCGGAAGGTGTAGGAAGGCAAGTTTTCGAGTAGCATGAGAAAGAAAATCAATGCACATTTATTTCTCCCATGTGTGCTTGAATTGCTAACCACTCTAAGATCTCTTTTAATTATCTGACTTTGAATAAACAGCGGCACAATTTATCCAGATATTTAAGAATACTGGCATCATAATGCACCATTAAGCCATATTTTAGCAAAAATGTCACAAACTAGCATATTATCAAACTCCTTCCCTCCCACACGCTTCCCACTTAAAGTTTTTTGTTCATTTACTATGATAGCTCCTTCAAAGAGTCACTGGATTATGTGAGTTTTGAGGCTGTAATGTTATAAGGATTTGCTGCATTTGCCACATAATCCATCACCTATGTACAGTCTACAGATTTTAAGCAAAAAATAGTTTCCATCACAAATGGATCAAAAGTTACTAAAAGCGCAGTGATACTTGTTGCCCCGCAGTGGAAGTCCCTTTGCAAAATTTGACTGGCCCCCTTTCTGTTGCTTATTGTATATTTGGGTGTTAGACTTCTACTGAGGTAAAATCTTTGCCTAGACAGTGTTAACTTGTGTAAAATGACAACTTATGAAAGTAACACCATCATAAAATGTGCTACAATATGCCACATAATTTGCCTTTTCTTGCTGCATAATTTAGACAACTATGCTGCATAATTTGGCACTCCCCTGCCACATAATTCCAGTGGCCCTGCTCCTTCAGTAACCCCAGGATTTTTTAAAACTCTTATAATCTTACAGAGCTGATGCGCCTGGCCAGCACCTCCAGTCAAAAAATTATTCTATCACCCTTCAAAATTCACCAAAACATGATAAATAGTGAAAAAATATTAAAGTGACAGATATCTGGGACATATAAGAGGAAAGCTGGGGGACGTTAAGGGCCATATAATGAGTAAGGAGTCCAGGTGTGCTGTCTTACACCCATATGTCCTCATTGAGAAGACAGTGACTAACCTCACTAATGCCCTGTGGACTATTCTGTGGCATGCACCAACGAGATCTCACTGGCTCAAGTCCTGGTGGATTCACACAGCCTTTCATTCTTCTTAAGTTGATAAAATGAGTACCATTGAGTCGTGCAACAATCAGCATTCATTATCAATCAGTAGCACCAACAGACTACCATTGCTATGTTAAATGGCTGGCAATTTCACTACTAACATTCCTCTTACACTTGAGAGAACTACCACAAAAATCGGCATCATCAAAGGTGTCCGCTCTCAACACCTTCAAAACCCTCTATGAATAAGAATTCTACAAAATTATTAACTAAAGCAGACAACCAATATAACCTTCAGATCCAGGCCCACTAACATCTTTAAATATATCCTTTGGAAAACCTCTGAACCTCTGCAGGAGAATTAGCCAGAAGTATACTGAACAAGTCCATGCTAGCATCTTTCTACCTCTTCATTATAGCAGTCCCCAAGAAGAGGACTCGACCCATCGGACACAGCAAACTACAGGCCAATTTCTAATGGTCATTTCCTGCATAAAATATTGGAAATATTTTTTTTTAATCAACTCTGCAATTTTACTGAGGAAACTAACTTGATATTGGATCAGCAATCTGAATTCAGACAGATAGAGTCACAAAGTCAGCCCTAGTATGGGATGACCCTGAACTCACAGTGGACAAGAGAGGAGTGGCGACCATACTATGTACCACTAGGCGGAATTTGACATCCTCCACAATCAGATGCTACTACACAGTCTCCATCATCTCAAAAACATGAAATTGCTTTAAAATGATTGGTTTCCCTCCTACCTTAGAGGCAGACAGAGCTTGGTATTCCTTCCAACTTTTGTATCTGCCCCTCACACCCAACATTGTGTCGTCCCACGTGTGCCCGTCATCTCCCCTTCCTATTCAATATCTATCTACTCAGCCCAGTCAACATATCAGAAAAAATTACAATTTCATGGAAAATAACATGTAGTAAAAAAAATATTCAAAGTGATTGATTAAATCCTGAACACATTTATATAAAACTAATATTTCTGAAAAAAGTCCATATTCTCCTTATAGTTTTTGCATTTTATCCTCCATTTGTCTGTGGATTGGAACCAAGCTGATGTTATATTACATCCTTGTCACCATCATTTATTAAACAGCCCCAGAGAGGATGTCTCCCTTCAATTACAGTGTGGATAGAAAACACAGTTTACTGTTTAATTGGGTTACTTTTGAAGTGACGAAAAACCATGAGGCTTCCAGAGAAGCAGTTATTCTGTTTAGAATGCTTTTAGCTATTTTATGTGTCTGTATTGGAGGGGTTGTTATGACTCATAACTAGGCAACAACTTGTTTCCATTGGTAATAGCTGGGATGGTGTCATGTTAGGCTTTCATTTGCTTCATGAGAATGTCTTAGAAGCGGGCACAATAAAGGAAGTGTGATGAAATGAGTGAATGATTCCGACCAGTAAATATGGGAACAAGAACCAAACAGAAACAAGCATCGGCATAGCCAATAGGTTTCCCCTATGCAAGAGCTATTGGCTTTGTCAATGTCTTTTAGCCATTTTGAACAACAGAGTGAAGTGTAGTAGAGTAGAGTGGAGTGGCATGCTGTAGAGTGATATGGAGTGGCGTAGAGTGGAGAAGAGAGGCGCAAAGTGGAGTGGAGTAGAGTAGTATAGAGTGCAGTGGCATAGAGGGAAGTGACATAGAGTGGCGTAGAGTGGAGTAGAGTGGCTTGGAGTGGCATGGAATGCAGTGGCGTAGAGTGGAGCGGAATCAAGTGGAGTGGTGTGGAGTGCAGTGGCATAGAATAGAGTTGTGCAGAGTACAGTAGAGGGGCCTAGAGTGCAGTGGCGTAGAGTGCAGTGGTGTAGACTGGAGTGGCATAGAGTGGAGCAGCGTGGAGTGGCACAGAGTGCAATAGTGCAGAGTAGAGTAAAGTGGCATAGAGCACAGTGGTATAGAGTAGAGTGGTGTAGAGTGCAGTGGCTTAGAGTAGAGTGGTCCAGAGCGGAAAGGCATAGAGTAGAGTGACGTAAAGTGCAGTGGTGTAGAGTAGAGTGGCATAGAGTGCAGTGGCGTAGAGTAGAATGGAGTGAAGTGGTGCAAAATACAGTAGAGAGGCATAGAGTGGAGTAGCAAAGAGTGCAGTGGTGCAGAGTAGAGGAGAGTGGCATAGAGTGCAGTGGCTTAGAGTGGAGTAGGGCAAAGTAGAAAGGTGTAGAGTAGAGTGTTGTAGAGTGCAGTGGCATAGAGTGGAGTGTTGTAGAGTAGAATAGCATAGAGTGGAGTGGTGCAGAGTAGGGTAGAGTGGTGTAGATTAGAGTGGTGCAGAGTAAAATACAGTGGTGCAGAGTGGATTGGCATAGAGTGCAGGTGTGCAGAGTGCAGTGGTGCAGACTAGAGTAGAGTGGAATAGAGTGCAGTGGCATAGAGTGCAGTGGCATAGAGTGCAGTTGTGTCGAGTGGAGTGGTGAGCAGCAGAGTAGAGTGGCATAGAGTGCAGTGGCGTAGAGTGGAGTGGTGAAGAGTAGAGGAGAGTGCAGTGGTAAAGTTGAGTGGTGCATAGTAGAGTGCAGTGGCATAGAGAGCAGTGGCCTATAGTGCAATGGCGTAGAGTGGAATGCCGTATAGTGGTGCAGAGTAGAGTAGAGTGCTGTAGAGTGCAGCGGCATAGAGTGGAGTTGTGCAGAGTAGAGTAGAGTGGAGTAGATCGCAGTGGTAGAGTAGAGTGGTGCATAGTAGAGTGCAGTGGCATTGAGAGCAGCGGCCTAGAGTGCAATGGCGTAGAGTGGCATACAGTGCAGCCGTGTAGAGTGGAGTGGTGCAGAGTAGAGTAGAGTGGCGTAGAGTGCAAAGGCATAAAGAGCACCAGCCTAGAGTGAAATGGCATAGAGTAGAGTGGCGTAGAGTGCAGTGGCATAGAAAGCAATGGCCTAGAGGAATGGAGTAAAAGGCCTAAGTCAGAGCCTCAGTTCAAGTTTGACAGGGTCCTTAATCTCTGAAGAGAAGCCACAGCCATGGGTTTTCTCAATGTTTCAAACAGGCACTGCACTGGTGAACACTGTATTTTTGGAGAAAGTAGAAGAACGCTGCCGAAATTTTTTTTTACTCTGTAAATGATATTTGGGAGACCAGAAATTATTTTAAGTAGCTGTCATAAATGGGATGATTCACTTATTGTTGGGCAGGGGGTGGAGGAAAACGAAGCAACATGGAAGAGGGGCGGGTGGGAATGAATAGACGCTACATGGACAGGGACATGGGAGATGGACTGAAAACACAAGCACACATATGGAGTGCTTGAATCCCCCCCCCCCTCCTCCAAAAAAAAGTAGCTCCAAAAACAGGAGCAGTGGAAAGACACAAGAACTTGGTTCTTGCTCCTGGGAGGGACAAACACAGGAAGAGAACATGATGCAGGCATGCCAAGACAAACGTGAATGAAGGAAATTTAAGCGACACTGAAGCTAACAAATGGTAAGCTACGGGCAGGCTGTAAGCTCATTGTTTGTAAACAAAATATCTCGCAGAGACAGCACATGCATTGTCTAGGCGAAACCTAAAAAAAGATTTGTGTTATTATAAGGAAGTCTTTCTTCAGGTGGAGGTAGGTGGGTGGGACGAGACCTTAAGGCTTCTATGTTCTAAACTCGAACTTCCACAGCATCTAAACTCAGTAATGTGTTAAAGGAGGCAATAGTACCCTGACTCCTCTTTTTGTAGGATAATGGAGATTAAGGTTTAAATCTGCAAGAGGGGATGTAACTCTGTATGCCCCACTTATGCTTCTCAACAGTGCTCACAGACCACCCCCCTATCAGTTATATCGGGGTATGACTCTCTTACTGGGTGCCTCTGCAGGAGCGGTGGCTGTATGCAACTCACCGACTGAAGGTGAATCCCAGGCCTTTGTCATAAATGGAGATGTGGCAATCTGTATTTCAAAGATTCAAGTTCCTTTATTTTATGCCGAGCTGCATTGCGAAAAGTTAATTTGTGGTCTAGTGTCACACCTCACGGCCAGTCTTGTGTACACACGCACACACAATCATGAACACTAACACTATGCTCCTACTCAAGAAGCATCATATTCTGTGAAAAGAATGTCAAGGGATGAAGAATGTAATGTCCAGAGTTAGAATGTATTAAATAGATGTTACTTGCAATCAAAATTAAAGCATAGTATTACATCAGCTGGCAAATGGGACCACCAGCCAATACCTAGGTACGGTCTTAAAGTAAAGGTTTATTCTAAACATCCGATAAAATGCATGGTGGTCGAAAATGGTTGACGGAAATGGGTAAGGGTCAAATTATATACCTAACAGTCAAGGCTCAGGCCGAAGCTTGGCTTGGAGGGGCCTACTTGGTGTTTATTAGAGGTTGGCTCTGCTGGGAAAAAGTCATCCTTGCACTCACTCTTTCTAGTGGTGGAGCAAAAGTCTCTGACGAGGGAGCAGGTGGTTCTCGTAGGAGTACAGAGGGTCCACAAAGAGGCTGTAGGTGCAGGAAATACCATAAAAAGGCAAGTTGTCCACATCTGGTCCTCACTGGGTGCTGACTGTCTGTGCTCATAAGTCTTGTGGAGATTCGTTTTTTAACTTTTTCGTGTTCAGTGTTCCCGAGGAACTTGAATATGTTCCTGCCCAAGACCTCCTCAAGAAGCATCTTGCAGACCAGCAGGCATGGGCGTAGGAACTGTGGGGGACGCGGGGGACATATCCCCCCCAGATTTTGGAGTTGGGGGGACACAGGGGACACGAGTGGGGGGGACGAGGGGACAAAAGAATTTCCCCTCTCCCTCCTGAAATTGGCATTTGGCAGGCCATGAGCGCGCAAAGCGCGACCTAATGGCCCTGCACTTGACCTGGCTGTGACCTGCCTCTCCAGTTACTTGTGACCAATCCGATAGTCACAGCATAAAGGTGACGTCACAGAAGCCACCAGCCCTCTCCCTTCTCAACTGTTGCACCCCTGAGGCTCCCGGAATTCTTTATAACCTCCCTGCAGCAGCTGCCTGCAGTCTGCACTGCACTGATTGCTATCTGACCTCGCCCCGTGTCTGCTGCCGGCTTGAAGACGGAACCCTAAGGGCAGCGCAGGTGGGGAAAAAAGAAAAAGCATTTCGCTTTGGGAAAAATCTTTAAAATATTGTGCTATAAAGTATAAGGTACACAATTTTCCGTTTTTAAAAAAGATGTTCCCCAGCACTCTAATGATATCTTTCACTTCTCTCACTTGGTGCTTTAGTCTCGTTACTTCTCATATTTTCCCTCCCCCGATGCCCGTGCAGAGAGCCCCTACTGTCTCCTCTCTCCTCCCTCCTTTTCCTGTTTTCCACCTTTGCTAGAAAGTGCAGGCTCTCAGTGGGGTCGGTTACCTGGGTGACTTCAGAAGAGGCGAGGGGCCATTGATTTATTAATCCAAGCTACTCTCATATCGCCCTTTTTTTGTCCTTGCCAAACCTGGAAGTGGGCTACACAGTGGCCACAAAAATACTGCCCACCCAGTGCTTAATTTGTGCCTGTGGTTTACGGTGCTCAGCACCAGCACTTAATTCACAGGGCCGAGGTATACATTTTTCTCCTCACTCCAGCGAGCTCAGCATCACCCCGGTGCCAGAGGCTGCCTGTGCCCCAATATTGGCACTCCAGCGGGTTCATCATTCTCCCCGGTGCCAGCTGCTGCATGTGTCCCATTACTGGCTCTGTGTCGGCCGGCAGTTACCAGGAGCAGGTGGGAGATTCCTGCCAGACCTGTACTGGTACATGCGCCTCAGCTGTCTGCTGGCACCGAAAAAGGCCTGGATGTATGTAACCTCTAGCGCCTAGCCCCCTCATGTGTCCCAGATGGGTCCCTTTCCCTTCCAGCCCCTCCAGCCTAGCACCAGACCCCACGCTGGCCGACTGCCCGTCTGGTTCGTGACACTACTTCCTGCACTGGGCAGTTTGCACAGGGCCCAGTTCACCCTGCCTGAGGAGATGTGAGACACCTTATTCCCCCTCCTCCACTGCGCTGTGGAAAGTCATAATTCCTCCCACCCAGTACACATAAAATGCAAAATTCCAGGGCACCTCAAATGCTGTTTTGGAGCACCGCGACTTAATCTTTTACAAATTAAGCACTGTGCCCACCAAATGAATAGTGGAAGTCAAAAGGAACAAATTAACCTTATGCCCTGAAGGCATCTTATTTTTCTTGAAATCTGCTCTTGGTACGAGAGGTTTATACGTGAATGGTTGGCCTGTCTGGAGCGGGGGTTTCATATATATTTGATTATGATGTGCTGTTTAAAGAATTGTACCAGCAACAATGCAGACTTATCTTGGCTGTCTGAGAGTTCGCTTATATAGCGTACAGCAATGTTCTGTCAAAAAGAATTGTAAAAACAAAAAATTTAAATTTTAAATGTGCTTTGTGTGCAGCTTAGAAGGGAAGAAAGCTACGGCCAACAATAAATGCCACAACTTGCACTCTTCCTTCTACCCAATTCGGTGCTTTAGAGTAAACCGTAACCTCACAGCACCCTATTTCTGCCGTTATTGAGGGTGATGTAAAATGTAATGTTGACCCTGTAGCACGATAAATAAACAAGAGGGCATGTACAGGCAGAAGGCAGGGGTGTGTAACAACAGAACTTTGCCCTACGTGAAGAAGGGAAGGGCGGGGCTAAGTAACACTGACGGACACCATTGAGCCCAAAATCACTGCGGCGCCACCGTGACTTCATGTAAATGAAGGGCTGTGCATAAGGACGGAAGGACGGGGATAATTAACATGGACACAGTGGAGCAGAAAGTCATTGTGGCGCATTTAATAAAGAAAAGTCCAGGGAAATAGCACCATTATTTTCCCAGGGTGGGGAAGTGCACCATTCCTGGAGGGACTGCAATACCTGGTTGATGGGTGGAGTGGAGAACGTTTAAGGTGATCCCTTTACGTATTTTTTCCTTATTTTAGCTTATAAAATTTATACCGCAGCTCTGTGTTCAGGAATGTGGCCTTTTTAAACCAAACTGCTTACGTTTTGTAAGGATATAAGCAACGCACATTGAAACGGGGCCCTTCTGGGCCCTGTAGTCATGTCCCTAACTTTTCAGGAAAAATCACTCACTGATTTCTGAATAATGAGTGTAAAAGCGTTAAGGTTACCATGGTCCTGCTTGCATTCACATGCTTTACTTAATCTTGCATTCCCTTTGAGAGTTTGCTTTTTAGGTAGAGCCTCGAGTAGCGCGCAAGCGCTGCTTAGAGGCGAAGACTTTTAGTAAGTGAGTTTTGAAAGCAGTCCCAAAAACGCTCGTGCGTCGTGGCTGGCCTTTTTGAGATGGGTACGCGCGGCAAACATGTGTTTCCAATTATCGTGCCCAGACGCGGGCGCGATAATTGTAAACATATGCCGGCCGTGCGGGAAAAGGCCATGACGCACGAGCGTCTGGTCCGCTTTGAAAGCCCAGGCTGCCGCGCTCGCCCCCGCTCCTCTCTTGTCTAATGCAGAAGGAGAAACAGCCAGCAGAGGTGGCCTTACTTACGTCATCAAAGGGAACTAGAGACAAGAGGCTGACAGACACCCTTAAAAACAACCGACACCTGAAGGCGGCCTTTTTCTACGCGCAGACTAGGTGAGGTGCGGGCGGGTGGATTAAGGGGCGGTCGGATTATTGTCTTTGTCGCCTGAAATCAGAAGTGGTGCTTTGTACAGACCCCGGGGAAAGTGCGAGAGCGCTTGACATGGCCAGCCGGGAACAGTGTCCGATGTTTGTTCCCGGTAGATGTGTGCTTCGCCATTGGTAAACGCTGTTTTAAGCCTGGTGTCCGGTTTATTGCCATAGAATGATTACGGGTGCTATGCCTTCACTGATGCCGGCCGGTGTTTGGGCAAGAGCATTATGTCTCTCTCTGTACCCTAGACGAGAAGTGTCTGGTGGTACTGCAGTTCAATCACTGCCGCTCGGTGTTCAGGAGCGTCTCGGCATTTAAGTCTCATGAGGATGCGTTATTCGTGCTTTTTTTTCTGTATTTCTGCCCATGGCATCAGTTCACGACATTTCTTTTCAAACGCTGGCGCAGTTTTCCCTCAGCCGGTGTTGCCAGTGGTTAATTGAGCCGGCTGTTGCTGGTATGGGCCACTGTCACTCATTTTTGGGGACGGCCACTAATTTTTCCTCGACTTATATCTCCCGAGAACGAGAGCCGGAACAAAACGGGAAAGAAGGTGGAAGAGAAAGACGGAAAATACGTTTCCAAGGAAGAAAGCAGTGACATGCCGGAGTGGGTTAAAGGAGCTGGGAGTGGGTTAAAGAGGTTTAACGTGTAGTCAGGACTACGCGGCCCTGGTGTTCCGCGCACTAACATTTAATAACGCTGGTCGCGGGCTTCTGAGCAGCTCTTGGGGCGCCGGCACTCATTCGTTTTACAAATTAAGCACGGGGTGTTGCGATGTCAAAGCCTGCACAGTAAGTTATTGTTATATTAGGTTAGTTTGACTAAACCCATGTACGTCCCCCACGGCTTCGACCCAAATCCCTCTTTCTGGTCTCTATATCCCCCGCCTACCGCCCTTTTCCTGGTGGCCTCGTTTCAGAAATAGTTACACTCATCTGTGAAATTAAATGTCCGCCCATCTCTTGTCCCTTAGTCACTCACTGAATGACCTCGCACCGCCTAACGCACATCCATTACCGGCAACTGAACGGGGAAATACTCGTAGTGCCCTAAAATATTTACTGTCCTCTCGTTTCTCCCTTATTCATAAACGTCAGCTCTGTCACCCACACCACTTTGCCTACGTCTTCTTCCTTCTCTTTCACCCCGTCAGGCCGGCTGGCACACAGTTCACAACTGGGCCGTGTACCCCTCAGTCTGGTATTCAAATACATCTACAGTCTCATCTTGAACTGCCCCATCTCCTCTCTAACTCGGAACCGATTGCAACCCTAGGCCCCCTCGGCTCAGAATCCTCGACTGCCTGACCATCCTGGCACAACCACCTCTATCGCTGGGTATTTTGTCCTCCTTGCACCCACCCACTTGCACTGTCTTTGTTCGGCTGAGGGCAACACCCAAAAACCTCTCTAGACCCACCACGTATTTTTGTGATCAGTTTAAGTGATCCTTAATAAAAAAAAATCGAAATCACTTTATTGATTTTAAAATAAAAGGGCATGGGATTTAAAGCACAGTATAGGTTACATCAGATCGCCAGTATGCGTAGGCTACAATGTACAGAGGACATAATCCCACCAATAATCCCTTTAGGGCAATTGGCTCAGCATAAAGCAAATTCCATAAAGAAACAACAAATTAAAACGCAGAACTGCTCCGAGTTGATGGGGGTGGCATGTTGGGTCCCTCCTGTGTGGAGAACAGGCAAAGAAGAGGCCCTGCAGCTTAGTGTATTCCTGGGGTAATCTAAAGAACAAGCATTGGCATAGCCAATAGGTCTCGCCTTTGGGACCTTATAAGTGTTTAGCCATGCAACACTTGATGTTGTTGCACCAAGGATATTGTGCTGGATAACTAAACACTTATAAGGTCCCAAAGGCGAGACCTATTGGCTATGCCAATGCTTGTTCCAGGATGTTGTTACTTTGTTTTTTCAGGCAGCATATTGCTCTTGTCTAGTGCGTAATTTGAATTGAGTCACATCCAGGTGTTTATAGCGGGGCACAATTGGGTTGTAGCTGAAGTCAGTGCGAGTTTCTCTCAGTGGGGCAGTATGGTGTTCAGTGGAGAGAGGATGTGGCCCTCTGGCTAGAGCTGTCGAATTTGGAACTGGGGAACCAGGCTCAGCCTTTATGACCAGTCCACTCTCACGAGGGAGCACATTCCCATGCTACACCTTAGAAGGCCCCAATAGAACTTAGAAGCCCAATGGCTGTATTACACATAGTGACCTGGGGGAGCAACAGGCGTTCGTGCCCGCTTTGCGTGCCCACGGGCACTTTGGTATTACAGAAGGGGCCGCAGACACTTGTGCGGCCCCTTCTGTAATACCAATAGCGCTGGAGCAGTTAAAGCACCAGCGCTACCTCAAGAGAGCGTTCCCTCATTTGCATGGGGGTGCTGTCCCATTCAAATGAGGGGATTCCTTTGCCTCTGTGCCCGCGCTGTATTACAGACGTGGGTGCAGAGGCAAAGAACTCTCAGGAGGCGCACCTAAAATGTGGCGCACAGTCAGTGTGCCTCCTGAGAGCAGCCCTCTGGAGGGGAGAAAGCGGGTCCTATGGACCCCCAGACATCCCCTTTGTTTGCTTGGGCATGAAGATGCAAGATTTATATGCATATTTTTTTCCCATTTGGTCTAATTACTTTGTAAATGTAAATAAAAATAAAGCATACTTGCAAACTGTGACTACATGACAGCCTTTCTCAATATTTCTCTTCATAACTATGCGATTGTATACGTTTAACGGGCGTACGGTCTCACACAATGGGCGATTTGTATGGGGTCACTGGAAAGTCCACAAGGTTGTCCCTGTCCCCCCCAGAAATTTAGTGTCTCCTACGCCCCTGCCAGCAGGACAGTGCTCACTCAACCATCAGAAGTGAAAATGGTCTCACGAAACAACAATCCTGATACGGAGTCATCTGGCGATAACAATAGTTATTGTCATTTTGTGCCACTCTTGGGTTTCTCCTCAGTGTCTCAAGCAACCTGGTGCAGCACCAGAAGGAGAATTAAAAAATATATGTTTTAGTATAATTGTTTTAATTGAATTTTTAAATTCATCAACCATACAGTCAAAATCAACAAAAAAGAAAAAGTCTTGAAAAAGTCTTTAAACAGACCCTTGACTAGGGATAACGGATTTTTTAGCCAGCTCCGCCAGAGGGGCTGTGTTAGCATATAGGTGCCTGCCCCTGAGCCCAACGGACTGATTCAGGGGGTTCAAGTGGACATATTCGACCCACTGAGACAAAGCCATTAAAGAGTAGGTCAAACTGTCCCTTGTGATAGTAATCTGTCAGTCTAGTGCATCTTTTGTTATTTCACAAGAGACGTTACATACCTATATTCACAGGCCAGACAAGATATTCACACAATGAGAAGTCTGTTGGGTTCATACGCTGGGCATTGAGAGAGGAGAACATTATCATGCATGGATCCTTTATGAGACAGATGTATCACTGCGATCGAATGCATTTCTAAAAGTAGACAATCATAATTGTGCAAGAAGTCATGACTTTTTAAAGTGAAATTCTGAATTCGATAATGAGTTAAAGTGATACATTTACACTTGAACTCAATGTTCTCGGTTTCATTGGTAAGGACCAGTCTCTCCGGGGTCCTGGGCAGGGGGGGTGGGGTGGGGATGTCTAGCGGGTGTCTCCTCGTGTAGTGGTTTCCTAAAATGATTAGTTTCCAATGATCCCAAAAGTAGCCAGCCCCTAGCTTGAGTTCCCCTTTCCCTATCCTGCCGTCAGAGAGGCAGGAGTATGTATTCTGCAGTCTCAATCTACTCAGCTGACTCAGGCTGACTCATCCAGTATAGATAAAAAGAATGATCACCCACCTGGTGAAATAATTTCATCTCTATTCAGTGGAGAGAGTCCGGCCTCTGGACAAAAACCAGTCGCAGTAGGTTCCTCTGCAATCAAATATATTTCATTCAAGTTGCACCATGGAGGTTCCTCTGCTCTCCTCCTGGCTGCACTAAAGCTCCAGTAAGAAAATAAAAGAAGGGAGGTGATATTCTGTCATCCCATCCAAGGCTCGGATAGGGGGAAACATACCTCATCTATGGGAAAAAGACACGTACGATTTGTGCTAATCCGAAACTCTTTTTACAGTAAATGAATCTAGATAAAAGTTCACAAGTAGCTCTGGTGTATGCTTAGAGCATTTAGGTTTAGAGCTGTTTGATGCAGCTGCCCTGCGCTGCAGAGTTTAGATATTTGACTAAAACCCCCTCCTGTTCATTTTCACCTAGGAGTCTCTTTCCTCAGAGGATGCTCACTTGCAAGTTCTTAGAGTTTATAAGCCAATATCTAGGCTCAGTTTCACGAGTGGTGGAGGGCAAGTGCACTGCCCACTCTGATGTCAGTGGAGCAACCCCCTTTCCTTCACTAGGGAGAGACTGCATGGGTTTGTGACAGTGTTTGGGGAGCAGGCCTTTTACTGTACCCTTGGATTGAGGGTTACTGACCTTACTTTTGAAAATCTGTGCAGTCCTCTGTAATAAGCCCCTGTCTTTACCCAGGAGTGTGAGATGGCAGGAATGTGATAATTAAGGCATATGATCCCTACTTGAGGGATGCCTGGCTGTAGTATGTGACTTCCAATTAATGGGACCCCCACTAGACCTGTCCCCACTGGAACCACTGCAGTATCTTTTGTGACAACGTTATCAAATGTTGTTGTGATGTCTATCTTAGGACGGGAATGCACATCCAGCCAGTGCAAGACTGTTTTCCACAGTTTGCTTTCGAAATGGGCCTGCAAAAAAAACCCTTCCCTGAATGGCTGCCCATCAACATTTCGAAAGAATATCATCCAACTGATTAGGAGCTGGACCTCAGACATGCTTTCCTGAATCCACAGCAGTGTATTCGGAGCTGCATCCTACATGCTCCTCTGCGCAAGCTGGAACATGAAGTGCTGCCTTGACCCTAACAACGTGCTTGCATACCTGGGTCTATATTACATAAAGTGCCCTGGGGCGCAACAGGCGTGTGAACCTGCTTTCTGTGCTTCCACGGCACTTTTGTATTACGGAAGGCGCCGCAAATGCTTGCATTTATCATTTGTAATACATACAACACCAACGCTAATCTGAAGGGCTGTTCTCTTATTTGCATGGACGTGTGGCCCTGGGGAAATGAGAAAAGCACTTGACTTCTGTGCATGTATCGTATTATGGACATGGGCGCAGAGCCAAAGAGGCTGTCAGAAGGTACACTGGCTCTGCACCACATAGAGGTGGCACAATGTCCGAGCGTCTTCTGAGAGTGCCCGTCTTGAGGAGTGGAAGGTGGCCCAAGGGTTTCCCCCCACAGATGCAGCCACTCACAGCACTTACCTGCAGGGGGATCTTTGTCACCCTTGAAAGTGCAGTCCCCAGCCCATATCATGAGGAGCTTTTCTGGGGCATCGCAGAGCCGAGCGCGTGCTTTATGTGCCTGCAGGTCACAAAGTGAATTCATTTAACCCTATATTTCTTTGAGTTAGTGATCTATTTTCAGACAGCACAGCTCAGAAACAGAAAGAGACAAACCTTGCCACTGTTTTCTAGCTGTTCTTTCTGAAAATATAGCACTAACTCATAGAAATATTGGGTTAAATGAATTCACTTTACGCCCTACAGGCACATACAAGAGGCACTTGGCTCTGTGGTACGCCGGAAAAGCCCATAATGATGATACACTCCTGAATGCCCCCAGGGCAGCCTATCATTATTAGTGTTCAATGTACATGTGTTTGGAGAAGCAAACAGGGACAGTGCGCCCTTACTGTAAGACGAGCCTTGGGGCTGTATTATGATCGTCTTTGATGGCACAGACCTAGGCCTGTTCTTGGCATGAGTAAGATCCTGGAAATTGCCCTGAGACCTGAAGCAGCGCACCAAGCATGCCCTCACTGACATACAGTGGACTGCTGTCCCTGTCGTGTGTGTAGTAAATAGATCAATGGTGGAAGCATACCATGTTTTGTGAATCCATAGTCCTGCCCAGACCTTTTAATCAGTGTAAATAAAGCGGAGGCTTACGGGCCCACTCATGTAAAGTTCTGCTTCTGTGTGCTTACCCAACTTCTAGCGCAAACATCCCAATTGTATATTTGCATGTTTGTGTGTGTAGTCTGGAAGTAAAATTGTTTTCCCAGGCAGTGGAAGCATATTACTGACATCTGTGAAGCTGGAAGGAAGAGTAGTAGACCTTAAAGTGACGGGAATGGAGACAGCACTTCTTTAAATATTTGAGTCAGCCTTTTGCTTGGCAAGGAGCTGCTCATTATTCTTCCAGAAGACTGTCATTTGGATTAATACTAGGGGTAAGAGGTGGGACTGCAGACTTTGTTATGCAGGTGGAGAGGAACCTTTAGATAAGGCCCAGCCTTTTGTCTTTTCCTAATTACACTTTCAGTTGGATGATGATAGACAGGAACATAAACTTCACGCTTGTTTGTGCCTATATTGTGGGTGCTGCAAGATGGTGCCTCCCCTACTGTTAGAAGCACTACTCTACACCAAGAATTTCCGGCACTTTCTGTCATGAGAGCTACTTATGCTAAATGAAGTGCATCTCGGGCTTCCAATATTATTAGTTTTGTAATAGTGACCAAACCAGACAAGAGTACATTGGTGCCAACATATGCAAGATTACTAGCAGTGATCACCTCAGTGCATCAGGCACGGTTGACAGCAATAGTGTAAACAAGCATTGGCAAGGCCAGTAGGTCCCCCTTTGTTCTAGTTGGCCTGGGCTGTATCAGCCCAGCTTGCAGTGTAACAAACTAATTATAAGATGCCGATTTCCCCCATGCTCCTTTCCTCTCCCAGGAACTGGGTCAATCACTAACAATTACTCATTTGTGTGGGGGGGCCTTTGTTCCCTCTGCTGGGAAGCAAAGTAATTAACTTGGCCTAGTAGGAGGGACTAAGGCCGGGAATCCGATTATGAGCTGTACCAGAGAAATATTAAAATTCCTGAAGTCCCATAAGATGTGGATGTAGTATACTGGGAACTGCAAATTCAAACTTGGTGTGTGTGTTTTACCCCAGTTTGATACCTTGCTGGCCTAAGTGGAGAGAAACTGCACTTCAGGGCAGATCTCGCCTATATGTAATAAAACAGTAAATATTCCACAGATTTTGCAGTAAGCCCACCAGACCTACCCTATGAATGCCCACTAATATTAAATTTAAAAGGCCTACTTCAGGCCAGCAGCAAACCTTGCAGAGTCCTTTCTGTGCGCAATTACCAGGCTCCATATGACGGGAGTCTCACACGTGCAGCCCACACACGTGTGTGCACACACATTTGTGTGTAACCATCTCAGTGTATCTTTCCCTAGCTGTGCAGCAGCAGCCTTATCTTAAAAGGCAGACACTGGCAGTTAACACGCTCAGTCCAATTACCTTGAATTTACCATGAGTGACACTCAGGCAGTGAGACTCACCCACAGTAAAGGTCCAAAAAACGAGTAGTCAAAAGCGAAAAGTCCCTTTTTTTACATACTTTTTAGACTGGTGCGCCAGCCATTATGGCACCACCTCCCTTCCGTGATAAGACTGGTCTACCTAGAGATGGGTTATGTATATGCTCCACTAACTTTGGTGTATTTTCAAATCTTTCAGCCACAAATGGTGAAGTAGTTCTTTGGGTGTACTTATAGGTATCTCTGTTTGAAATATACTTTTCACACATACTCCAGAGGACTATGGACATATTAATGTATGAGACTTCAAAGTTTTCTTCTTTACTAAGAAGGAATATGCTTACATATGCTTACATTTGATGTACGGCAGCTTTCATCTCCATGGATAAGTGGTATATTTGTGTGTCTGTAATTTTGGACAATGAATAACTCTTAGACATTCCAGCTTGAACTTGGTATTTGCGTACATTAAAAATGAAAATTGTCATGAACCAGTGCTCTCTCTGTATTAGTATGAATTATTAGAATATTACAGCATGGGTTGTTTGGTTCTACCTTCCATGTTCCTGTATATACTAATTAGTGGTTCCCCTTTTTGTTGCAGAATGATCATTCATATGACCCACACAGTAGCAGGTTACATGTGCTGGCTGGGTTTTCAGGTTCTCTTAAACCTTGTTTATATTGTATATGTCCTTAAGAATGCGATTGACTTGGTGGGCTAAAATCTCAGAAGCTAGACTACTAAATCTTTTTGTGATTCACCAAAGTAACAGATAAAGTTGGCAAGGTGACCATATAAAATAGTTTGTAGTTATGCCATTATGTAAACAATAAGAGAGAGCCTCCTAGCAAAATCCTAAATCCTTTTATACCCCTCGCTCAGGTGAGTAGGAAATCCTACTAGGCTATTAAAAGAACCCTCACCCACTAACACTAATTAGTGGCACGCTTCATCATAGGGTTCCCACCCGAGACGCCTAATGCATCTTCAACGCCTGAGTTACAGCAGAGCTGCTTTTATTTGGGTTTTTCAGTGATCAGGAAAGTAAAATTACCTTAAGGTATCCCACCACTGAAGGAGATACTTAATTGTAGGAACCTTGGGTAAGGTTAAAATCACAGGTGGATTTGAAATGAGACTGTTATGGTCTCCCACATCCCAGTTCATGTCTACATGTTTCAGCCATCATCCTAAATGCCCATCAAGGTCAAATGGCTTTCTTCAGGACCGAAAGATCCCTCATACCTTGTGCTTTTCCTATTTTGGTGTACACATAGGAAACACGATTACATGCTAGATTTTCCGTAACTTACAATCTCCGTTATGATTCTGTGTATATATTTTGAATGAGATAGTCCTTTGTGGCTTAGATACACAGAGGCGGGTGGACCCTGTAGTCACACATTCATCAAGGTGTCTCACCCGCACACTACCTAGTCGGTTTCCTCCAAGACCTGCATTTTTAATGTAGTTATGCCATTACACAGGTAGGTGTATGTCATCCACTGCAGGACATGACATAATTTTGTGTTTTCACTCAGGCCTACCCATGTTTCACATTTTTTGGTAATGGGTTCTGATAGATAGGGGCACCCTCAGATCATTAACATAACACAACAGCACTGTGACCCAAATGCGCAAATGACACCAAAAATGTCGAAGTTAAAAAATGTCACAGGGTGATTTTCAACCACTGCTTTTTCTTGAGCGTCTCTCTACGGTTGATATATTCCTGAGATGATCAGCCATGATGAGAAGATTCATGGGTGATACCATAGTGGCTTTATAACATGGTCATACAATGAGATTTGGGGGGCCCATTGCTTTTCGTCTTCGGATCATCTTGACAGTTACACATTACATCTTGGTTTTGGCGCACTGATTCTTATTTTTAGGAGGGACACAACATTCTTTTGATACTATACAAAGGATCATACTTAGTAATTTGGAGCAATGACTTACTAACAGAGAAATTAGTGAAAAGCAAAACATTTTTCCATGTTTCCCTTTTTGTACTGTGAGTCATTAGTGGAATATGGAATTAGAAGGTACTCTCTCTCGTAAGTATCTGGACCAATCTCCCATCCCTATTTCTAGGCTCTCTTGCTGCGCCCTGCAACCAAGTTGTTCTGTGAATCCTTAGTCCCACTGACACCAGAACTGACCCGACTACACCTCAGCTGCTTTCACCTCCAACCTGGAACCCAGCAGTACCCAGTCACTCTACTGCTCCCATCCCCAGTCCAAGGCAGTCCGAGGCATCCCTGCTGCCCCATATGAGACCCACGCAGTCCACAGTTCCCTTGTCAATCTACCCAACAACCGAATCGAGCAAACTCTGGCTGCCCTGTGTCCCCCTATGATTCCCACCCATCTGCTCTGTCGGGCACCAGCCCTACATTGTTGGCTCCCACCATGCATCTTGTACACACAAAGGGGCTGGGCACCAAAATCAGCCCTGGCAACATTTTGCGAGAGCATCCCCCATACAGTATGTAGTGAGCGAGTACAGCCTTTCTCCGGCGGTGGACTGGCAGGGTGGGAGCCGATTTTGTTGCTGTGGACCAGCCGATAACCTTCCTGTCTATAGGAGACAGGAATCACACAAAAACAAATGGTTTTAAAGCATGCTTTAAACCATTTGATTTGGATTGTTTATTTATAAGCGCTGCAGGCCTAACGGCCAGAGCTGCCGACTTTGGAGCTGGGGAACCAGGTTCAAGCCTCAGTGTCGGCTCAACATCCTGTGATTCTGGGCAAATCACTTAATCTCCCCGTGCCTAACAAAAAGGAATGTGTCCTTGTGTAACGTAACTGGTGCTCATGTAAAGCACTCTTGTTGTCGCAGACTCGGGTTTCTTCTGTGTCCTTTGTTGCAAGTGAGATCAGAACTGAGGTTCTGGTGTCAGGTGTTGCCCTTAAATCCTAGATTTAGGGGCGTTAGGGGTGTGGGTGCAAGTGGCCAATGGCCTACTGGCTCCAGCAGCTAATCCACCCCTGAGGTGACCACATCTGGGGGTGTGTGTCGCCTTTTCTACCCAGAACCCTCTATTCTGCCACTGTTAAAAATGGCTGAAACCTTCCTTAGTGGTACAGACCAGCTAGCTCACCCTAGAGGTGTGGCAAGCCTTTTGGGAGTTTAAACCTCCTGAATAAATAAATTTCCCACTTGCCCGGGTGCAAATGTGCCTAGTGGCAGAGGGAAGGCTGTTTCCTACTTTAGGAGACAGCCTGGTTGCATATCACAGGCGGTGAAGGCTTTGAAGCTCACTGCCTTGATGTGCCACTTCACTAGTCATTCTGTCAGGGAAGGAGGTGTGGCCTCCTTTCCGTCCAAGCCATTCTTTTTGACTTCCTGGAAAAGTTCACACCTCGTGGCAGGAGGTCAGATTCCTGTCTTGGCAACAGCAGTTGTAAGCTGGCAACCACAGCACAGGAAAAGCTGGGATAAACAAGTGGGCAACCTCTAAGGTAGCCACCTGGGTGCATGTCACATCATCTTCAGCTCAAGATTCACTTCAGGGGTGATGAGGCATAATGTTTGATACCAAACATGACATATTTCGGCTGTACCATAATGGAGCTGGTGACCACGAGTTTGCCCGGTTGCCAGCCCATGTTAACCTGTGACCGCTTATCAATTATAGTAGCCTTTAATAGTTAAGGCCACTAAAGGGACATATAAGCTTCCACTTATATGTTCTCACCTTTAATATAATGCACCCTGCCTCCTGGACTCAGGAGGCCTTCCTTAGAGGTAACTGGCATATATTAAAAATTGTTCATTGACTTTGCCACACATGGTGAGGGCAAAATTGAATTTGAGAAGTTTGCACTGCTCCTGCTGTCTGCAATGGCAGGCCTGCTGTCATCAGTTTACTTGGGTCACTCAGGGTGGCATAAACAGTGCTTCGGGCCCTGGTGACCCCTCTAACCCCATGCCCTGGTACCACTGGTATTATATACTAGTGACTTATAAGGGGGTTAAAGTCCTTACCAATTGGGGTTGCCAATTCACATGTATCAGTTTTAGGGAGAGAGCACTGGCACTGGGACTGGGCAGCAAGCTCGAGTGCACTCTCAGAGTCATAACCATCAGCATCGGCGTAAAAAGTGTGTGGAGGGGTGACTATACCAAAAGGGCCCTTTCCTACATATGGCAATCACTCAAGACTTCAGCTCGCATGTTTCTAGCCAGCATATTAGATGGCCCACTTTGTCGCTCTGCTTATATATGCCAATTGGGCTTAGCTGTGTTAAGTCTGAGTCATTACAGCTCCTCCACCGCCACAGCCAGACACCTCAATGTGCCCTCATTCTTATTTAAAGAGATGCTACCCTCTATCTTCTCAATCTTCACCTCAAGTGCAGCAACTTGCTATCCTCAGTCTTTTTTATTCACAGTAATGAAAGATTTAATTTGGCCACGAACCACCAATTTAAAGACCTCCTATATGGTGGCTGCGGAGTCTACTGAGCCAATGATAATCTCAAAGTAGAGACACTACTAAACGGAGACAATCGAAAAATCGCTCATCCTTAAGCCACCTGGTATTAAGGCACCATCCACCTAGAGTGGCTATACTATTTACCTCATTGCATATCTCCACTGGGGAGTGGTCTGATAAGTTAAGTTGGAGGACTTTCACATCTCGTACATCGGGCATATTAACTGTCAGCATGAAGAAACAGTCTTATTGCGAGAACGCTGAGTGGAAGTGGGAAAATAAAGTGAGCTGCTGAGTGTCTGAGTTCCACTTCCTGTAGACAACACTTAACCCCAGCGAGGTGGCTCATGCCACAAGTGGGTTCTGCCTAGTTGTTGCCCTGCTGCTGAGGAGGACATCCTGAGCTAAATTCATCACTGCAGTCACGCTCCCCTATCAAGATTCCCACAGGTAGTTGCACAATGTATGCAGCAAAAGCTGCCAATGACGGCTCAATCACCACATTGGGGTATGTAGCCACAAACAATAGAGCTCGTCTGTCCCTGTAGAGATCCATTATGTGTTATGAAGTGGCCCAAAGAATCAGAGGAGACCACTGATGGAAACAGAGGGAATGATTTATAGCAGCTCCTCTTGCTCCTTTAGTATAGCCAGCATGATACACTCAATTGTAGCTGTGTCTGCCTAGGAATAAGTGGTCGTTGCCCATTAGTTGCATTTCTTGCAGGAGGAGAACATCTAGGCCCAATTTCTTGAAATAGCCAAGAACTGGACCTCTCTTAAAATTATTATTAAGCCCATTCACATTCGATGTAAGGACTCATGAGACCTATCCATCTGTAACTGTGTCATGATGGGAAGCCATGTAAGGAAGCTAAACGGAGCATATGTCTGTGAGATGTGTGAAGAAACCGAAATCTAAACATACCTCAGACAGAGGTGGTGTAACCAGCATCTCCCAAGTAACCCCGCCACCCCTGCTCTTCCAAACCCAAACACCCAATCCCAGTAATCTGTAGCAACTTCTACCCGAAGTCCCCCCACACTTCTCCCCATGAAGCATCTGTTGCCCGAACTTTGAACTTCAAAATCAAAAATACCCTACCAACAAATATGCACCCAAAATAACAAACACACACTAGGGGTTAAGCTATGCCACGACGAAGATGGACCACCGTTATATTGATGGAGCAAGGTTTCATAAATGAAACTTGCTTGTATTCAATCCTCCTCACAGTATTAATTTATTAAACTTGTATTGTTAATACTAACCTTTGCATTGACGACACAAAAGAAAGGGATGCTTGCCTATGTGTTTTACTAATAAATAACGCTTGTCTGTAATCCAAAATGGCCGCTATGCGCGGGAAAACTCAATGCGCATGTCGCAACCATATCACATGGTGTGACGTCTTTCTTTGCTTGGTGGGAAACTTCTGCTTCTGCGCAGTGTGCATTAAAATGGCTGCTTGATGTTTTCACATGCTTCTGCTTGCTCTCATGTCATTCCTAAATTGTCGTTTCCTAACGCGGGTTAGAATATATAATTAAATGGGAATAGAATAGAAAAAGTGGGTATACAGTGAAACATTTTATTTGTGATTCTAATATTTTCTTCTTGCACTTTTATTAGTTCGTAAACTTGGGCCTGGGTTGGTGTTCTGAAACTTGAGAGGCAACTGATTCTGCGCATGTGTCCTGTGTGCCTGCCAAATGAAGTCAATTTGGACGAAGTCCAAGGCCGTGACCTGATGGCCGAAGATGCTGTATTTTGGCTTTCCTGTTGCATATTGATACAATGTCTATGAAAATTGGTTTACATTTGTCATGAGATGGGTGGGAAATAAAGCGAATGTATTAAATTTGAAGGGGTGGGAACGTAAAGACAATAGGCTTTACAATTTAGGCCAAATCAATATGGTACGAGAATCCACCTCCTGTCCCTGTCCAATCAGAAGTAGTGGCCCCATATTTTAGCAACATTAAGGGGAGGTACATGGGCATAGAAGGGTATAATAGAATATAGCATTAGTTAATTAGTCAGAGCAAGATTCCATGAGAGCATGCGTTCATGAAGAACAGGCGTCCATGCTGCCAGAGCGCGCTTAGCTCTAGACCGCCAAGCTGACCGATTGCAGACCGAGTCCCTGTCCAGAAGAGGTCCTGAGTAGGGGGCGGCAGAGTCCATTAGAAGGAAGGCACGAGAGAATCGAGGAGAAGCCGAGTATCAAAGAGGGGAACGACGCAGGCGTCGTTGTAGAGAGGTCACCGGTCCTGTCCTGATCCTGGAGGAGGTCTTTGCTCTTCATCCTTCCTGGGTCCTATTATTCCAACTCCTTGGCTAAGGGGTTTGGTTCTTGCACTTAGGTAAATATAATGCAACCTTTAGTTGCGCTGCTGTCTCTATCTTCTTCTCTTCTTTAAACACCGTCATTGATTAGCAATAATCATTTCTATGCTTAATCTTGGGTATTGCGATTAAGTACCATGTGGTTCTGTATTTTACTCTGCTAAATCTTTAGATAAACATTTTAAAACTTCCTGACTCAGTGGTTATTTCAGGATTATGTACTATAATGAATGTCACTCATTTTAAATTTCCCAATTAGCAAAGGATTCATTGGTAAGTCATTACTCTTCAATCAGAAGGTAATTGGTAGCAGGGATTTTGATAGAGAGTAACAACTGATAAAACCCAGCGTAAGTATTAGCGTAGTATGAATGTATGGGCCCAAGTGAGTATCTGGTGTATGAATGCTGTTTGCTAATATCGCGCTGGATCAGTTTTCTGGTTATCAGAGGATGGTTACTTTTTGTTAATTGGGTAATGAGAATTTTATTTGTATTTTTATGAACTAACATCCGCTTAAATTTTGAGTTTTGTTTTATGTTGTCCAGAATACCCCGGGGTAAAAGGAATAGCGGATGGTAAGTGGAAGCCATACTGCAGTGAGGTTATCTGTCAGGCAGAATTAGTACTGAAAAGTTAAGCAGGACTTTTAGTACTCGTTAGGGATTCTATGCGTGTGAGTAATAGCAAAAGAGTACGCTGGTGAAAATTTGATGTTATATCACCTAGAAAGGGTAACATTGGAGAAGTAACAGGTACTTCTGGAGCTTGTGTGAAGAGTAGACGGAAGTGTTTTACTCAGTAGTGTATGTTTAGTAAACGGAAAGTTTTTACTAAGTGTGAGAGGAAACTATCTTTTCTAATTTAGAGAAACTGGCACAATAGCGAATGTTTTATGTTGTTACTGAAATTTAATTAAGATTTATAGAGAAAATAAAGTTTGCGTAAGATTTTGTAAAGGGAGGTTCAGCTGCCAGAGAGGGAGCTGACGTCACAAAACGCCGCGCTGGGATTGGTTGAACCAGCGGGTGTGGAAAACCCTTGTAAAAGAGGGGTCAGTAGTCAGGAGTAGTACTGACGTCACAGGTGCCGCGCTGGGATTGGTTGAACCAGCAAGGACAGGAAAGAGCAGATTGTAAAGGAGGGGTTGACAGATAAACGTCATTAAAAGGTCGCGCAAGGATTGGCTCGGAAATAAAAGATAGCAAACACTTGATTGGTCAAAATTATAGAAGCGAAATTCTTAGTGGATAAGGATTGCATGTTAAAACGCGATCCGACTTTAACAGGAACTCGTCCGGATAGGAGATTCCTTGGTTTTGCAGAATATAATTTTGTACACCGAAGATTAGATAGAATGTACGGAGAGAAGAGAAAATGTCCTTTCTGCAAAAGATTAAGAACTATTTTAAAAGGACAAACCAATCAAAACTAGAGAAGGAATTATTATTCCACCAGCTAAAACGCCCGCTTCATTCATGATGATGGAGAGAGGTTATCATACTTGTGTATGGATGGAGAATTGGATAAAATATACCAAAAATGATGGAATATTAGCATTTCCCGAGAATGGCACGTTCAATGGGCGAATTCTTCAGAATTTGAGATTGAGGATGAATGACTTAGAACCCAGACCTAGATTAACTCAGTACTCAGATGCATTGCCACTCGTTTTAATGGGACTCAGAAGTATACCTGACAGAACCACAGGATTGAGCCCACATGAAATAATGATGGGAAGAGCAATGAGACAAACACATGTTCCCACAAACAAACTGGTGAATATATCTGATTATATGGTTCTGGACTATTGCAAAGGATTGGCTGACCTAGTGCGTTCTGTCTCTCATCAGGTTGGAGAAGACGCAGTTTCCAGGCAGCCCGAGCAAGAACATGATCTGAATCCTGGTGACTGGGTGGTAGTGAAGAATCACACCAGAGAAACGTGTCTATCACCTAGATGGGGCAGACCGTGTCAAGTCATACTGACAACGAATACAGCAGTGAAGTGTGCCGGATTTCCTAATTGGATTCATGTAAGTCACACCAAGAGAGTACCAGATCCTGAGGAAGAGAATCTTCAGACAACGCCAATCACTGAAGAAGCTGAAGGTTGCCCAGCTGAAGGATCTCAGGTTCGAGATTCCAGAGAAGCTGAAGAAGAACAACCGAGCACAAGTCAGGATTGGATACCAGTGGTAGAAGTTCCTGAAGTATACCACAGAACAAGAAGTCAAGCGAAATTGGAGGAAATTGAAGAAGATCAGATAGGTGAAGAAGAAGCAGTTCAGGAACAAGAAGAAAAGACATTAAGAAATCCTGAACAAGGTCAGATAGGGAAAGAAAACTGGACTCAAAACAGTAAAGACCTATAGACTTTGATCAGGGACAGACAGGTCTAGAAGAATCCGGTCAGGCTGCAGAAGTTCACAGTGCAATAAGCCCTGATCAGAACAAGTTAGATCAAGAAGAGTGCACAGAAGAAGAAAAGGTTGAAAAACATGAACTTGAAGAAATAAATAAAGAACAAGGTCAATTATTGGAAACTCACAGTGGAGCTGTTACAGAGAAACCAATTAGACCTGAAAAGGAGCAAACAAGAAACACAGTAATTGAAGAATACGAAACAGTGTTAAGCAGTGAAATTAACGAGATCTCTAAAGACGAAAACAAAGAAACAGTGCCAACAAAGAAAACAAGAAAAGGAGATCATTGGCCGAGTGTCATTAAAAGAGTAAAGTACCACATAACAACCAGAAGTGAAGATCCAGATCAAGTGAATGAAGTGACAAGTCAAACTGAACAAGAAAATAAAACTGCGAAAAGAAGAAGCAAAAGACTGAAACTAGTGAATAACAAATTCAAGGGTCCTGACTGGACTTATCTCATCCTTGAAGATTTTGAAAGCTCAGAATCAAGTGACAGTGGTGGCGAAGGAACAAGTGCAGAATTGACGTACGAAGAAGAAACAAGACCACCCTGACTAAGCAAAAGAATAAACTAAAGAAAAGAAGAAGAAATAAGAGGAGCAATCTTCCTTGTCGAAAAATGCCTGATGATAGAGTTACTGGGAGACCAAAACAGAGATGTTGTAGAAGATGCTGTGCAATATGCATATGTAGTCTAGTAATGGTGCTTATAGTATGGTTAGTCCTGATTGCAGCAATTCCTTACCTGATGATAATAGATAAAAAGATTAATAATGAAACTAAGGAGAGGACAGCAAACATAAAGGGCAATAGAGTAGAACTAATGGTAGAAAGTGAACCAGAAATTCATCATGAAGTAGCTGACAACAACACTAGTTTAAACGTTTTCACAAAGTTATTGTTTCAATATGTAGACACCATGGAAGTTAGTAATTCGTACGTCTGTATGAAGTTACCCGAATCAGTAGCAGAAGGATTAACATACCATCACTTACCACTGACATATGGCATATCATGTAGTGTTTTGTCTAGTTTATTTTATAGAACAGGGAAACTTCAGTATTATTATTCAAACTTAGATGTGATATTTTCTGAGGTTCCGATTCGCAAGAGTATGAACCCAGTGCTTAGTAGTCAAGACGCACAGTTTATGGGAGAATTTTTCTTAACCATGAAATCAATAGACATAACACATGCACATAGACACAATCTAACATGTTCTTTACTTGAAGAAGAAAAGATATTTTTGAATTTAGTAGAAGATAGAAGACAAGATTTCCAAAAGAAAGCTTCTGAGCATAAGGCTCATTTGCCACCTTGGGCGGAGAAAGAAGGGAGTTACACTCCTGGCAAGGCTCAAGCTGCTATGGCTCTGGATTTCGTAAAGACAGGAAAAATTTGTCTTCATAGGTTAAAGACTGATTATAACAATGTTTTCATCGGTACCAGTGAATGTGAACACAATTTTTTAATTCTTGGAGGTTGGGGACTCAAAGGAGGAACAGATTCAGTTTTTCCTGGAATCTATTATGTGTGTGGGAATAAGGCTTACTTTAGGCTTCCTCCATGGTGGTATGGAAGTTGTTATTTTGGAATAGTATTTCCAAAGATATACCACGTAAAAAGAAACACTGAGAGCAATGAAAACAATAACGAATTAATACGTAGTAAAAGAGCTAGTTTTTCAGAAATTGTAGGTGATATATTTGGTGCATTGATACCTTCAGTGGGAATAATTCTGAACTCAAGGAAAATATGTAAATTGTCTACAGTAGTTGATCGTTTATCAACAGATACTGCAGGAGGTTTTCTAATGATTAATGCCGAAATGGTTGCGATTAGATCTATGGTGATGCAAAATCGACTTGCTCTTGATATTATATTGACAAAAGAGGGCGGAGTCTGTAAATTATTGAAGACGAAACATTGTTGCACTTATATTCCTGATAAGAGTGCAGAAATTGGAACGTATATACAGAATATAACTAAACTTGAGAAAGAACTTAAACCACTGGAAGTTGATAGTGTATGGGAAAGATTGACAAAATAGTATCTCGACAATTGGTACCTGGGTTGCTAATGTAGGAAAAGGACTTATAGGTCAAATATTAGTACCCTTAGCAAGGATAGCAATAATAATTTTGGCAATAACAATATGGTGCAAATGCTGTAAAAAGAATGGAACGTATAAGGTGACAGGAAGAGGAAAGAAACGAAAGATAGATGAAATCGAACTTGAAGAATGGAGAAGTGAATTATACAAGAAATTAAAAGGAGATTGTAAAAATAGAAAGAATAAAGACGAGAATGAAGTAATTTGCTAGAAGTTGGCATCTGATTGAGGGTAATATTTTTGATGGCTCAGAAACGCCATCAGAGAGGGGATTGATGGAGCAAGGTTTCATAAATGAAACTTGCTTGTATTCAATCCTCCTCACAGTATTAATTTATTAAACTTGTATTGTTAATACTAACCTTTGCATTCACGACACAAAAGAAAGGGATGCTTGCCTATGTGTTTTACTAATGAATAACGCTTGTCTGTAATCCAAAATGGCCACTATGCGCGGGAAAACTCAATGCGCATGTCGCAACCATATCACATGGTGTGACGTCTTTCTTTGCTTGGTGGGAAACTTCTGCTTCTGCGCAGTGTGCATTAAAATGGCTGCTTGATGTTTTCACATGCTTCTGCTTGCTCTCATGTCATTCCTAAATTGTCGTTTCCTAACGCTACTAACGCGGGTTAGAATATATAATTAAATGGGAATAGAATAGAAAAAGTGGGTATACAGTGAAACATTTTATTTGTGATTCTAATATTTTCTTCTTCCACTTTTATTAGTTCGTAAACTTGGGCCTGGGTTGGTGTTCTGAAACTCGAGAGGCAACTGATTCTGCGCATGTGTCCTGTGTGCCTGCCAAATGAAGTCAATCTGGACGAAGTCCAAGGCCGTGACCTGATGGCCGAAGATGCTGTATTTTGGCTTTCCTGTTGCATATTGATACAATGTCTATGAAAATTGGTTTACATTTGTCATGAGACGGGTGGGAAATAAAGCGAATGTATTAATTTGAAGGGGTGGGAACGTAAAGACAATAGGCTTTACAATTTAGGCCAAATCAATATGGTACGAGAATCCACCTCCTGTCCCTGTCCAATCAGAAGTAGTGGCCCCATATTTTAGCAACATTAAGGGGAGGTACATGGGCGTAGAAGGGTATAATAGAATATAGCATTAGTTAATTAGTCAGAGCAAGATTCCATGAGAGCATGCGTTCATGAAGAACAGGCATCAATGCTGCCAGAGAGCGCTTAGCTCTAGACCGCCAAGCTGACCGATTGCAGACCGAGTCCCTGTCCAGAAGAGGTCCTGAGGAGGGGGCAGCAGAGTCCATTAGAAGGAAGGCACGGGAGAATCGAGGAGAAGCCGAGTATCAGAGAGGGGAACGACGAAGGCGTCGTTGTAGAGAGGTCACCGGTACTGTTCTGATCCTGGAGGAGGTCTTTGCTCTTCATCCTTCCTGGGTCCTATTATTCCAACTCCTTGGCTAAGGGGTTTGGTTCTTGCACTTAAGTAAATATAATGCAACCTGTAGCTGCGCTGCTGTCTCTATCTTCATCTCTTCTTTAAACACCGTCATTGATTAGCAATAATCATTTCTATGCTTAATCTTGGGTATTGCGATTAAGTACCATGTGGTTCTGTATTTTACTCTGCTAAATCTTTAGATAAACATTTTAAAACTTCCTGACTCAGTGGTTATTTCAGGATTATGTACTATAATGAATGTCACTCATTTTAAATTTCCCAATTAGCAAAGGATTCATTGGTAAGTCATTACTCTTCAATCAGAAGGTAATTGGTAGCAGGGATTTTGATAGAGAGTAACAACTGATAAAACCCAGCGTAAGTATTAGCGTAGTATGAATGTATGGGCCCAAGTGAGTATCTGGTGTATGAATGCTGTTTGCTAATATCGCGCTGGATCAATATCACCTAAATAAGCACAATAACAAGCTTTCATATTAGAAGGAGAGGAAGGTTTGCCGCAGTCCTCATTATGTTTCATCAGTGTCAGCCAGTGGAGTGCCCCCCACTGACAGGGGACATATATGTTTGGGACTATGAGGCATAGAATCTTCTGATTGGTTTCTTCTCCTGTTGCTACTACTACGTCGTGGCAACTGTTTCCGCATTCCATCACCCCGTTCTTCTGTAAGGAACCCGGGGGAGTCATTTGTTTGTGGGCAAAATCTGGGCATTCCTCCGCCCAGTTCCAGGCACTCTCCAGTGTATCAAAAACAGAGTCTTGTCCTTGTATATAACCTTAAGCCACACGGAAAAGAGCAGTATATACTATATTTGAATAGCCAGGACCTTCCGTTTGACATCCAAGACTGATGGGCGCTGCTACTGGACCCTGAGGGTAAAATCTGGACAGACCATGACAGGGGCAGATCCACAGTGCAGTTTGTTATGTTTACAGGACACTTGTAGGACCATGCATCTATCAGAGAAGTTAAGAATCTGGGCAATCAAAGGACTTGGAAGAGCGCCAGGTGACAACCATCCAACCAGTGATGTGTGTGCACATTCGATAATGAAGCAAGATGAAAACCCCTCCATTGGGATCCATTATTTTAGGCAATCAGCAATGAATTGCGTGGGGTGTGACCCCTCCACCCCTCCAGAATTCCCACAATCTGGATATTGTTCCTTCTTGAGCAGCCGTCAGGATCTTCGGCACAAGCCTCCAGCTGGTGTACCTTTTTCTGTGAGTTAGAAATCTTGGCCTGGAACATTCGGATGCAGAATTCAGCCTAAGATATTTGTGCCTCTGCCTCTGTCACTCTGTTGAGCGCGTTCCTGAGATTCTAGTGAAGCAAGTAGAGGTTTAAGCTCACCTCCACTATCTGTTTCTCCAGAGATGTTCTAGACTACTGAATGGCCTGCGGAATAGAAGATATGAAGTACAGCGGTACACCGGCCTCCGGCAGACCTCTCACTTGTTGGTCTTGTATGGCTGAGTAGGAACACAGTTTTGTGTATTTATAGATTTTACCTTGTGTGGGCTGTGTCGGGGAGGGAGCTGCGCCATCTTGACCGCCCACTGGGCTCAGACACGACCTTCAGGATGCAGGCCTCCCACTGTGACCAGCACCTTCAGCGTGACTGGCTCCTCCTTAATCAGCCTCTCCAAGGAGACTCCTTGGACCTCAGCACTCAGTCGGGACACAAACCACCATACTCTCACTGGGCTGCAGAAAGCAAGCAGTTATCACTGCCAGTCATTCGCAGCGCTAAAGTGCGAGGCCTCCACCATTTTGGAAAATGGCAGTTTCCTCCAGTCCCCCTGCAAACGAGGTGCTGATTTCCACCCACTGTTTTGGAGGCGTCAGTTGCCACGCACCAGTCCTCCAATGCATCGAGTGCTGCCATCGGGCTCCAGCTCCACAGCCAACGTGGAGCTCAGAATCGATCCATCTTTGGCTGCTAGCCACGCACACCCCTACCGACTATTAGGAGATATTGACCAGATCCCAGTAGTCCATAAAAATCTGCTGTCAGCTTTGACCACATTGGATCCGGGAGGTCGGACTATAATTGTTGTTCCGGTTGTGAAGCCATACCTGTGCTCTGACACATGTGGCATGTCTTGATGGCGTCATCCATCACAGCATCCATTCCTGGGAACCAGAGTTTCTTACAGAGTAGTTTCTTGGTGGCCACTATGCTTAGCGGCTTGGGAATTACTATTTTGGTCCCATTCAGACGGATTCCTTGTTTAGTTTTTGACAGCTCATCTTGCACGTTTGAATGCTAGTAGTTCTGCACATTTGATCTCCTTCATATATTGGATGATAGATACTGCTGACGTGTTTTCACCTCTGCTTCTCTATGACGAGCTTTGTCCTTAGATTTAAAATTTACAGTGTTACAAAACGGCAAAACTGCAATAGTAATCAATGCAAAGTATAATTAATGGCCATTTATATTGAGTAGGCAGACATATGGGCAGACACGATGTGCCAGATGGCCCTCGTCCGATGCCACATCAACCCAGGAGTGAACAAGGAGGGCGCCGCTTTACAAATATACTGTCAGGCTCTGTTTGACACTGGGTACAAATATTTGGTGCGTGGACTGTGCGTACGTTGCCTGTTCGCTTTCGTATATTTGGCCCTGCCCCTCCCCCAGTGTATGCGCACTTGTACAACCCCCTGGCACTACTTATCAACAGGCCTTGTGTATTCCTGGGCAGCTGTTGGCTTGGCATGGCCCACCCATCCACAAACATGAAATAACAAAACCGCGTGCGGGAAGGTTTAACCCTTCGAGGAACCGGGCCCCCAGCCCCTCAATCAACCCTCAATACTGTCTTTCTCTATCCAGGGAATCAATGGGGACCTTGTGAAAGGCGGGATTAGCGGAAGCAGCGTCACAATGGTGCCTCTGTCGCCGAGGCCGCAGCAGTGAACAAGCTCCTTGCACGCCCCCCGTATTTAGCCCCCACAAGGAGCGAACATGAACACTCCATCTACAGCTGTGAAGCTAATAAAGTATATGGGTCCCTCGCAGCAGAGAGGGTCTTTAGTACCAACCAGATGCAGGGCCTTAAATGATCATTAAAACCCCTGCACTGGGCGCGACTTCAGAATGTTTTATTGCCTCTTGTAAACTCACACGTGTTTCCTCTCCTTTGGTCCCAACTGTGCTCTCGTTTTCACTTCTGTCTTTTGAGAAGGAGCACGCGCACGGGCGCTCGCCCTGGTAGTGGACGGTCTGTGTAACCTCCTGCCCTCCCAGCCCAGCACTTGACCTTCTTACAAGAGCATTTGCTCTGTAAACGTGGCCATCTGCGGGACCCAATGCAAAACGGTTGCCTTTGTGTTGTTTTTTTCGCTTTCGGCTGCATTCCTGAGGGAAAACATGCATTTTATGTTTCTAAGTGCGCACTCCGAACGCCAGCTCTATTTTAAGCTAGCAAGTTATTGTTAATATTATTTGATCTTCCATGAAAGGCGCTCTAATAAGCAAATAGTTGCTGGGCCGCTGGACGGATTCATTGTATGGTTTTGCTCCAACCCTCCCAGTGACGTTTGGATCGGCTCCAGTCGCTCCTGGGACATCAGAGGGTTGGAAGAAGAGATGAAAGCTCAGGTCACGTTCGATTTGACATGCAGTTTGTATATTTATGGAAGTGGAAATAAATTCGTCTTTGGGGATTTTTGAGGCCAGAAAAGGTGGAAAAAAGTCAGTGGAGTAGTGTGCACATGGCAGTGCATATGACGGTTTAGCGACAGCAGAGGAGCCAAATTCCACGTTTTTGCTAAGCCAAAAGATAGGACATTTGAAACATATGACACTACTGGAAGTGACACTCATAGAAGGGTTTTTAGGTCTCGCCTGAGCCAGCGCTTAGCGCTGCTCTCGGCGAGAGTTTTAGTAAGCGGGTTTTGGAAGTGCAAACAGCAGTGGCTTTTGCTGGCGACCAGCTTGCGTTCACGCGAGCGTGCACGCGCGCAGCCGCCATCTGTATTTCCTCCGTCACGGGTCATTAAGTGCATCGCGATCACTTTCACTTTCGCGGCTTTGCGGCCGCGCGGCCGTGCCAATGCTTGTTTCTATTTGTTTACTTTTGCTATAATCGCGGCACCCACGCTTTACTTTTAACGTTAAAAGTAAAGCGCGGGTGCCGCGATTATAGCAAAGTAACAAGCAAATGGTGTAGCCAATAGGTCTCGCTTTTGGGACCTTATAAGTATTTAGTTATGCAACTGTTGCATGGCTAAACACTTATAAGGTCCCAAAGGCGAGACCTATTGGCTATGCCAATGCTTGTTATATGTAGCACCGAGGAAGCTACTGGACAAAAGAGAAACACGCCCTTTGTAGACACACCAAACCACCTACTTGCAGCGAGCCACCCGGCCACTACCTTACAACGTAACATGCAACACATCCTGCGGGCCCGGCTCGTCCCAAAGGTTTAAATAAAGGTGCTCCTACTGCCCGTTGTAGAGTACGTCACCACCAGACACGAGGGTCCTGTGTCGTCTTTATTGGCTGCTGGTATGCCTCACTGGGGCTTGTGTCTACCAAAAGGCCCAGACACAACACTGATGACGAGGCGGGCCCATGGGCGTCCGCAGAAATTTTTCCAGGGAGGGGGCAAAATTTTAACATCATCACCAACCTCCGACATGATGTGTGCCAGGTGGGGCACAAGGAAAAATAGTAACAACATCCTGGAAAACGCAAACCCTCATAGGGAATGCAAGATTAAGTAAAGCATGTGAAATGTAAGCAGAACATGATTACCTTAACACTTTTACACTCATTATTCAGAAATCAATGAGTGTTTTTGCCTGAAACGTTAAGCACATGACTACAGGGCCCAGAAGGGACCCGTTTCAATGTCCATTGCTTAAATCCTTACAAAACATAAGTAGTATAGTTTAAAAGGACAACATACCTGAACAAAGAGCAGCAGTACACATTATAAACTAAAATAAGGAAAAGAGCTGATAATGATCACATTAAACGTTTTCCACTCCAGTCATCAACCAGGTATTGCAGAACCTCCAGGAATGGTGCACTTCCACACCCGAGAAAAACAATGCTGTTCAAAGAATGACGAGAAAAAGAAAGTAGCGCTTCACTGGCAAACTCTGTGAAGTGGCACTAATGTGTTTGGGTGAGAATAAACCCAATCTGGCCATTTTGCGACCACTCTGTAATGATTTATTTAGTTATTTATTTTTCGTATTTTGCACCTATTTTTCTCTTGGTCCCGAGGCTGCACTTTGTAACAGAATAATGTAATAAAAAGAGGACATTTCCAACAAAAGTGTTTCTTTCATATTTGGAACCATTTCACAGGGGAAGGAATGAAGGAAAGTAGAGGAAACAGAGGGTAAGAGACGTTTATTGAAGCAACGTTTTCAGCAAGTGAGGAGCTGCGAGACAGAGAAACAAGCATTTGCAATGCAATAGGTCTCGCAGTTGCAAGTGTTTAAGCTATTGGCATTGTTAATGACAATGCCTTTTAATTATGTTACAAAAAAACAATACATAAATAAAAGGCATTGTCATTTACAATGCTAATAGCTCAAACTTTCGCAAATGTGAGACCTAGTGCATTGCAAATGCTTGTTACTAATTAGAATGATTAGTCATAGTCTAAGAAGCATATCACAGAGGAACTGAATCACGAACAAAAATAAGTTCCAAGCCGCACGCCATATCAAATAAAGCTGTGCTGCGAGCTATAAATGAGAAAAGGGGGGGGGTGGACGTCACACTAATAACGGGCTCAAAGTAACTAAGTATGTTTGAGCAAAAATGATTATTAAATATAAATAAAAAAATAAATTATATGTATACACAACTCTTCCACTTGCGTATTTAGTTTAACCATGTTCTGACCTGTGCCCTGTGGAGGATCACAGACCCTTGCTCGCCCTCCTCCCCCTCGTCCATGGGCGGGCTGCGATCCTGAAGGTGATGAAGGCGGGTCTTAGGCAGCTGCCGGAGCACGGACTGCAACTTGAGGAGTAGTACCGTGTGTGCTGCAGAGGCAGGGGGACAGTTTAACGAAGGCGAGAGCAGCCTGAATATAAAAAATAAAAACTCAAACACCTAAAAGCGGACACTGCGCCCGGTAAAAAAAATAAATAAATAATGAAGCCACACGCAGGGCATGGATGAGGAAGGCAGGGGAATGCAACATGGAAGAAGACTCCGCAGATGTCTTTAATTAACAGCGTCCGCTTCACAAACCATGAAGCGCGACATCCCCCAGCGCTTTTCTCCTTTGAGACCTAGTTCAAGCCGACGGGAAAAAAGGAAACCTCATCAAATCAAACTTTTTGGGGGCAGGAGGAAAAGTGGTGATTCCTGTTGACAAGGTGCCAGCTTTGGAAGGCTGAGGGTTCGGGGTTACCAGCACGTCAGCGCCGCCTCAGGACTGGTCTCCCTCCCGCTATGCCAGGCCGGGCACCCGAGGGTGGCGACCCTGCTGCTGCCTAGGTAGACGGAGAATCTGTGGTCTTTGGTGAGTACACCTCTGAAGTCCACCTATCTCCAAGGGCCTGGGAAGAGCTGGCCTCCTGTTATCAAACTCAGGGATACAAAAGTTTGCAGAAGGAACCATCGCGTTGGCGCTGAGTGCGTGTTGCTGCGCCCTACCTGTGGCCTCGTGAACTCTGCCCTGCCTGCCTTCGTGCAATTAACTCGGTGTGCTATCGGCACACAGCGGGGCTCTGTGTGAGGTCTGCCGTGCCTCCTGAACAACTGATCCGGCGCTCGAGAGTGCGTGCCCGTGCACTACCCGAGTCCGTCACCCTAGGGGCCAAGATCACCTCTGCCGGCCCGGTGCGATGGAGGAGAGAAGCGCTGTGCGAGGAAAAATCACTGCCATCGGCCCGGGTGCCCCGTAAGCATTGTGCCCATACACCCGCCTACGTCACGGACAAGCCGCGCTGGGATTGGCCCCAGCGTCGCGGGTTGCCCGGCAACAAGGAGGCTCATCCTGATGGAGCCGCGCTGGTGCGAGGCGTCTCCCAGCGACCAGGGCTTCCCCACGCTCCGCAAGGAAGATCAGAGCGGCGCCCAAGGCCGGGGAGCACCACCGGAGAAGGAAGCTGCCTCACCGGAGACCTGCACGGACGGCAAAGTCCCCCTCCGCATCTGAAAAGGTAACCGGCTCTGATCTTGGACCGAAGCCGGCGTAAGGGGATTGGTTGTGCTGCAACTCGCTGCTGGCCGCCCGCGCATTAAACGAAGAGAGTGCTTAAGGCTCAATCAATCCCTTTATTCTGACAAGTACGTTTTGACAAAGTGAACTTTTGCTACAAAGGAAGATTATTAGTGCACCATTTGCTAACAATCCATGATTGACGCTGTACGGAAGCCACTAGCTGCGGTGGTGGGACACGACGGAAGCCTCTGAGAGAAGGGGGGCTCGAGCGTGAGGCAAGGACACAACGCACACATGATGAGCAACAGACGATGGGTGGGCGGGGCCTAAGGGAGACAGGGCGGTCACTAACCCCACTTCCAAAGAAGCCCGACAGAAAACCAACGACAATAGATCTCGCAAGCGAGCAGTGCATGCGCTGCAACGCTAGGCGAGACCTAAAAAGGGAGGGAATAAGAGGAAGAAAGAGAGAGGGGGCAGCTGACAGCGGCAGAGCAGGAAAAGTGAACACTTCAACCACTAATCTTACCTTAATACACCTGCTGGCACCTAAGGACTCCCACGTGCAACAGAACACAGAAGCAGGCTGCAGGGTCGGCCAACCAGCCCTTGCCTTGACGTTCCTGACTCCGCCTCTCGAGCTCCAGACCACAGCACTCGGAGTCTACTGCGCGCCCATGCCAAAAGAGGCAAATGCAGGGATTCAAAAGTGAAGAAAAAAAAATTATGACAGGCCTGCCCCTCGTGAGATCATTGGTCCATTCTCTCTGGGGGCAGGCCAGAAACAAGAAACAGGGCCGTCATAAGTAGCATGTTCGCGCTATGAATGATTGACGGCCCTGATTGTTATAGATCATCTGTGGGCGCCGCGAAAACCACGGATTTTGCGCACACATGGGCAAATGTCGCCCAACTTTCCACAACCCGCCAGGGCCGTTTTTTTCCCACACAAATGGGAAAAATGTCACCCATTTGTGCGGGAAACAGCCCAATCTGGCAACACTGCTGGAGAGGAGCCTGCGCGCAGTGTGCACTTGCTGGGGGCTGGGGCGGGGGCAGGTCGGCGTCGGACCATTATTGGTCCAGACCAGCTCTCGACTTGCATAAGTCAGGCGATGCGGCAGGCGGCTATCATTTGTAGCGCTCAGCTACCCAATGACAGTGCTGCCTCGCCTGCCGGCAATGACGCCTAAGCCTCAGGGTGGCTGTTGAGACCCATGGCCGGGAGCAGTCCGATGTCATTAGTAGCTGAGCGCTATGCTAAGTTTCATTGGTAGTAGCATAGCGCTCAGCTACCAATGACAGGCACAGTGAGGCACCTAGCACCGCCTCTGCACAATGGTGCCCGCACCGCCTGGCAGTAGCCCGTAGTAGACACTCTAGTTACGGCCCGTGGTGCGGAAGGGTGCCATTCTTTTTTTGTAACATCGCTCGCACTCCAGCAGCCCAGTGAGTCACTGGGATGCTGGAGTGCCAGCATTACATCAAAGAATGGTACCTGCACCACAGCACTACGACCCGCACCAGCGATCCAGTGGGGAGCAAGCGCCCCTCCTTGCCCCTCCCTGCGGACGCCCATGGGGCCCCCCTCTGTGTGCTGTGGCTGCCTCCGTGTACCTGCCGCTCATCAGTTTCAGGGCCGAGGTCACAGTTGTGTAGGACATCTGGAGAGCGGTGCACCGTCAGCTGTGGTGCTCTGTCAGTCTAGCGTGGTGACGCATCTGTGAGGTGCATGGAGCACAGGTTGGGCACTGTGAGGCGTGTGGTGCTGCCCAGTGCCTCGGCAGTGTCTGCTTGCAAGTGCTGTCGCTACCCACCCTGCAGTCCTGTGACTTATTGGAAGCAGTGCCTGGACCACGTGCTCGAGCTCCAGGTCTGGAGCTGGTGTCGGAGAGAGTACCTGGGTAGAAGTGCTCCCAGCTGAAGACCACGTGGCGTGCAGTCGGCAGCTCGTGGGTGGGGCTCAGAAGACAGACGGGAGACACCCAAGGTGCTGTCCTGGTGGACAAGTGTTTGCAGCAGCCCTAACTGGTACCCAGAAGCACCCCAGGGCCAGGACCACAGACTGGGCAAGCAAAGCCTCTGTGACCCCAAGGAGGCCTTACGAGAGGGAGACCTGTCAAGAGCTCGCAGTCTCCGAGGCAGGTGCATTCGATGACATCAAGGCCCTGGGGGGAGGAGCCAAGTGTACACAGCGTTTACGAACGGCAAGCAAACCAACAGCTAGCGCCTAGATTCCCAGGCAGGACGATCTTGAAGTAAGTGCATCAGGGCACCATGTCTTTATCGCCTCAAGCAGCTATGCCCACTGCCCAGCAGACAATGTTCGCAACGCCCCCCCATCACAGCATTGTCGCCATTCAGTCAATTGGCAGACCCAGCAATGGCTGCGCCACAGTGGGATCAGTGGATTGGACGATTGCAAGATTATTTTTGTGCCACCCGAGAGACAGATGGCGCAGTTAAGAGATCGATGATGTTACACATAGAGGGTGATGAGCTGTATGATCTGTTTGAGAACTTACCAAACACAGGGGCAGACCACGATTTTGATGCCGCTATCCTGGCTCTGATAGACATTTCGACCCCCAACTAAATCCGGTTTACGAGATGTTTAAACTCTCGCAGGCACGACAGGCATAAGGGGAGTCAATGGACACATTCTTCGCATGGCTGCGCAAATTGGCAATTGCGTGCACTGACATTGATAAGCTGGAAATAAAGGGCACAGCTGATTCAAGGGTGCAGTTCGTCAAACCTCTGTAAGTTCATTCTGAGGCAGCCCGGGTTCACGCTGGATGATATCCTGATACTTGGTCGCTTCCACAAATTGGCCGACAGGAGAGCAGGGGAAATTAAGTCAACCTGTCATTCCATAGGTGCCCCAATTACACTGGCTGTGAAGGTCAAAGAGAGGCAGGTGGAGGCTATAGAGCGGCGGCCAGTGAGACATCAAGGACATTCCGCTATGAAGCCTAACATCAAGGGATGTGGAAATTGTGGGACTATACACCATCCACCAAGAGAGGGCCCCACGCAAGGCAAGCCGTGCCTTAAGTGCTGTTGCCTTAATCATTTTGCGAAGGTGTGCCGTAGCTCCAGTGCATCGGCAGGAGTGAATGCAAGGGGAAGGAGACGTATGAATGTAAGGCAACTGTCGCTAGAGGAGGGAGAGGACGGCCCAACATGGAGGAACGGTGCTAACACCAGCTGACAAGAACTGAAACTAGATCCACCACCGGCCATGGCCCCCACAAAGGCCTAAACCTACACCTATGGAGGCACCAACCCTTTCCCGCTGCAAGGAGTCATTAAGGTAGAGGTGATCCATGGAGACACCAAGTAGCGGCCCAAATTCCACATGAGTATGGGCGATACGGGCACGCTCTTGGGCTGCCAGATGGCGGAGGACCTTGGCCTGGTTTTCTTTGTGAAACAGATAAACCAATCACATGTGGAGAATATTCTGGCTGACTTTCCAGAGCTCTTCACAGGGCTGGGGTGCATGAAGGGAGTTGAAATCAAGGCTCTATATTGATGAGACTGTCTGCCCTGTGGTGTTACATCACAGAAGAGTGCTGTTTCATCTACGACTGCTGGTTGAGAAGGAACTAGATTAGCTGGAACAGGCAGGAGTAATCAAAAAGGTAACGAGACCCACTCTGTGGGTTTCGCAATCAGTTATTGCCCAAGCCCAAACAGCCTGGGGCAATAAGACTGTGCGTGGACATGCAATTTCCTAATCAGGATATTTGAAGGGGGAGGCACATAACCCGACAATTGACGAAATCCTGTCTGACCTGAATGGGGCCTGATGGTTTTCTAAAATTGATCTGAACTCCAGGTACCATCAGTTGATGCTGGAGGAGTCCTGTTGCTACATACCAACCTTTTCTATTCATGTAGGTCTCAGTTGGTTCAAAAGGCTCAGTTTTGGTGTCTCCTCCGTGGCGGAGGTCTTCCAAGAGGCAATACGAGAAACCTTGTCTGGACTAGTAAGAGTCATCAAAGTGTGTGATGATATAATCATATTTTCCAGCACTCTCGAACATCATGCCCGGTTGAGAGCAGCCCTGAAACAGCTGGCGGAGCGAGGATTAACCCTGCACCAGCAGAAATGGGCGTTCTACACCAACGAAGTGAAGTTCTTTGGATACCGGTTCTCCAAAAAAGGGCTCCAGTTAGATTTCCAAACGGTTGAAGCTATTCGGTCCGCAGCGGTGCCCAGAAAGCAGTCGAAGGTATGAAGTTTCCTGGGGATGGCCAACTACTGTGGCCTATTTATTCCCAATTTGGCCACTCTGCTGACCCTCTCTTCATGCTGACCCAGAAGGACGTTTCCTGGGAATGGGATGGCAAGGCTGTGCAGGCCTTTCAAGAGGTCAAGAAGGCCCTACTCCATGATACCACCATGCCATACTTCAGTCCAACGCAGCCCATAGAACTAATTGTTGACACCAGCCCAGTGGGGCTAGGGGCCATACTCATGCAGAGAATAGAGAGAGGAGAGTGGGTGCCCATAGTGTATGTGAGCAGAGCGCTTACAGGTATGGAGACCAGACACGCTCAAATAGAGAGAGGCGTTGGACATTCAATGGGTGTGCAAACATTTTCACCTCTATCTCTGTGACCAAAATTTTCAGGTGGTTACAGATCATAAACCACTGGTACCACTTTTTGCAGGCACAGCTCGCAATAGACCCTCAAGGATTGAGCGGTGGGCTGTCCAGCTCCAACAGTACTCCTTTGAAGTCTCGTATAGGCCCAGGGTGAACAATCGTGCCGATTATTGATTCCGCCATCCTTTGGCCTTGGAGTCCAGTGACTCGCGGTAAGCGAGAGTGAAGAAGGGCTCATCCTCAGAGGCCACCAAACAGTCATCCGTCGTCGGCTGTGGGCCTGTACCATTGAGCTAGCCATCAGGGTCATCAGGGCATCGCCAAAACGAAAGCCCGTTTGAGAAGCAAAGTATGGTTCCCTGGGATAGACTTGCAGGTGGAAGAAAGGGTGCGGACTGTCAATCCTGCATCCTCACCAGTGGAAAACCGCCATTGTGGAAACCTGTGGTTGTGGATGTGACAGCTACCCAAGAGAGAGGAGAACCAACGAAAAAGCCTGCCACCGTAGGAGAGCTGCCGAACCCAGCATCCACATGGAAGACAGACTTATAATCAAAGATCACCACCCCGGGAGGAAATATTGCATTCCTTTTGGGTGTGAGAACTGGGAGGTTGTTAGAGTCTGAGGCACCATCATAACCACTGTGAGGGGGAACATAGAAGTTTCGAGAAATGTTTTCTGGTTCAAAAAAATCTCAGAAAAAAAGGCGCAGAGGAGTTGATGGTAGTGCCCCTGAGGCCGATCCGGTGAATGTGAGTTAAAGTGCCCCTACGGCATGTGTTAGGAATGACGCCGGATATACACCCCTGTCACCTGGGGAGGAAAATGTTACCCTGACCCTGCATTCAGAGTAGAACCTTCGAGGTCATCCATACCGACTGAGAGTCTCAGCCCAGCCAGAGACTGCAAGACTTAATGTGTTGATCATGAAGCACTCAAACATACAGCATTTTCTGTTGTTTCCTTTTGTTTTTTAAATTAAAGGTTATAAGGGACGTAGTGAGCCACCCGTCCGCTGACTTACAATGTAACATGCACACATCTCAAGGGCCAGGCTCGGCCCTTGGGATTAAATAAAGCTGCCCCTACCGCTCGTGGTAGAATAAGTTACCACCACACTGAGAGTCCTGTGCTGTCTTTATTGGCTGCTGGTAGGTCTCACTCAGGCCTGTATCCCCCAAAAGGCCCAGACACAACACTATTCACTGTCAAAAGTGACACAAAGGAACCTATTCAAAAACATATGTGAGTACTGTAAAAGTGCTACTTTAAGTATTCACAAATGCAGGTCACTTACTACCAGGCAGTGATCTCTGCCTGGAAGTGGTAAATACCGTTTGGGCAGAGGTTTACACTCAGGCATTAGTTGAAATCTACATGCGTGGAAACATCTATAAGTAGATTTCCCTTTGTGAATCGGACCCAATGTGCTTTAGTTGAACTCAATTCTTAACTCAGAAGAGATCAGGAAGAAAGAAAACAAGAACAATGGAATACATGCTCCCTCTCAAAGCCTCTCACTACTCCTTCCCTCACTTTTTCCTTTCTTTCGCATTTGCTTTCATTTTTCTTCCTTCCTCCATTCTCTCTATGACCCACCAGTTTTCTCACCACCCCCCCCTAATTTAGTTATATTTCAACTGTGTTATGCCCTGACAAGTCCTTCTTCTATTTTCCTTCCCTTTCTTTTCATCTATCACAATGTTCTTTAGCTGTTCAGATCCTCCTTTACATATGGAGGGGTCAGGTCGATGACCTTAGCCCAGGAAGGTGGAGTCTACCCTTTCAAAATTGGCTACCTGCCACCACACAATGACAGCCTGAGACCAGAAATTCTTATTGTTTGGTTAGAGATATCACATCTCAGGCTATATTTTTTTATGTAATAATAAATTAAAATTTGTACTAAACACCGCACAGCACTCCTATTTACATGAGTGTAATATCTTTTTGCTCGCAATGCATAGACCGCTAGACTTCAAGTCACGTGCAACCCAATACCTCTCTGTGCATCAAAAAACATTGGGGTATATTCACAAGAACGTGCGATAACTACCGCAAGAGTAGCGTAACGCAACTTTCTATATCGCAGCCTATCGCGGGAAAATAACCCCGTGTCAACGTGGAATTCACAACAAGGCGGTAGCAAGCGATAGTCTGCCTAAACCGTGGACAATGTCCGCGATACAACCACCACGATGGAGATAAAAACACAAACCACAACACCAAAAAACACGCGATGGGCCAAAGCGCGATGAGGAAACCAGCGACAAGCAGCGCCAGGCCTGCAACACACACCTGGCAGGCGTCAAAAATCTCCATAAAAGTAGAAAAAACAGCCACACACAAACTGACCAACACCCAAGCACCATGGAGGCAGCCGGAGCAGGCGCAGAGGACGAGTGCAACCCCACAAGCACCCCGGACGACCAGCCTGGGACCTCGGGGACAGGGAAGGGCAAGGACAAGAAGACGAGGAAGACCAAGTTCAGTCCGCAGGCGAACAGGATCATAGTCACTGAGGTGATGGAACAACATCAACAACTCTTCGTCACCTCCAACGTGTCATTGGGCACCAAAAATGGAATATGGCGGGACATCGTCGACAAGGTGAATGCCGTCGGAGAGCACAAGCGGACAATGGACGAGGTCAAGAGGCGATGGAATGACATCAAGCGGAAGATCAAGGAGAAACTCACCGCCAACCAGAAGGCAGCAACGCAGACCGGAGGTGGGGGCCCAGCGCCACAGCTAGAGCTGGATGACATGGAGGAGCTGGTGTTGACAGTCATCAGTGTGGAGACTGTGGCTGGAGTCGGGGGACCGGACACTGCTCGACAGGACACAACACAACCGCAACAGGGTGAGTGACCACCAGGTACTGGGGGGACGGGGGGAGATGGCCACAATGGCACACATGCACAAGCAAGGAGGGCACAGTGCACACCCACAATGACCCTGGGTCCTCGCCCACAGACTGTCACAATGTACAATGCCATGCTGTCTGAATGTCAACCTGTACCATGCGGCTACATACATGTGGACACATTGTAATACACCATCTCCCCTTCACATCGCAGGGGCATCGTCAACACCTCCTGCAGAGCAGTCCCAGCCACTCTTCACTGATGACGAGGAGGACAACACCAAACCATCCAAGACATCATTGACCTCATCCGCCACTCATCTCCAGGAGCAGGTCAGCCCAGCTACATCGAGGAGACCCTCCCAAGTCCCCCAGGAACAACAAATGGCCTTCCAACGTCGTGTGCTGGAGGCCCAGAGGGAGACGGCTGAGCAGGTGCGGGTGGGGTTCGACCTCATGGCTACCAAACTGGACACCATCCTTGGGTGTCTATGTCCGCCCCATGGTCTCCAACGAGCCCTGACTGACAGCGCTGGAGTCATGACGCGGAGGGAAGAATACCTGTCCGCTCAGAGTGGCTCCAGCGATCCCAGCCGTGAGCTGGCACACATGCGGAGGCTCATGGAGGACATGGTGCGGATGGAGGCGGAGAGGATGGCAGCCACCGCTGCACATCAGCGAAATGTAGCTGGCATCTACCAGGCCCTGCATGTCCTCATCATGGCATTGCTGCCACAAGGCGTGGCGATGATGAATGCTGCTGCCCCCCCAACATCCACATCTCCACCCACTGGTGTGTCAGTACCTCCCAGTGCGGCAGGCGTATCCTATCCACTCCTGCACCTGATGTGTCACTGCCACACAGTGCGGCCGACAATCCTCCTCCGGCCCCTGATGTGTCAGTGGCACACAGTGCCGCAGCCGGTACTGCAACACCCACAGGTGGGGCAGAGCACACATCCGAGGACGAGGACGTGAATGGGCTTGAGTTCAGAAGGAGGCACTAGCATTAATTTCCGCCACCTTGCCTGTTTCTGCTTGGTGCCGCACATGGCCTCAAGACCTACCACTGACCCCCGATACACTCCGATTCACTCACCTTGGACTGCGACATGGACTGCCACATCCTGTATGACGACCAATGACACGGCGGACAGACTGCGGACTGTACCCTTCCTCTTCCCCAGTACAGGTCATCCCCGGATGGACACTGGCTGGCCCTCCATGGGCCCATATTGTGTAGTGTGCTCGGCATTGCCCTGTACCGCTCCAGCTGCATGACTGCTCTGTAATGTCTTACGTCATTCATGTATGGATGTGTGGATGAATGTGGGGACAGTGCCTTCCCTTGCGTCAATGATGTTCATCCTGTGGGATGCCAGTCAGAGGGTGCGACATTGCATTTTGTGTACCGGGTCCCGTGAACACTACAACAGGGACACACGCATCAGTCACTTCCTTGTCCGGGCATGGACTGGACCACGCCCAGAGCCCACGAGTCATTGTTGCAAGCCCTGCACTGGTCCGGCGTATGGCAGGCCAGACCACTCCGCTAACGCCCTGAGGGGGGGCCCTCATTGCTACCCCGTCGCAGCCGTACTCGCTGGTGGTGTGCAGGTCACTGGTCTAGTTGTCAGCATGTCACAGCCACTCCCTGAGGGCAGGTTTTCACACACACCACACCCATCCGGCACAGGTGTCACAGGCCATGTGACTCCGCCAACATAAGGGGCCGACGATGTCACATTCCCCTCTTCCGGTGGTGACTGGATGACGGACGCTCCACGGTTTTCACTCATATAGGGCCCATGAGTTGTTGCGCACAGGGTTAGTGGCATCCGAGGCCTTGAGTACGGCACGGGCCTACCAACACGTGGCGCAGACTGGGGTTGCACAGGGTTAGTGGCTTCTGAGGACTTGAGTACGGCACGGGCCTATCACCACGTGGCGCAGACTGGGGTTGCACAGGGTTAGTGGCATCCGAGGCCTTGCGGACGGCACAGGCACCCCGCCACGGGACGGTGACTTTGGGTGCACTGTGTCAGTGGCACCTTGAGCTGCTGAGTGGGTGTGCAGCCTGAGATGATGCCCCGTCCCGGCGGTCCGGACAGCTCAGGTTTTGTGTGCCCTGCTGGACCGCAGTGTAGGCCAGAGCCAACGGGCAGCGCGGGCCTACCGCCACGTGGCGTCGCTTCCGGGATCCCAGAGTTGGTGGCACCCATTGGGCTGAGCGGGTGTGCAGCCTGCGATGGTGCCGGGTGCAGTGGTATGTCCTATGCCATGGAGTAATCAAGACCCAGCACCAAACGTGAGACCTGGTGGCCTGCGGAGCGGGGCTGCATGATGTGGAGGGTGCCATGTCCGCGGGCCCCAGGCTTGTGGCTTGCAAGGGCACATGGTGGGACCTCCTGTCTACGCGCCGGTGGCGGAAGGTGAGCATTGAGGCCTGGGTGTGCATGGGCGGGCATGCTCCGATGGGCGGCGGGAGGGGTTGGGGTGCCTCTGCCTGGGTGTGCATGGGCGGGCAGGCAATGTTGTCTTGTGCAAATGTGTGTACTGTGCCAGTCATGCAACTGGACTCTGTTTCAGCTGACGGCTCTGACTCAGATGTGTGACCTGGTGTCCTGCTATACATACCGGCATGTGGTTGGAGACACACCGGTGGCAGCAGGTGAGCAGTGTGGCCTGGGTGCGCAGGGGCGGCACTCTCTCTCTCTCTCTCTCCACTTCTCTCTCTCTCCCTCTCTCTCTCCTCTTCTCTCTCTCTCTCTTCCTCTCTCTCTCTCCCTCCCTCTCTTCCTCTCTCTCCTCTTCTCTCTCTCTCTCCCTCTCTCTCTCCTCTTCTCTCTCACTCTCCCTCTCTTCCTCTCTTTCTCTCTCCCTCTTTTCCTCTCTCTCTCTCTCCCTCTCTCTCTCCTCTTCTCTCTCACTCTCCCTCTCTTCCTCTCTCTCTCTCTCTCCCTCTCTTCCTCTCTCTCTCTCTCCCTCTCTCTCCTCTTCTCTCTCTCTCTCTCTCCCTCTCTTCCTCTCTCTCTCCCTCCCTCTCTTCCTCTCTCTCTCCTTCGCTCTCTCTCTGTCCTCTGATGTGCGCAGGACACACCTTCTCATGTTTTTTGTCTTACAGGCTGTGACCTACGTATTGTCCCGAGGGGAGCGGCCATGTGTCTTCATTTCATTTCGGTGTTCATTTTAATAAAGTTTCATTTGTTGCTTCGGAAGTGAATGTGTGCTTCTTATTTCTGTGACGACACATGCATGTCACCAGTTGTGATTGTGCGGCATCAAGCGGAATATTTTGTACATGTTTAGGTGTGGCTGATGTGGCATGTCTTTGGTCGGGGGGGTGCCAGGGAGGAGTGGTCCTGGGGGTGGTGGCGGTGGGTGTTGTGGCCCTCTTGGGTGTCCGGGCCGCATGATGGGTGGCTCCATGGCATCTGTTGCCCTTCCGATGTCGCCCTGGGCTGTGCTCCCTTTTGGTTTGCAGGCTGCCGTCCGACTTTACACCAGGTCAGAGCAGGTGTAGATTTCCTGGTGCTAACGCGCCTTATCGCCTGTTTTGTGTTTTTATCGCCGATGTGGCTGGTCGTTGAGAATGGTTGAGGTGTGATGTTGTCGCGCCTTTTGGCACGGGAACGCCCACTCTGCATCTCATTAGCGATAGTTGCGGGGGTCATCTGTGGCGATGTTTTTTGCGGCTGCTATCGCGGGTAAACTGGTGCTGTGGGCTGTTAACACCGGCTTGTGAATGGGGAGGTAAATTTATCACGACTTTGGCTGCGATAAAGTGCCGTTAATTAGGCGATAGCTCCTTGTGAATATGCTCCATTGTGTGAACTCATGGTTTGCTCTTCCGCCTGGCCCCCTGGCACCTCTGACGTTTAGGATCCCTCTAAATTGCTCTCCCAAGGGCTTAACCAGGACAATTGCTCTTATGCAGACCCTTGCTCTCTATATTCGTATATCACTCCAGAGCACTCTGAGAGCACCCCCCACATCTGCCTGAAAGGCAGTCTGGGAAGCTGGTCCGTGGCTTGGTCCCCTGGCGCAGACCGGACCCTCCAACCCCAAAGAGTCAATGTCCCGTAGTACCAATGCACATGCATGAAGGGTGGCTAAGGGGCTGGAAAATTACCTCCCCACCCCCCCTCAAAATTTCAGATTATTTAACGAATGCTGCAAGCACCCCCTTTGAGGTCCCCATGACACTGGAATTCTCTGCGTCTAAAATTTAAGTGAGATGACAAAGGGACCTGAAACGCCACCGCCAACCATGAACTTACTCCGCCACAGGCTAGCCTGGTTCACCTACCGTCTGGAATGCCCCCACTGGCTGAGACAGATATTGACAGTCAAATGAGAATAAATTGTTCACAAAAATATCATCACCCACTGCCGACAGGTGAATCCCATAAGGTAGAAAAAAACATTCTCCCAGGTACAACTATGGGGAATGTACCCTAACTTAGTTCATTTCAGTAGCTTAAAGATCTTTCTATTCATGTGTTCCCTGGATTCATTAAGCACTCAAACAAAGAGCCCATTTCGCCATGCCCACCGTGGCACAATGTGTGACCAGGCAATTATTGCTTCCGGGTACTGCTGCGATAACCACTTTACCTCTGCAACCAGCGTACGATTTGTGTGAGGGGGCAGGGCGAGGCTAAAGAGCAGGGGAGGAGTGGTAGAACCCTCCTAAGTGCGCAATGACTGTTTGGCCGGCCCTCTCGGGCCACCCAAACTAGTCATGCGCACTTTCCATGTTCTCCATGCAGGCTGCATTACAGCCTGCGTGGAGAACATGCCCACCTCTCCAGCCCCTGGCTGAGCGCCGTGTCACGGCGCTCAGACCAATCACAGCGCTGCATTGCAGCGTTGTGTTTGGTCAGGGGAGCCTGGCCTGTGCTTCCTGTTCCTGGAATCGGACACAGAAGAGCAGAAGCAGAGACGCGGGACCCGGCGGCAAGGCAAGGTAAGTGTTAATTTGTAAAAAAAAAATTACATTGAGACCTGCGACCTGCACCCTCCCCCATGCCCCTCTCCTCCCACGCCCGCCCCCTCACATGCCCTGCTACCCGCGAGCTGTGCCGGCCGCCACTGCAGTTTAACAATATCAATTGGTTGCTGAGAATCTTGTCTCTCTCCCTCAGGCCTTTGCCATCCCCCTCAATGCCTGATAAGCAAGGAACTAGCCCAGTCTCTATGCTCCCTCAATTTGGCAAAGAAGGATAATGCCGCCAGGTATTGTCTCGCATAAGTCACGGACTGGAGCTCTCGCTTCAACCAAAGAGGATGTGGTGTTTCGACCAGAGCTGGCGCCTTTGGAAGTGGAGACCAGGTTCGAACCTCAGCGTCGGCTTAACGCTCATTTCCTAACTTCTGGTGATTCTGGGCAAATCACTTAAACTTCCCATGCCTAGAAAAAATGTGCCCTTGTGTAATGTAACTGGTGCTCATGTAAAGCACTCCAATACCTTCAGGTCAAGTTTGCACTAAATAAAACTGCAAAAAAAAAACAAGGTGAAGAATGCAACCCACGATGCATCAGAGAAGATTTCCCCTTCGCCCCCTTGACTCACAAAAGACAGATAGCGCTGAAATTGCCCTCATAGGCTTTTTTGACTTGGGCGCTACGCTAGTTCATGTGATGTCTTTAAGGACAGGGTGACAAGATTTTATAGACAGTCTCGTAATGGTGTAGGTAGTTCTGTAGCCTCTGGATGGAAGTGCCTGACTTTCTGCAACTTGAAGCGAGATACAGAGTCAACAGCATTAACCCACATCCCAGGTGCATGTTTAGACTTAAAAGTGGCAATATCCTTCCGGCACAGTAAGATTGTCTCCGTTAGCAACCTAAGCATCATTTTGCAACTAGCCCAGCTTTGATTTATGGAGTCTATCACGGTAATGTTGTCTGATCAGAATACCACTGATTGATCATGAAATTGGGCAGGCCACACAGTCAATGCAACCAAAATGGGGAATAACTCCAAAAAGGTTACGTTCTCCACCAAGCCAGACTCAAACCAGGCAGTGGGCCATAAACACTTCAAGCCCAAAACTGCACCAAAACCGACACTTCCAGCTGCATGTGTGAAGAAGACCAGCTCCTGGCTAGCCTTGGCAGGGTCTGGATACACCACAGTTCCATTGAACAGCTGTATGAAGCCTCCAAATTTGCAGATTCTGACTCACTTCCCCGACAGCTTTGTTTGGTGCTGCTTTTTCCAAAGGCCAGACATTGCCTGCATAATGGATCTAGAAAATGGGCGCCCCATAGGAATGATGTGGAGCGCAAAGTTCAGCTGCCCTACCAGGACCTGGGGTTGATGGAGTGTCACTATCTTAGCGGCAACACATTCCCTATGATTTTTTTTACAACTTCACCTTCTCCTAAGGAAGCCTGCACACCCCTGCACCAGAATCCAACTCCATACCCAAGAAGGTAATGCTCATGATGGGGCTGCATGTCTAGCCCTATGCTAAAGAAACCCCAACTGACCAAGCAAACCCATAAAATCCTCCAGGGCTTTTCTGCAATGTGAAGATGGTGGGGCCCCAGAAATAATAAATCATGAAGATGGTGCAAAACCCATGAGGAAATTGAAAGCTTCTTAATAGCCATTCCAGGAATAAACTGAACTTTTCAAAATGTGCACAAGACACTGAGCACCACATTGATGTACACTTATCAGAGTGGAATGACACGTTGAACTAGAAAACTAGCAAGTGGAAATCTTCTATGTGGACAGGTAACAACCTGAAAGCTGACTCAATGTCAGCTTTTGCCATACATGTCCCTGCCCTCAAATCCTAGTCTATATTGCACCGAGCATAAGCCATGATCAATTGCTTCATTCATGGAACTCCACCATGGGATAGATAAGTTGTGCATGAGGCAAAATTCCCCAGGCTCCTTCTTGAGGTCCACGACCAGCGGTGAACGAACAAAATCATGCAGCGGCATGGTGTTGCAGGGGCCTGCTACCTGGCACAATTTCCTCTCTTTATAATTTTTTTACCAGGCTACTTCCCGGGTTTGCCATGTTGGATTGCAGATTTTTGCAAAATGGGACCCCCCACCACTGTACCCTGCAATGGGATCCTAGGGCCACATCTAAAACCATTATATGGCACCTGCGCTCCATGCATGTTGCGAGAACAATTCAGTCAGGGGGTCCAAACCTGCAGATTCACTGGGGAATGAGCCCTTTCAAAGGGCAAATGCTCATCATTGCTTCTGTTGGCCCTTGTCCCTCCCTTTTTTGTAACATTTGAATTCAGGATAAGAGGGCATACTGCAGAAGTAGTTGAGGTTAAACTCACAGGTCCCTGGGAGTCTGCTGCGTGTCTTTTTATTGTATGTCCAAAATGCTCCCCCTCTCTACCCCTCCATGTGCCTCTTACACTGGATGAAAGAGCTGGTGGGTGTTGGCCTCAGGTTTCTTAAGCATCATATGGTGCAACCATGCATTTACATCGGTCTGGTCTCAAAACAAGGTCTGGTAAGTGGCTTTCTTTCTCCTAAATGCTCTTTCATATTCTTTCCAGCAATTATCCCCAAACTCGTCATGTGCACACACAATCTTGTTTTAGTAACAGGACAACTGAGATCCCAGTTCGGGGAACTTCTCCACCAACAGGAGTGAAAAATGGTGAACCACTTCACCCAATTTTCTAGGCTTGTGTCCACTTTCTGCCTGAACTGAATGTGGGAGCAGTCCCTAGAATGTGAGCAATCTTTGCAGCACTTGGCGCCTCCGTTTGTCGGTGCCTCCAGAATCAGAAGTAATATTTCAACAAAGGTACCATTCCAAATATTTTCTTTCATCTCTGCTGACAGGTGCACGCCTAATTGATCCTGCTCAGACTGCACGGACCCAAGCTCATGGTGGCCCTGACTCTTTTGTCATAGCTTTTTGGTCTGAAGTTTCCCTCCAACCAACGGTGCCCTGGCTGATGAGCTCTGCAGCCCGGCTCCTGTCCCAGTGCTGGGTACTGATGGCTGGGCAGTGGTACTGGCTGGGAAATTTGTGTGGTACTGGCAGTGGTACTGGTACTGGCGCTGGCTGTGCCCCTGGAGTGGTGCTTTTCGGGTGTACAACAGGAGCTGAGACCCCTTGGCCCTGTTCATCACTTTCAGATAGGGCCATCAACCTCTTTCCTCTTGCCATACTATCCTCCTGTTATGCCCCTCGTAAGAGCTGTGGCCAACCTCCCATTCTGGGAAAATCACAGCAGGAGACCCGCTGAATTGGCTACCAGGTCCGTCTGCGGTCCCAATGTGGGAGCCAGTTGCTGCCCCCTGTGCTGTCAAGGGTTGAGGGAGAGCCCCACTTACTGCCATGCAATTGTTTCCGCTCTGCATTATACTATTAGTAACTGCAGCCTCACCAGCAGGGGCGACCAAGTGTTGCTCATCCACCCCGATCTGATCAATGTTTGTAACACCAGGCGCCTCTGTATGCTCTGTAGGGCTAGGTCGCAACCGTCGCCCGCTTGCCCCTTCTAGGCTTCTTTGGTACTGGGGAAAAGAAGGACCTTGGGGGAAATCCCTGATCTCCTTGGCCCCTCTGGAACTTCTATCGGTGTCAGAGCTTTGACCAGTTTCCTAACAAGTATCGCTGGACAGAGCAATGCCTCCATAGAGTCTAGCCTGCTCAGAACCAAATCCATACCCTGATCTCTAGTAAAATAACTTGCTGCCCTCTTACTGGACTTGTGAGACATATTTACTATACTACCCACTGAAAGTCACATTATGAAACACAGTAATGATGCTTTCCACAGAAATAGTTGTAGCTCCCGCAATTATTGCGCCCACCAATGGAAACAGCACAACAAACCCTCCACCCCTTTCTGCTCACCTCTTCTTGTCCAGGCGCTTGGTGGAGGGCAAGAGGGTGACTCAGCTGATGTACTGGCAAAGACAGCAGGTCTTTATAATCAAGACGTGCGCATGCGCAGTTCTCGCAAGACATACGTCGGACGTAGGGGTTTGCAGGAGAGAGACCACGGCGAGGAGGAGGAGGGCAGCCAGGAGACGCCACAGTACAGGAAGTGCCTTTTTTTTTTTTTATTTGTGTTTTAATATTTTTTATTAGGGGGTGGAGGCGGGGAGCCTTTTTTTCTCAGGGGGGCTGGCTAACTCCACTCTGCTGCGGAGTCGGAGTTTTGCCTAAACTCCGCGTTCTCAGCGGAGCGCGGAGTAGGCAAAACTCTGCACACTTCGCTGGCGGAGCGGAGTTCTCTGCCCACCCTTAAAAATAATAACTCTCCACTAAAGAAAAAACAAAGTTTTTCTTGTAAAACCCTCACCCACCAGGGTTATCCCTTAGTGGCATGCTTCATCATCGGGTCCATCCCATTCCGCTACTGATTGGGGCATGCTGCGACCTACGGTTAATGTGGGACCACTTTTTTCTAAACAATGATATAGATGGTGTTTGAGTGGGGGTAGTGGTATGGTTTAATAATACCTGGTAGTAGGTGTATCCTATTTTATTTCTACCTCCAGTCGGTATGGTTAAAAAAATAGGGGGAATTTAGGAAAAGAGTAGGTTATGAGACTGATTTTCTGAAGGTCGACATGTTTCAAGCAGTACCCCTAATTGGCTTTTCTTCAGGACCTAGGTAATCTACTAGCCAAGTATTTTTAAACAACACCACCACCCTCACTTTCCACCTTAAACACCATCTTTATAATTGTATAGAAAAAAGCACTCCCACGTGATGAAGCATGCCACCAAGGGGTAACCCTGGTGGGTGAGGGTTTTACAAGATAATCTTTGTTTTTTCTTTAGTGGAGAGTTATTATTTTTCATGACAGAACTGGGTTCTTTTGTTTGAAATAAGTTACTTGTAGAGGAGGTCGAACCCAGTTTATTCTCTTCCTCCCCCCTTTTTTTGATTCATTCCTTGCTCATAGTCATTTATTGGGGGGACATTTCAGCTCAGAGAAATCCGTTTTGGACAAAGTCTATTGGCTGGGAATACACCAACAGATAAAGAGATACTGCAGCGAATGTGCGGTGTGTCAGAAGAACAGCTGTTACCGGCCTGCTAGGGTTACCCTACTTCCTGTACCGGTAAGAGAAAAACCTTCACAAGAGTAGAAATGTACATCATAGGTTCCCCCTCCCTTCGCGTAGTGGCTGTCAATATGTCTTTGTATTAGTGGACTACCACACGCGTTATCCCGAGGCGGTCACCCTAAGACAACCAAACACTACTCAGATAGCAAAGGCTATGATTAACATATTTTCAAGGATTGGGTTTCCGAAGGAAATATTGACCAACCAAGGGACCCCCTTCGTATTGCGACTGATGAGGCAAGTGTGCCAACAATTGGACAATATACAGATTCGCACTGCGGCTTATCACCCTCAAACGGATGGCTTTGTTGAGAGGTATAACGGCACCTTGTAGAGTACCCTGAAAAAGTTATTGGAGTTAGAATCCAGGAAATGGTAAGACATGTTACCTTTGGCCCTCTTTGCCATCCGGTGTAACATCCAGAAAAGCGCCAGTTTTCACCATTCGAGCTCCTCTTTGGGCGCCAGACACGTTACCTTCTAGACATGGCCAGAGAAGAATGGGAACAAGCCCCTTCTTGAATATGTGACTGATCTTAAAACACATCTGGGACAAATCAGAAGTATAGTAAGAACCAATATGGAAAATGCCCAACAAAACCAGAAAACTCAGTATGATAAAAAGGCAAGGGAAAGAATCCTAGCTGTAGGGGAACACATCCTTTTCATGATGCCCTCTTCCGAACACAAGCTTCTGGGACAATGGCATGGTCCCTATGAGGTGGTAGAAAAGGTGACCCAGGTTACATATCGAATCGAAACAGATTCAACTAAAAAGATCACACAAATCTATCACATAAATCTTTTAAAGAAATGTGAGGGTCCATTGCCTTTATTGATGGGGAGAACCTTGAAGAAACCCCGTTGTATGTCCAGTGTATAGATCCTGGCCATTTCTGCCAACCTAGCTCACGGTCTAACAACCCGACTATGGCCCCTTCAGGAGGTCTTCTCCCCTGTCCCTGGTCACACAGCCTTGTTAGAACATCCCATAAACACAACCCCGGGTAAGAAAGTGCGGTTAAGACCATATCGCCTTCCAGAAGCTCGGCGGGAGGTCATTGATAAAGAAGTGAAACAAATGTTACGAATGGGGGTCATTGAACCCTCCATTAGTGAATGGAAATCTCCCATAGTGCTAGTGCTGAAACCGGATGGTTCGATACGCTTTTGTAGAGAAGTAAACAAAATCTCTAAATTTGACTCCTTTCCCCGTCACCAGTTGGATGAAATGATAGAGAGATTAGGGGAGGCCAAATACATCAACACCTTAGATTTTTGCGAAGGATATTGGCAAGTACCCCTAAGAGAACAAGACAAGGAGAAACTGCTTTTTCCACACCAGTGAGTTTTTTGCATTTCACAGGATTGCCCTTTGGGCTATATGGTGCCCCTGCGACATTCCAATGCATGATGAACATCATACTAAAGCCCCACGACAAAAATTCCACTGTTTACATAAATGATATTGTCATCTACAGCCTTTCATGGGGCTACATGGACCCCCCTCCTACTTCCTTATTGCCCCAGAGACCACCACCTTCCCTGTGCACAAAAGTACTCCAAAAACAACTTAAGGAGGGGGCTGTGCGGCTCTCCCTCAGGAGCCATTAATGGCTCTGGGGACCGCCACCCCCAGGGCCGGCACCCTATGTCCCGGGGTGCCCACCCCCAGGACATGGCTGTTGGCTATCGCTTGGTGGGAGCTTTCACAGCTCCCGCCAAGTGAGAGCATACAGTAACTCTGTTCCCAGTGGGCGGGAGCAGGAATACTGCTCTTGCTCGCTGGGAGCTGAGTTTTCATGTGTTTACCTGCCTGCTGTCAAGCAGGCAGAAACACAGTTGAAAGGATTGCCCCCACAATAGGGATCTGCATTTTTTCAGCTTCCTGTATGTAGGAGCAATGCTGGCGGAGCACCGCAAGGACCAGGGTGGCATTCAGGCTCCCCCCACAGTCCCCAGCATTGCCTACTGGGTGCTCTGGGTGGGCTCCAGGGCACCCGGCATGAAGAGACCAGGCCCCGGGGGATGGGGCCCCTGGGGCCAAAATTGTCCCAGGCAGAGGGGCCACGAGGCCCCCTCCCCCCAGTTGGGCAGACATTTTCAGCACAACTATGGACTCATCTTGGAAATAATGAGGTTCCATTCTGGCTCTGATGCTCATTTCACAGAAATCAAACCTCAAACCTCAATGGGAAGCACTTACAAATATACACAAAGCAGGTGCCCCAGTTGAAGCTCCACTTCAGTAAAGCTCAAACAATCCTAACTTCTTGGACTTCTCAAAGGCAAAGCAAGTGTGTTTCCTCTCGTATTCCACATTGAAAAACGATATGAAGTCCTTAATGGAGGTGAATGTGTCATTGATCTATTGGAGCGCGATCTGATCTGAAGTGACTGTGATGAGTGATTTCTTTCTTGTTGTCTCCTGGTGAGAGTAGAGTCCATGTTTTTCCTTTTTAAATACCCTAAGTCTGCAAATGCCCAAACTCCATAGACCCACTCACACAGGCACTCACTGACACACACAGACACTCACACACCCAGTCACAGACCCACACAGGCCCTCACAGACACACTCCCAGATCCACACAAGCACTCACAGACCCATGCACAGTCCCACACAGCCACTCACACACCCATACAGTCATTCATACACCCACAGACACACCCACATAACCACTCACACACCCACTCACAGACCCATAGAGACATGCACACACCCACTCACACATCCAGAAAACTACTCACATACCCACTCACACACCCATACAGACACTCACACCCCCACTTACAGACCATACTGTCACTCACACACCCACTTATAGACCCATACAGCCACTCACACACCCATTCACAAACCCATAAAGCCAGTCACAAAACTGGTCATACACCCACACAGCTCCTCATGCACTCACTCATAGACCCATACAGCCACTCACACACTGACCCACAGACCCATACAGCTACTCGCACACCCATACAGTCATTCAGACACCCACTCACAGACTCATACAACCACTCACACCCACTCACTGACCTATACAGCCACTCACACACCCACTCATGCACCTACAAAACCACTCACACACCATCTCACAGACCTATATAGCCACTCACACCCACTCATAGACCTATACAGCCACTCACACACTCACCCTCAAAGGTTACAGTTAGGGAATATAATTTTAAAAACCTTAGAAATTCAGAAAAAAAACAAAGGTTACAGGGGCGCTCTAGTTAGGAAATAAGATTTTAAAAACGTAGAAATTCAAGGAAAAAAACAAAGGTTACAGGGATGTTATAGTTAGGAAATAGTATTAAAAATGACCTTAGAAATTCACTGAAAAAAACAAAGGTTACAGGGACATTATATTTAGGCTCAGATTTCACTCGTACAAAACCAGTGAAATTCAGCAGTTAGTTACCTGAGCTAACTATAACTTATGCCCCCGCAGTACACTTCTTGTGACCTCACATATTATATCACTCATGACTTGGTCAGTGACATCACTGATGGCATCTCAAATGACATCACGGGTGACATTACTGATGACATCATCCACAGAACCACTCACATACCGAACCACTCACATACCCACTCACCCCCCATACAGCCTATCATACACCCACTCACATACCCATTCACAGACTCATACAACCACTCACTCACACACCCACTCACTCATCCATAGAGCTGCTCACAAAACCACTCATACAGCCACTCACACAACCGCTCACCACCACCACTGAATATACATATGTTTGTGTGTAACACTTACCTTAATTATACTTACATATGTGGTAAAGGCATATGCATAGTAAAAGGCATATGCGTGGTAACAGCATGCGGTGTTAAAAATGTGTGGTAAAGGCATGCATGGTAATTGGCAGCGTTGTAATGCCATACAACGATAGAGAGGGCCAGGGAATATACATATTGTCAAGGTATGTATATGTAAATTTAAGATGAATAAATCTATACTTACCTATCTACACTTTCCTTGACGATATACTGGTGGTTGATACTGTGGATTCAAAGTTTTTCTAGGTAGATGTGAAACACTCAATATTTAGACATACAAATATATATGCATATTTATTTAGGTATCAACACTGTGAGACGTGTGATTTTCAATGTGTGTATTGAATGATCAGAAGACCCTCAGCACCTCACGTAAAGGTGGGCTGTAAAAGGACATCTGTCAAAAATTAACCAATGTCCAGTTTGACCAAGTCTGCATTCCCCTGCTTCATTCAGAGATTGCGGGAAGGCAGTGTTTCAGAAACTAATGCTCCTGTCTGCTCCTCCATCAGATACAACTTCTTGGTGGTTCTGGCAGTGGTTGAAATGCCATTGAAGCAGCCTTCGAAATCAGTGCAGGCCATCCAACATCATTCTTACTGATGAACCTTTCGTGCAGGGCCACCATTGAAACCATGGCAGTGTTCCCTCCAGAAGTTGAAACTATGGCGATGACAGGAATAAAAAATAATTTAAATGTCCCAAATGCTCTAGGAGAAAACCATCAGCACGTCGATAGGGTACTTCAGTCATGTAAGCCTTGAAGGAGGACTCCTGTTTGAGGTTGCATTTCCAAGAATCACTAAGGGGACAAAACATCTGCCTTGAAGCCATGCCATAGTGGAACTTCTGTCACTGTTTTATTCCATCAGGCTCCCAAAATACCAATGGTGACCACTTTGTTAGAAAAATGGCTGTCTGAATGATACACATCTTGATGCGGCAGCCTCTGTCCACTATGGTGGTGAAGTGTCCAGGCCGCCAATCCTTAATTGATGGAAAAAGTCTACAAGTTGAGAATCAAATAACCCACCATGAACAGATTACCCAAAAATGGTAAACAATGGTATCCATAGACCTCAACAAAGGACTCATGCTTATATGGCCCTAACCATAACTGGCGCTACTGGTTTTTAGGTCGCAGCCTACCAGACAGCGCAGCTGCCTGGTTTGCTAAAGACATCTTGAAGACTTTCAGAAAGTTGACCTAGGAATGCATTCCGTCTGTTGCTTATTATCGGCTTTGTGGTTTGTAACTCACATTTTATGGCTTTCTATTTGCTGGCTTTATTTGCTTTAGGCTGTCCAGCTCGAGTTCGTCCCTCCCATTGCTCATACCTTGTCTACTGTATTCTTCCACGAACTCGCTTTCTGTAAACAGGCCTTTAAATCTTTTTCTTATCATGTCACATTTGTTGAGCATTCAAAGACTGAGGTCAAATGTCAGGCTGTGTCCTCCAGGGAGCTTGATGTTTATTTTTCTATCTCTGACTTTAAAGTAAGAGGATTTATGTGACAATCATGCTGGCTTGGGAGAAGTGGCTGAGGAAGGCATTACAATGTCATTTTATTTTCTAGCACACAACATTTAAATGTCTGTAAATGACTGTACTGACAATTAAATCATACACTAGGTGATGAATTTTCCACACTGTATGTGAGTGAAAATGGAATGGTCATTTCAATTGAAGATGTGTTGTCTGTAATGGCAGTACACTACCATACCATGCATACTACACTTTACCCCACTCCACTCTACTCTGCACCACTCCAAGCCACTGCACTTTACTCTTCACCACTCCACACTACGCCACTCCACTCCACACTGCGTCCCTGCACTCTTTTCTGCACCAGTCCACTCTATGCTTCTCTACTATACATCACTCCACTCTAATCTATGGCAATGCAATCTACCCCACACTACTATACTATGCACCACTGCACTCTACACCACTCCGCACAACTCCATTCTATGCCACCCTACTCTGCAACACTGCTCTCTATGCCACTGCACTCTATGCCAAGCACTCAACTCTGTACCACTCCACCATACAACAGTGCACTCTATGTGAATCCCCTCTATGCAACTCTACTCTTCACCACTGTACTCTACTCTGAAACAATCTACTCTACGCCACTGCACTTAGCGTCACTCCACTCTACTCTGCACCACTATATGCCACTGCACTCTACACCACTTTACCCAAAACCCATGCACTCTATGCTGATCTACTCTAAACCACTGCACTCTACGCCACTGCATTACCATTACCATTGTATTCAGTCACTGCACTAAATGCCACTCTATTCTACTTTGCCTCACTGCACTCCATGCCACTCTATTCTATTCTGCACCACTGTACTCTACACCACTGTTCTCAATGCACTCTACTCTGCACCACTGGACTTTATGCCACTCTACTCTGTGCCACTGCACTCTACGCCAAGGCACTTCACCCACCAGTCTACAACCCTGCACTCTACGACCCTGCACTCTGACACTCTATTCTGCATGACTGCACTCTATGCCACTGCACTCTATTCTGCACCTCTCAACTGTACACCACTCTACTGCACTTACACCACTACACTCTACGCCACTGCACTCTACACCAATTTACTCAAAACCAATGCACTCTCTGCCACTGCACTCTACCCCAATCTACTTTGCACCACTGTACTTTATGCCACTTCACTCTAGGCCACGCTACTCCACTCTACGACACTCCACTCCATGATACTCCACTCTATGATGCTCTACTACATTAAACTCTGCTGGACTGACACTCTACTCCACTCTACGCCACTCCATTCTACAGCACTCTACTCCATTCTATGCCATTCTACGACACCACTCAACTCTATGATGCTCTACGCAACTGCCTCTATGCCACTTTAGTCTGCTCTATTCTATAACACACTATTCCACTCTACTCCACTCTGAGCCACTCCACACTATTATAATCTACTTCATTCTATACCACTATACTCTACAACACTCTACTCCACTCTATGCAACTCCATCTACACTACTCCACTCTGCTCTACACCAATCCACAACACTCTGTGCCACTCCACTCTACGACACTCTACACAACTCTGACACTGTACTCCACTCTACGCCACTCAACTCTACGCCCTTACACTCTACAACACTCCCTCCACAATACTCCACAACACTGTATGCTACTCCATGACACTCCACTTCACTCCTCTCCTCTCCACGCCACTCAACTCTACTGTACGCCACTCCACGCTACTCTATGCCACTCCATAACACTCCACTCTACTCCTCTTTGCGACACTCCTCTCCATACCACTCTCCTTTACCCCACTAACTTTTAACTTTGCTGAACAGTAGCCACTCTGGTGTTCAACATTGCTAAAACATATTGGCAAAGCCAATAGAACTTGCATAGGTGAGACCTATTGGTTTTGCCAATGCTTGTTTAATACTGCCTATCAGGAAATTACTCAAATCCAAACCCCCGCAGCCAACAGCATCAACCTTCTCACACCCACGAACACAAAACTCAAACGCCTGCTCACCCATTGGGACCCTCACACAACTCAAGCCACAATCTCCATCATGAACTCTGCACTCGGGAGCACCCACGGGCCCCTGTCCCCACCACATCTTCAACCTCGGAAGCAAGATAATTGATCCATCACCTCCGACTCCTTCCCTGAGGACTGGGAACATGCTGAAGTGAGCCTCCTCCTGAAGAAACCTGCACCGACCCAGCAGAACCAAAGAAGTACAGGCCCATCTCCCTGCTCCCCTTTCCAGCGAAGGTTCTCGAGAAGGCAATCAACCAGCAACTCACCGAACACCTGGAACACAGTAACCTCATGGACCCCTCTTAATCCAGATTCTGTGCCAACCACAGCACAGAGACAGCCGTGATCGCAGCCACCGACGACATCAGGGCCCCCTGGACCGCGGTGAAATGGCAGTCCTCATCCTCTTGGACCTGCCAGCTGCCTTCGTCACCATCTCTCATCACATCTTGATCAATGGATTCCACCACCTCACTGGAAGAACCCAAAGAATCTGTCTCCCACCATACACCTCGGAATCCAAGAAGATCATCTGCAGCATCCCCCAAGGATCGTCCCTCAGCCACACCCTCTTCAACACGTACATGAGCCCCATAGCCACACCGTCAGATCGCATGGACTCAACATCATCTCCTATGCCGACGACACCCAGCTCCACCTCTTGCTGTCAGAAGACACCTCCACCACCAGAGCCAACTTCCGCAGATCCATGATGAACATCGCCAACTGGATGAAGGACAACTGTCTCAAGCTCAACACGGACAAGACAGACGTCCTCATCTTCGGCAACAACCCCTCATCATGGAAAGACGCATGGTGGCCCGCTGAACTCGGCCCACCCCCTGCTCCAACAGACCACGTCCGCAATCTCTGCATCATATTGAACAGTAAGCTATCTATGAAGAAACAGGCAAACACAGTCTCATCCGCCTGCTGCCACACCCTACACATGCTCCGCAAGATCTTCAGATGGCCCTCGTCACCAGCAGATTGGACTACAGAAACACACTCTGCGTAGGAATCACTGCAAGCCTCTTCAAGAGACTACAGAAAATACAAAATGTAGCAGCAAGACTCATCCTCGACCTCCCAGATGGACCCACATCACCCCACACCTCAAGAAACCACACAGGCTCCAGATCCAGAAGAGATGCCAGTTCAAGTTGTTGACCACGCATACAAAGCCCTGCACAACAAAGGACCAACATACATCAACAAACGCATGACCTTCCACCGACCGACCAGACACCTACGAGCAGCTACCCTCTATCTCGCAGACACCCCCCGGATCCACTGTGGCAACAGCGGAGGATGCTTCTCACACCTGGGGGCCAAAGCTTGGAAGAACCTTTCCCTGCACCTCAGGACCACCTCATCACTACGGGAATTCAGGAAATAACTCAAGACCTGGCTGTTTGAATGAACAGATCACAAGATAACAGCTAGCAATCTCCAGCGCCTTGAAAGCCTTACAGGTTATTTGCAGTGCTTTACAAATCCTTGATTGAGTGATTGACTCAATTTAACTACACTGTGGCCCCCTTCTACTGAAAGGCCTATCTGCTATGCTGTCATCAAAAAGTCCATCTCGGCTTCAGAAAAGCTGAAGAGAATAAACGAAACACGTTCCGCCGGGGGCCTGTTAGGTCTCTGCGTTTCTTCATGGAGTTTCTCTTCCAGGAATTGCTTTCTCAGCCGCATTCCCCCGAGCAGCTGCGCAAGGCACGGAATCGCATGCCCAATAGGTGCCCGGCCCCCTTCGCTGCCCAAATAAATAATATAATAGGAAAAAAATGAGCTTCAAAGCGGGCGTATAACGTAAACACATTCTCTGTGTAGGCCGCCGAGCCGGGAACATATGCTGCAGTTGGCAGCAGTCGAGTCCACGCCATGAAATGGCGCGCTTCGCGCTCACCCACCCCTCGCAGAACACCCACTAGCATCTTTGAGGAGGAAATATGCGACATAAACAGGCATGTGTCTATGTTATATTTTATATACATATTTCCCAGCTGAGCAGAAGGAATCTTTCCCTCAGTTTTGGTCAGCGAATCTGTGTTCGCAAACTGCTGCTAGAAAACGGAGCCTAATTATTGTGTCAACACGCTGGGAGGGGGGCGGGGGGCTTGGCTGCTGCGCTTGTTCTGACGAGCTTCCAGCTCAGATGTCTCCTCGAGCAGCTCCAGAGCTCCGGTTTCTCAAGTGCAGCATCATTCGACCCTCCAGTGGGATGAAAAAGGTGGGGTGGGGGTTGGGAGGCCCTAAATGGGGTTTAGCCAAAGAAGCACGTTTAGGGGTCTTTTCCAAGAGTCTTGGTCTATGCAATATGAATGAGGGTGTGGCTTAAAACGTGTCTAAAGAATCCGTACTTGACACGGGATTCTATTAGGGTGTGCCAAATCCGTCTTTTGGTGCCTCGCTGTGCGTTTTCTGTCATTGCATCCCATATATCACACAACAAGTGACAGGCACCTAAAACAAGCCAGACCTATTCATTGTGCAGTACAAAATAGATGAGTAACAACAGTGATTTTGTTGTGCATAATTAGAATTGAAAATGTTTCAATTTTGAAAATATGAGACTGTGATCAAACACTACTAAAACCTGTGGAAAAGTGCTAGTGTCATCAGCGTGCCTCAATCGCTGCCCTTCTCTTCATACAACTTTCCTCTGCAATCTCTCATTCTGTTCTCCACCTACACCCTTACTCTCCACAAATGTTTCTGAACACAGCCATCTGCATATCTCACTCATCTCCTTCCTCCTCATTACAATTTCTGAACTGTGTCCTTCTACACGTACTACTTTCGCTTCCTCTGCTTCACCATCCCCCACACACAAGACACCTATTGACATTCCTCTGGTGCTGTCAATATTTCAGCAGCTGTGCTCCTGCTTCACACACTTTACCATAGAATCACAATTGGCATTTATGTGGCCATTGCTCTCTGTGTTCTGAAGAGAGGCCAAGGATTGGATGAGCATGCAGTCTGAAAACCTTTATGAGTCTCTGATAGATACTGTGATAAACTTGCACTGTCGTGAGCCTTGGCTGCAGTACCCTTACAAACACCACCCATAACCTGAACTCACACAGACACATGAAGGGGACTCAGTTCATCAGGTGCCCTATATAGGAAGGAGTCCTATTGTTGCACGAAAAAAACACCCTAGAGAAACACATCACCTGAAAAAAGCAAATACTTGTGGGGAAAGCAAGATGAAGTAAAACATGAAATGTAAACAGGGTTGCATTGCTGACATGGCTTACCTTATGGTTTTAAAAGTATTTGCTAAGAAATAAAAAAATTTTTTTGCTGTAAAGGCCGGTAAGGACACATTTGACAATCAGGTTTTAATTACTGGCTGGTCTGAGCCCTGCCAGGGCCGCCAGCACTTTAAGCCCTGTGATGCTAAATGTATAGTGCGGTTAAAATCTCTCTTCTCACAACGGCTCAGATCATTCCTCTCGCTATATGTGTCTCTCCTCTTGCTGGTCACAGCTCCTGTCTGTTCCCTCAAGATGTCAAGTTTCAGACCCTTCTCTCTGGTTGCACCTCTTCCATTGTACAGTTCCTCGTGCAGCTCATATCTATCCGCGCAGCTCGTGTCCTTTTTTGCATAACTCACCTCTCTCTGTCTCTTTGTACAGCTCAACTGTTTTGTCCACCAGATGCCGGATTACATAAATTTTCACTGGTACCAACATTTCCATTGAATGGCCTCTGCCAAAATGACATCTTCACTGATCAGCTTGTTCAAAAACCACATTTGCACCTACTGATGGGTACAAAAATTATGTTTTTTCTCTAGTCATAGTCAGAGTTCTCAAGTTTTCAAAATGATTAGGAGTGAGAACTAATTTGCATATTGATGACATACCAGAACGTGATGTCACAAAACCTTCAGCACTTCACCCCAGACCAACTCCAGAGGTCCACCGTACCCGACGTCAGTGCTCAATTTGGTTGTTGCAGGCCTTGCTCGGTTGGGTGCTTCATAAATTGCACTGCTGGCAGGGCAATTGCAATGCTGAACGATAACGCTTAGGAAGGTAGGCTGCATCATCTTGCTTCCCTGTCGTAGCGACACATTGCTGTGGGCAATAGAGATCAAACAGGCTCCGATCCCACTGGCCGGCAGCAGCCTGGAGGCCATGTTCACGGCTATGGCCCTTGCCATGAGGCCACCATTAGGCTGCCAGGGCAGACAGGGCTGGTCAAAGATTACAGGCTCGGTCAGATAATGGACACAGCTGCATGCAACAAGACCATCATGGTGGGCACGCTGTGGTGTGCAACAGCACAGGGCCAGGTCTTGTCACCACCAGCCCAGGTCCCGGGAGTAATAAAGACTTCCTGAATTAGGAGCTGGCAGCTGCACACTGCTCCCTCAAGCACAGCACCACAACTGAAGCAAGAGTTGCAGTGCACATGAATGCTTTCACTTGTGCCCCCACGCTGAGCCCACCCACTTCTCTGAATTAATCTATAGTGGCAGTTGGCCCGATCTGGGGCACATTCAGGCTCCTGCACTAAGAATTGATTGGCCATCATTGGCCAGTCTTTCAGCTGCTAACAGGCAATGTCCACTGGATTGAAAACAGGGCAAAAGTGTGTCCCAACACACTCCCAGGACTCTGGGGCACTTACATACCGGGACGCATTTGACATGTATTCACAATCCAAGCGCCTAGATATCCTCTTGGTTAATTAGTGCTTACTACAAATCAACATAACATAACATAACAATGGTGATTTTGCACGAGAATCACCTCTCTTAGTGTGACAGCTGATTCTCTCACTAATTTACATTATTGTCACGCGTGATACATGAGACTTGAGGTATCTGCATAGTTGCTTTGCACTTGTGGGTGTGCAGCTGCATATGTAAATAATCTGCTAATAGATCTAGAAGTTTGTTGACCATATTTATTGTTGTCCAGTTCATATATTTTGTGAACTTTACTGACCTTCCTCCTTTCTCAATTATTCCCTGCTCGTATCTCCTCTATTGTGTAGTTTAAATGCACCGTCACTATTGACCATAGGACCTGCAGAGAAAGGGACTTAGGACCAGAGCAGGAACCTTTGCCCCTGGAGAACATGCGTCATTATTAGTCACAAGGCAAAAAAAAAAAATCATCTTTCTTCAACGCACGTGCTGCTGCTATCTATCCTGGTTGGAGTGGGGTGGCAGTAGCCGAGGACTCAGAGCACCCCCGTCATCACGGGGATAGCTTACACCTAAACCTAGAACCTCTAGGCGAATCTTTCACCATTGTCCGTGGGGGGAGTTTAGGAATGGAACATCTTCCCTAACTCACAAGTATCACTGCAACAGACTATGGGACTCAGCAGAGCCCCCTTCCACTGCTCTCTGTGCATGGATTCAGCTTGGCTTCAGCAGGATGTGCTCAAACACTTTCTCTAAAATATACTTGGGTGGAGGGGGCCTCCCTCGCCTCCTTACAATCTGGCAGAGTCCATCTGCTAACGTGTGCATATTTGAATATGTGTGTGTGAGGGGGAGAAAGGGAGGGGTGTCCAGGATAATTGCCAGGGAATGTAAAAATTAAATCTGTCTCTGTGCTTCCAGCTTCCCTCTTGCAGCCTAAGCTCTGCCAGAAGGTATTGTATGCAATTGAGACCAGCGCCCCTCAAATTTGTACCTCTGTCTCTGCTGTCTCCATTTTGGTTCTAGAATGCAGAAGCTGCTCGGTCTTCAGTATTTAAGCCATAAAAACAAGCAACCCAGAGTTGTCCTCGCAAACCTGTCACGCATCTTACGCTGCCTTATCTACTGTTTAAGAGTTAAAGTTCTTCGTTTCTTTACCATTATGGCAACTGCCCAGATAGTGTAGCTTTGTACTAAACAATTGTATCCCTCTCCTACGCTGGCTTTAGTAACCTTCTTTCAGCATGTTGTAGGTGTGACTCCTGAGGCAGGATAATCTCTGCCCCATCTTCTGTGAAAGTCATCAAAACAGCTTCTTGTTTCCTCCGCTCCGTAAAACCAGCCCTTTGAATTTACAAACCAAACACCATTGCTTAAACCTACAAGGAGGAAATCTCTCACACATAATAGTGTCATGCTTCATCATCGGTATCCTCTCTCCACCCTGGTAGTGCTATGCCACCAGGGCGGACTCAACCTCCTCGAATGCTGTACCGGAAGGAGGGAATTCTTAGACAAATACTACTGGACAAAGCAAAAAGGTGATCCAGATTGAGTTACAAATACCTTAGTGTTCCTAGGTTATTACCTTTATTCAGCAGGACACTAGGTAGGACTAAAACCAAACGTGGATGGGTATGTTGAGAGTAATGACTCAAACCCATCTGCTATCTGCCAACATGTTTCTGCCCATATCTATTAGCCTAAACAGTCTGGGGCATACTTCATGGCTAATGGATCCCTAAGATTAGATTTTGTGATTCTCTTGGTCACTGACAAACAATACTAGAAAGTACGAGCTATCTTTTTAACCCAGGTGAATCCTACCTGGAACTGGACAGGGGTAAACTTGATTCCCTAAATTTGAGGGGATATCGGTATCCTGGTCACAGAGGGGGTGGTGTCCTTTGTAGTCACACATTCGTCAAAAGGTACACCACTTGTCCGTATATATGTCTCGCCCGCTCCGAACCATACGTATGTAATCTGGATTCTTGTACTGGACCACAGTTCTGGTATACAGTTTCAATTGCCACTGTACTCTTACTTGTGATTGATTTAAAACTGTGAAGGGATGTACGGTGTCATACCCTTCTCCTCTCCATACATTGTGTTTTTCGTCCAAGCCCTGTGCCAGAATTATATGCTTATGAGCAATAATGAAAGAATCACGGCCAAGTGGGAAAACATATAACAAATAAATAACCTTTTTCTTAACTCAAATGCAGTTAATGGCCATATTGTTCATTCAGTCCCAAGCAATGTATAAGACGAAAAAACAAGGGAAAACAAATGTGTGTTAAAAACATGATAAAAAGAAGGGAAAAAATGAGAAAGGAAAACAGCATAACATAGTCAATTAGTACCCCTATATACCAATGGGAAATACTGATGCAGTTAATCCAGATGCGTGTATAACTCTTCATCAATATTTTTCCCCCTTAGGGCTTTAGCATCTAACCCAAGACTATATCTCGATTCTAACTGTATGAGATCTCATGTTCTATTGCCCCCTCTTTTAGGTTGTGGAACTCAGTCAATAACAAAAAATCTTAATAGTGTACTATCCCCTGTAGGAAACTAGACTGTTTGCAAATGTACCCCCAATTTTTGCCCCCATTTGAACTGCTAGATGCTGATTTTGGACTCTGACAGTGCACTGAAGCCCGCTAACCAGACTCTAGTTCCAGTGTTCTTCCCGCTAAAGTGACATGTGTAATTGGCATCCCCAATTGACAAGAACTTACCTCCTTTATAAGTCTCTGGTAAGTGGTACCTGTGGTACCCAAGGCATGGTTGGCAAAGGGGTCCTCAGGGCTTGCAGCACTGGTTGCGCAACTCTGAGTGACCCAAGTAAACTATTGACAGCAAGCCTGCCATTGCATACTGCAGGAACAGTGTTCACTGCTCCAATGCAACTTGTCTTCACCATGTGTGACAAAGTCCCAGCACTGCTTTTATATATGTCAGTCACCCCTAGAGCAGCCCTCTTGCGCCTAGGAGGCAGGGTGAAGTATATTAAGAGTGTAGACATCTGAGTGCATGCTTATATGTCTCTATAGTGAAATTTTCCATTAAAGTGCACTATAAGTGATAGGTGGTCCATAGGATAACATGGGACTAGTACCCAGACATACCGGGGTTGCTAGCTCCCTTATGGTACCACTTAGATATGTCGAATGTGGTGTTAAAACACTTGCCTTCTCTCCCCTGACATGAATCCTGTGCCAAGGGAAGGCTGGCACACATCCAGGTGGCTACCTTAGAGGTTGCCCACCTGGTTACACCAGCTGACATGTATTTTGGCTGGCAGGCCCGGGTTTTACCACCTCAGATGCTGCCAAGACAGAGTTTTGACCCCCTACCAGGTAGTATGCATGCTCCCAATAGGTAGAACAAAGCCTTAGGCAGGAAGGAGGTCACACCTCCCTCCCCCGGAGTGAGCTAGTGAATTGAGACATCAGAGCGCGCAAGCTTCAAAGGCTCTTACAGTCTCTGATATGCAAGAAGGCTGTCTCCCCATGGCAGACAAAGCCCCCCTTCCCCCAGGTGTGCTGGAACCGGGGAAGGGGGGAAATTAGGTATGCAGGAGGTGTGCACCTCCAAGAAGGCTGGCTACACCCCTAAGGGTGGGCAGTCGATCTTCACACCAAATTGGATTTCTGCTATCTTTAGGAGGGGAGAAAAAGTGGACTCTGGGTAAGTAAAGTGACCAACACCACTGGATGTGGGCACCCCAGGGGCGGATTAGCTGTAGGGAGTAGCTGCCCATTGGCTACTAGCTCCCACACCCCTCTAAATCCAGGATTTAAGAGACACCACTGACACAAGAACCTTAGATCTGATCGACATACTTCAATGAAGGACAGCAAAAAGACCATTCTCATTGACAACAAGATTTTGCCCTGCCACAAAGGAAGAGGGGGATACTGGATCCCTGTGGCACTATTGCTTGGAAATGTGTGAGTGACTTTTGACCATGGCCAAAACTCGGCACTCCCTGGCAGAAGGACCCCTGTGGGAGCCAGAAGCAGTCTCAGACTCCCCTGGACTGGTGGGTCCAGTCCCCTGCAAACTGCAGGTAAAATGATATGCTGGAACCAAAGAAGGGCTGTTCACTGGGCCTGCTGAGAGGTCGCCCAAAGAAAAGTGGTGCAGTGCACTCTGGGAGTTGTAGTCCGACTCTCCCTGCAGTCTCAAGCCGTTACCTCACTCATGTGAACCTCCAGCCACATAAACATAAACTCTATTTTTCTAAATTGGTGTCGGATTTCTTTCAAGTCGTGTCAATTACTTATGTACCATAATGTTACTGTAAAATGCTTAACACATGTTCCTCCAGTAATGCCTGACTGCTCTTTGCCACGCTACCAGGACTGAGCTAAGGATTATTGTTGTTGAATCCAAGTATCATCTTTGAGGCATTGTAATAATATTACATGGTAAGGTCTCACCACCATACCACATAATATAGAGAAGTGATGTGCGACTGGATATTGTTTTTCAACTTGTTTAATGGCCCTCATGTGTTCTAATATCCACCTGTTCACGTGATGAGTGGTGCTTCCTACATATCTTTTCCCACAGAGACAGACCAACACATAGATACTGAAATCCGAAGTGCAGGTAAGATGCTGATCTATGAACCTTTGCACTCCTGGTACTTGGCTACATTCAAGTTATTTTTGCAAGCTTTACATTTCTTACTAATGAAAAAAACATTTCTACTCTCCTCTGAGGCGGTTGGGGTCTTGGCAATGTCATTTTTGCTCAACCTATCTTTCTGTATGTAATCATCAGATATTTGTTCATGAACCCTACCAAATTGTTCTCTGTCAGCAATATTTGCCAGTGTCTACCTAAAATGTTTCTCAACTCTCTATCCTTGTGGTTAAAGGTGGTAATGAACCTGAATTTGGCTGTTGAATGACCATCCAGCATTCCTTGGAAATAGGGAGTTCTTCCCTCCGTTATCTCTGAACCTTTCGCATGGCTATATCCAATGTGGATTGCTGGTATCCCCGCTCCCTGAATCTCTTCACACTGTTAGTACACTCAGATTGAATAGCCTCATCCGTATTACAATATCTACGAGCCAGCAGAAATTCTCCAAATGAGATGCTTTCTATCAGAGCCTTAGGTTGGCTACTGTGTGCATGTAAAGGGAGTTACCTGCTGTGGCCTTCCTATGTAATCTGGAGGTCAAGTTATTGTTAATCACCTCTACATTAATGTTAAGAAATTCAATTTCCCATGTACTCATGTGACTCGTAAATTATACATTCAACTGATTCTCATTCAGTATATTGATGAATCTTAATGCTTCCTCACTCTTGCCCTTCCATATTACAAACAGATTATTAATATTGCAAATTTACGTGATCAAAAGGCTGTTTAATTTGTGAAGGGTTCCGTCCACCTGCTCCTCCCACCATCCCATAAAGAGATTGGCAAAGCTGGGAGAGCAAACCAGGTGCCCATCGCCGTTCCCTGTATCTGTCTATAAAATTTATCATGAAATAGGAAAAAATTGTTTTTCAAACAGAACATAATCATATCCAAGATAATTTCAATATGGAAAAAGAATGATAATGGCCTTGCTTTGAGGAAATGTTTACAAGTATTAATGCCATCATCATACCGAATGCTCGTGTAAAACCTATTGACACCTAGTGTGATGAGTAGGAAGTCGTCCTCCCAAGCTATGTAAGCAATCCTTTTCAGAAACTCTCCACTGTCCTGAATATATAATTGCAATGCTATCACAAAAGGACAGAGGAAAAAGTCAATGTATTTAGACGTGTCCAACAAAGAACCACTGGAGGTGACAATAGGTCTCTCTGGAGGATTAGTGGGATCCTTGTGAATCTTATGGAGTAAATACAGCATCGGCACCATAGGATGTTCACAGTGCAAGAATTTAAACTGTTCACATTCAATAAGGCCTCAGTCCCTCCATTCTCTTAATTTGTCACCATACCTAGCGTTGGACTCATTAATATCGCTTTTTTTGCACAATTTCATAGCAGTTATGATTCAATTGTCGGTAACCTTCTCACAAATATTAATCTTTGGATAAGATTACAACGTTACCACCTTTATCAGATTGTCTGATAACAATGTGGTAATCTCTCTGCAGACCCCTGACCACTAATCTCTCAGCTATGCATAGATTGTCTGAAGGCCGACTCTGTTTCCTGGCCAGTTTCTTACGATTGTGAATGACCAAGGCCTCAAATGTCTCAATCGCATCATGTGGGATGTTAGGAGTGAAAGTAGATTTCACCTTGAACACACTAGGACAATTCACATCTAAATCAATCAAAAAATTTGTCATCCGTGTTATTTCTATCAGGGTCCAATTCAGCTATTGTGAACTATACATCAATATCACTTATACTATATTGCTCAGACTACCCTGTGTCGTAGTTTGTGTCTTTGTGTCCCCTTTCATAGAGAACCACTTATGTAATTTCAACCTCCTTACAAAAATGATGTAGTTAATACGACTTTGAGCATAATTAAAAGCATTAGTAGGATATAAGGACAACCCTAGCTTTAAAACATCCAATTGTACAGCAGTTAAAATACGGGTTGACAAATTTACCACATTCGTTGTCTCCTCAATTACTATCCTGCTTTCTGACCCCTTGTTGTTGCTTCCATGGGGGGTGTTGTTTTTGTTGCACCTTTCTCTCCTAGTTTCACTGCGCCTCTTCCTCGATCCTTTTTCCAGTTTTGTTGATTTCTCTCTTGGTTGATTAATCTGAATCCTCCCAAATATTTATTGGTTTTGTCAAGTTCCCCTCCAGACGACCAGTACTTCCATCCTCCGAAACATCACTCTCACTAAATTCACTGTTAATCTCACTGTCAGCACCTCGGTTATTTGCATTCAAAGACGCCAAATTATGCGTTGTCTTCACATTCCTCATTAAATCATCAAATATTCTGCTAAGGGTTAATCCCTACCAGCTTGGTAATCCTTTTGATCTCTCATAAACTTTCTTTGCTTTTTAAATTGAATCTCTACTTTCATCTGTTTATTTTATTAGTTCAAAAGAAACAATTGATGGACGGAATGCTGGACAATGCAAACATTCACCCCCAGTCACAAGGATCTGGGTTAAATCCATCATTCTTTTGCTCACCACACCACCCCAGTTTGGACCCAGCCATATGCAAATCAGTCTTGACTCTGTTCCTTGTGGGAACAGTCCAGCCCAAACTGCCAAGCCAGGTCCTCCCTGGACCGGAAACAAGCATCCTGGGACCGGTTTCAGGGCATCCCCCTTCATCAGCCAGGCTAGCTTGAATCCAGTGGTGTAGTGAGCACGGGACCCACATCTGGGCATACCCTTCCCACTTAGGGCGACAAATTCAAAAGAAACAATTGATGGACGGAATGCTGGACAATGCAAACATTCACCCCCAGTCACAAGGATCTGGGTTAAATCCATCATTCTTTTGTTCACCACACCACCCCAGTTTGGACCCAGCCATATGCAAATCAGTCTTGACCCTGTTCCTTGTGGGAACAGTCCAGCCCGAACTGCCAAGCCAGGTTCTCCCTGTACCGGAAACAAGCATCCTGGGGCCGGTTTCAGGGCATCACCCTTCATCAGCCATGCTAGCTTGAATCCAGTGGTGTAGTGAGCACGGGATCCACGTCTGGGCATACCCTTCCCACTTAGGGCGACAAATGCAAAAGAAACAATTGATGGACGGAATGCTGGACAATGCAAACATTCACCCCCAGTCACAAGGATCTGGGTTAAATCCATCATTCTTTTGCTCACCACACCACCCCAGTTTGGACCCAGCCATATGCAAATCAGTCTTGACCCTGTTCCTTGTGGGAACAGTCCAGCCCGAACTGCCAAGCCAGGTCCTCCCTGGACCGGAAACAAGCATCCTGGGACCGGTTTCAGGGCATCACCCTTCATCAGCCAGGCTAGCTTGAATCCAGTGGTGTAGTGAGCACGGGACCCACGTCTGGGCATACCCTTCCCACTTAGGGCGACAAATGCAAAAGAAACAATTGATGGACGGAATGCTGGACAATGCAAACATTCACCCCCAGTCACAAGGATCTGGGTTAAATCCATCATTCTTTTGCTCACCACACCACCCCAGTTTGGACCCAGCCATATGCAAATCAGTCTTGACCCTGTTCCTTGTGGGAACAGTCCAGCCCGAACTGCCAAGCCAGGTCCTCCCTGGACCGGAAACAAGCATCTGGGACCGGTTTCAGGGCATCACCCTTCATCAGCCAGGCTAGCTTGAATCCAGTGGTGTAGTGAGCACGGGACCCACGTCTGGGCATACCCTTCCCACTTAGGGCGACAAATGCAAAAGAAACAATTGATGGACGGAATGCTGGACAATGCAAACATTCACCCCCAGTCACATTGCATTTGTCACCCCGAGTGGGATGGGTATGCCCAGACGTGGGTCCCGTGCTCTCCATGCCACTGGAGTCAAGCTATCCTGGCTGATGAGGGCTGAAAGCCCGAAACCGGTCCTAGGATGCTTGTCTCCAGTCCAGGGAGGACCTGGCCTGGCAGTTCGGGCTGGACTGTTCTCATTGGGCGCAGGGTCAAGACTGATTTGCATATGGCTGGGTCCAAACTGGAATGGAATGGTGAGCAAAAAAACGATGGATTTAGGCCCAGATCTCTGTACTGGGGTGAATGTATGACATTGTTATGCATTCTGTCCATCATTTGTTCTTTTTGCATTTGTCACCCCGAGTGGGACGGGTATGCCCAGACGTGGGTCCCGTGCTCTCCATGCCACTGGAGTCAAGCTATCCTGGCTGATGAGGGCTGAAAGCCCAAAACCGGTCCTAGGATGCTTGTCTCCAGTCCAGGGAGGACCTGGCCTGGCAGTTCGGGCTGGACTGTTCCCATTGGGCGCAGGGTCAAGACTGATTTGCATATGGCTGGGTCCAAACTGGAATGGCATGGTGAGCAAAAAAACGATGGATTTAGGCCCAGATCTCTGTACTGGGGTGAATGTATGACATTGTTATGCATTCTGTCCATCATTTGTTCTTTTTGCATTTGTCACCCCGAGTGGGACGGGTATGCCCAGACGTGGGTCCCGTGCTCTCCATGCCACTGGAGTCAAGCTATCCTGGCTGATGAGGGCTGAAAGCCCAAAACCGGTCCTAGGATGCTTGTCTCCAGTCCAGGGAGGACCTGGCATGGCAGTTCCGGGCTGGACTGTTCCCATTGGGCGCAGGGTCAAGACTGATTTGCATATGGCTGGGTCCAAACTGGAATGGAATGGTGAGCAAAAAAACGATGGATTTAGGCCCAAATCTCTGTACTGGGGTGAATGTATGACATTGTTCTGCATTCTGTCCATCATTTGTTCTTTTTGTATTTTATTAGTTATCATCTGTATATGTGTTTCAAAGGATTCCTTAATGTTGGTTCCTTGTAAATCTTGTTTTAACATTTCCAACTCTTTCAAAATGTCCTCTCATTCCTGCCACACAAATTTAAATAATATTTTCATCATTTGATTGGAACAGTTCCCCAAATATTGGTGGCTTATTCCTTTAACAATTCCGGATTGGGACTCTCATATGATGGGGCAATCATTATTCTTAAACCTCTGGGAACACGTCTGCATTCCAGGTATTTCTCCAATGTTGTTGCTTCCCAACACTTTGGTACTTCTTGTTGCATAAGTTTCTCCAATTTAAAATACTTCTGTTTTAGGGTTAAAGTTATTCCAGAGTCCCCAATTTTTAGAGTTCCTTCCTGAGCAAACAGCTCATCTGCTTTCATTTTCCTTTACAGGTCCCTATTGGCCATTGCTGCATGTGAATTTGCCATTCTTGGCAGTCAATATGAATCTATTGCAATTAACCCAAAACACCGTACTTAAACTCCATAATCCATCATGTACTGAGTTAACTAAACTGCCAGCTAACTCATTCAAATTTCAACTGCCTCTGTGTCTCTGAATCAACATGCAACAGGCAGATACTGTAGGTAGACGGGGATGCGTCCTTACCGAGAACCACTAGTGCTGATGAACTTCGTACTCCGACCCGATCCACCGCCCTCGCTGCCCCAGTTTCCGGCCACATGTATCTTTGTAACGTTCACCAAGATCACAATCTCTTCAAGTTAACAACGGGTACAGGCTCCTGCGAATATAGTAATCTGAAATTTTGCACACAGAGTCCTCACACTCAAAGCCTTGACGGGAACGGTATGTGTCTGGGTGAGGAACCACTTACAAACCATGCCTGTCTGCCAGTCCACAAGAGAGACATGTAGTCTGGTATTGCAAAATAAACATATTTCCCTTATTCCGTCATGTAAATCAAATTAAAATGCACCATGCAGATTAGCAAAAACCACCCGACGCGTTTCGGCGTTACTGACGCCTCGGTCACAGGTGAATTGTGTTACCGCCCAAGCCATACATACATTTTTGTTATGTAACTAACATAAACAAAGGGCTAAAAAACTGATATTCATCTGCTAAAATGTCGGCCATTTTAAAATATATCAGCCTGCATACAACCAATAACGAAAAGCACACATTTCACGATGAAATAACATGTATGAGAACTGAGCAAACACTGTAAACAAAATTCACGATTATACTTGACAAAATCCTGCCTGACAGTGAGCCAAAAAGTGTATAATCTATTGTTCAATCTTTAACCTGGATACTCTTGCATAGCCCCTTTAACAACCATATTGCATGATTATACACAAAAGATCAGCGAAAAGTCAAATAAAAATTGATTGAATTAAATTTGAATTTGAAAACATCAAACCCCAGTGGGTTTGCTCTAGTAGCTTACATACTGATCATCACATTAATAATATCAGCTAAAACAGTGTAATCTCAATAATATGATCCATCATTACAAAAAGCAATCAATACAGTGTCAAGATCTATCTCAGAATCAACACATGATGACTTTTACTTATTGGCTCTTTCAGAAAACAGAATAATCTGTATGTTTGCACCAGTAAGACAACAACGCCCAAGTGGGCAAACATATAAAAAATCAAAACCTAAATAAAGTTTATCTTAGCTTAAATGCACTCAAAGGCCATATTGTATATTCGGTCCAAGCCCTGTGTCATGATACACTAGCGCAGGTGAGGTTTGCAGAAGGTTCTGTGGCGCTCTTCAGCCCTGTGTCATGAGGCCAGGCCCTGCAGCCAATCCCCCACATGCAGCCAACCCCACGCTACGCATGGCCTTTGGCCCCTCTCCCCAAGCCGTTATCAGCCCGCAACCCCATCCCTGTGGCCACTTATTTAAATAAAGAGGAGGCGGGGCTGCACAGTGCTTCTTCCTCAGCCTCTTTAGGACCTGGGGACCCCATCCCCCAGGGCCGTACATATATCTAAAAAATTGGAGGAGGCAGCAGAGCCCCCTTCCCCGATCCTCTTTAGGCCTTGGGGACCCCATCCTCCAGGGCCATGCATTTTTTAAGAGGACGGGGTAAAGGGGAGGGGGGCTGTGTGGCACCCCTCCCCGTGCTTTGTTAGGCCCTTAGGACCTCATCCTGAGGGCCACTCTTTTAACTAGAGGTGAGTGCACATGGCCCACCTCCACCGGGCCAATTTCGTCCCTGGGGACCCCATGCCCCAGGGTCCGGTGTAATTTTCAGGGGTCCGATTTGGCTCCGAGGATCCCATCCTCAGGGTCCGGCATCATTTTCACGGGAGGGAGGGCACACAGCCCCCTCCCTGGCCCGATTTCAGCCCCGGGGAGTCGGGAGCATTTTTGACATTGTTGTCATACTTTAAAAATATTCTATAGTGATGCAAAACAAAATGCTTTAGACGTATTATGGTGGCCAGTAGCATGCTCTCTCCTGGTGTAGAGTGTCCACAGGCGTCTGTGTTGCCCTGAAGAGCTCATCCACATTGCTGTTCTTTGTGGTGCTCCCTCAGTCCGCCTTCTCCATTTAGCACGGCCGATGGAGGCACTGCGTTGTAGGAGCTAACCTGTAGCAGGAAGCTCAATGTGGATGCATCATGGAGGCCAGCAGCATGCTGTAATCTGATGCAGAGTGTCCTCAGGTAGCTGTATTGCCCTGAAGAGCTTGTTGTTTCCTGCGGTGGGTCCCTGTGCCCGCCCTCTCCCTGTTGCACTGCCCAAACAGCCACTGCGCAAAATAAAAATAGCATGCCACACTGTTTAAAAAACAAATATATTTTTTCAAAAAATAGTTTGTTGAGCTGCGCACACCAAAACTAAAGTGCGCTGCCGCTGCTTAAAAAATAAATATATAATTTTTTTAAAAAGAGTTTGGCGAGTCATGCCCACGAATTGCAATGCAATAGATCTCGCATTGTTGAAAGTTAGAGCAATTGGTGTTGTTAAACTACTTAAGAAATAGATGCCTTACTTTAATATGCGTTGCCTGTCTACGGTCAGCTAAAATAAGAGTTGATCTGCCCTCCATTTACTGAGTTGCCCCTGCTACCAACAGGGCCTGACTTTTTATTTTGTGATAGGACAGCAACCGGCAACAGTGCGCCTGCGCCGGTTGTGTAATGTGCAATCGCAATTACGGGCCTGGGGCTAGTTTGTCAGGAGTGTTTTGCAATACCATGCTGTGAGAAGTTGGCCTGGTATATGCTGTTCACTAATTAAAGTGGACACCTTGCACCAGGGCAAATCGACTCTTATGGTAGATAGGTTTAAGACAACCTTTTAAAGAAAGCTATCCTAGTGGTAGCTGTGGAGAGCAGCCTTCAGGCTAAGTCTCGGAGGAATGTAAAGCAGCTTGTTTTACCATATAATCTCTTGAATCACCAAATGAAAAGACACCACACAGGTATATATATCAAATATATATGTATTTATTTCTAAATAACTCTCTACTAATCTCTTTATGAGATTAGAAGACAAACATATGCACAAATCAACGTTTCACAACAAGTTAAGCACAAAATATGGCTGGGGCCCTAGGGGCGTACCAGACCATATACTAAGTAAGAGACTTAGGGACAACGACTTGCAGGGAGACAAGGCCTAGGGCCTTCAGAAGTGCTGGGGCCTCACAAAACCACCCAAGGCAGGTAAGTAAAGGACCCACGGGGGACGCGTGCAGTGTGGATACACAGGCGCGGATCGCCGTTAACTTCAATGGGGCAAGTCGCGGTTGGAAAGAAAGAGTTTTAGGATACTTCGGGAGAACCTACAAGCAAGTCACTTACAGGGTAAGTAGTTCTAGGGCCCACACCCACAGGAGCACCGTAGTGCTGGAGTTACCTCACCCAGGGAAGCCGGCTGCATAGGTGTCCTTTGGTGTCGGGTCGCGGCGTCGTTTTCAATGGCGAACAAAGAAGACTTGCTGCTTGCGGGAGCTGAAGAAGTGTCCGGTGGAATCCAAGCCTGGATTCTGAAGAAGGATGACCTGAAAGCAGAGGGGACAGTGTTCAAAGTCAATGGGCAGTGACCCGGGGCAAGGAAGATGGATGCCCACCGTCATCGGTTGATTCAGGTTGGTTGCTGGTGCCTTGACTCTTCAGCCACGTGGTCCAGGAGGGGTCGACGATGACCAGGAGCTGGATTCGGTGGGTCCCTCGACGTCTGCAGCTGACTGCGGTGTCGGCAACTCGATTGGAGCCAACAAGCCTTGGCAGCCGCAAGTCTCGGGGAGATAAAGAAAAGTCGATGGCACAGACCAGCAAGGTCTGAGGGACTCACCCAGCGAGGGTAAGTCAGGGCAGGCCTGGAGCAACCAGGGGAGCCCTTTGGTTTCTTTAAGAAGTCTTCTGGGGACCCACAAGCCGGCGGGCAAGGGATCGCGAAGACACCTCGGGCGGAATCACTCAACAGGGGCCCACGGTCACTCGGGATGGTGTAGGCCTCTGATATTCGGAGGGATTCCTGCTGGAGGTCGGGACCACACGTGGTCCAAAGCACAAATTCGTAGAACGTTGTGAAGGGGTTGCACTCGACAATAGTGCACGGTACCCAGGGGTCGCGGTTCCTCGTTACTCGTGGGGTCCACTTGCCTCAGCTTCGCTGGGGACTCACGATGGCCTGGGAGAGGTCAGGAAATCCACTTCTTGGGCTGCAGGGACTTCGGACTCCGGCGGGAGTGGCGTAGTTTGCAACCGTCATTGCCAAGCAGGGGAGTCACTCCTTGACTCCAAGGGAGATTCTTCTGTCTTCCAAAGGTAGTGGAACGTCGAAGGGCCAGGATTCTTCTGTAGAGCGTCGTCCAGGGGTTATCTGCTCTTGCTGTGGCAAGGGTTCCCCATTTTAACCAGTAAAACAGGGAGGGACTAACTCTATGACCCCACCTATGGGAGGGTCAAGGAGGGGTGGCTACACCCACTTCCCTTTGTCCAGTTTCGCGCCAGAGCAGGGGCAGGTAGCCCCTGAGCTGGTTTGAACTGGCATATGCACAGAGGAGCCTTTTGCTCCCCCAGTGCAGGACTTCAAAGCACTCTAAGAGTGCACCCACCCAGCCCCAATACACATTATCCTGTCTGGGGAGGTGGTCACACCTCCCTGCAACAGGAAACCTATTGTCCAGGCCTCCCCTGCCGGAGTTTCGTCCAGCAGCAGGAGGCCAGACTTGTGTCTGTGGCAGCAGCATCCATTTTGTGATGCCAGGGCTTCAGAAAGAAGTTACCGGGTAAGCCAGAGTTAACATGCCTTTCCCTCTAGAAGGGTGGAATGCTACTCCCGCCGCCAGGATTGGCGGGGGGTAGTATTCCAAGATGTTTGACACCAAACACGACATGTTTAGGTGCAGCCATTCCAAAGTTAGCATTTTACCGCGAGGATATAATGCGCTTAAGAGTATATGGTCAGGCTGCACTACAAACAGCATCAGAGATGGTCTCCGAACGCTGCAGAGGGGCCCTGCTCATGCAGGGGCACCCTCTCACATAGGAACCATGCACTCTGCCTTTAGGATTGATAAGGCCTGCCTTAGGAGTGACTTATAGGTTTATATGTGTGATGTATTTAGTGATATAGGTAACCTATATCACAGTAAGGGGTGCATGCACCACCCTACCCAGGCTGCAGTAGCAGACCTGTGGTGTCAGTTTGGATGGCCTTCCAGGGGTGGCATAATACATGCTGCAGCCCCTGGTAGGCCTCTGAGGTACCTATGCCCTTGGTACATAGTATACCATATACTAGGGACTTATAAGGGCACTCCAGATTCCAATCAGAGATGTGCCTAAGGCACATGGAAACCTTTTACAGAGAAAGCAGATAGACTGGGGCCCTGAATAGCAGGATCCCAGTCCAACTAAGTCATAAACCAGCAAAACACCATAAAAAAAGTGGGGGCAACCATATAGTCAGATTCCACCTTCCTACACATGCAGCATGTGTACCCTGCCCGGGATGCTGGTGTCTTTTTGCTGTGGTGAAGGGCACCGCAGTTTTGAATTATTTAGAACTCATGCTACATGCGAGCTGCGCACAACAAATTAATAGACACGAGGTCGCTATTTGTAAAGCTGAAGCGCGGCATGCCGCACTCCCCAAAAAATAAGTTGAGTTGGCCGAGCCACGCACAACAAAACAAAAGACGCACAGCCGCCATTAGTAAACCTAAAACGCGGCATGCCTTGCTTAAAAAAAAAAAAGAAACGTTACGTTGGGCGAGCCGCGCACAACAACAGAAAAGACGCGCGGCCACCATTGTTCAAAATTAAGCGCGGCGTGGATAAAAAAAAAAAAAGTTACTGTGACACTAATGCAACCGAAACCATACAAAAACACACCTAAAATTACAGGAAACACTTACAAGAACAACATGTCGGGGAAGTGCAGTTCGGGCAGTGCAAAGCTGTTGTACCTGCAATGACAACCACGCCGAAGAAGTCATTAACAAAAGATTGCTCACAAACTGTAAATTAAATATACCAAGTAACTACACATGTAATAGGGGCAGTCCTTATGGGAGGTTAAAAGACTAGAATAGGAGGGTCTAAGGAGGGGCTAGTAAGCAAAGTAACCAAAGACAATAAAGCATTTACAAAGGACAGTCACAAGAGTCAATTGAAAACATGGGCGGGCAATGGGCGGAGCTTAAAGCCCATATCCTGAACACAGCATGTCTTGAAGAGACAGCGCAAGCGCTGCCTAGGCAAGACCTAAAAATGCTCCCGCCAAGCGACAGCAAAAAAATGTTTCTGGAAACCGCCATGTCCCAGGGGTGGGCTCCCTGGGACAAAGCTTGTGAGCAGGCCCTATAGGATGGAGCCCTAGGGCCATTAATGGCTAAGGTAGGGGGGGGCTGTGTGGCCCCTCCTTCCTTAAATTAATCAGCCCCGGTGGAGGGCTTCCCCGGGCAGTTTGAGGCTTGGGAAGAGGGCCCGTCTGGCCAGTTACCCTTTTTGTTACATTTCCTCCCTGGGATAGGCTCCCCGGGGCCTTTTGAGGCTTGGGGAAGGAGGCACTTGGGCCCCCCTCCCTATTTTGTAAGGTTTTGGCCCCAGGGGTGAGCTTCCTGGGGCCTTTAGAGGCTCGAGGAGTGGGCCTAGTGGCCCCCCTCCCCTTTTAAAGAAATTTTGGCCCGGGGGCCCCAGAGCCTCTGGAAGCTCGTGGAGGGGGTCCATGCAGCCCTTCTCCTCTGTATGAACACAGCACTGGGGGTGGGCTCCCCGGGCATAAGGCTACTAAATGTGGCCTGGATGCCATTTTTTTATCCTGCGAGAGTCTTTCGGGATCGCAACATTTGTTGCCATTTTTGTTTTCTTTTTGGCCGGGGGTGTCCCTCTGGGTACACCTCATAGGGCTTAGAGGGGCAGGATATGCCTACCCTGAAACTATATATATATATTTATTTGGACTTGATGTTGCAATAAACAACTTTCTTTTTCATCTAAACTGGAGTCTGTGCCCGCATGTTCTCCGGCGTGTCCGAGCCTTGGGAGTTTGCTTATTTTGATATATATATATATATATATATATATATATATATATATATATATATATATATCCTCCACGCTCTCTCCCGTGTGTGTACTGCTGCCTCCCGAACGAGAGTTGCGTCGCCTCTTTGGACCTCACAGGAGCAGGTCCAGTAAATTCCGCATTCAATCCTCTCACTCAAGGATGACGACGCCTCATGTAGCTGGTCAAATTTATTTTATTTTCGGCCCCATCGATGGGGCCGAAAATAAAATAAATTTGACCAGCTACACGAGGCGTCGTCATCCTTGAGTGAGAGGTTTCAATGCGGATATATATATATATATATATATATATATATATATATATATATATATATATATCCAACACACCGTCTCGCGAAAGATCCGAGCCTCTTTGTGACGGCGGGCCGTGGCGGAGTTCGCGAACCCCTAATAATTCCAAACACTGTTGATTGTAAAGTTGACAACAACAACACCAAAGCCCTTCTCTTGATTCCAACGTGGTTTATTTCATGGCACCACCACCCAACGCGTTTCGGAGCCTTAACTCCTTGTTCACGAGTAATTGGGCGTGAACAAACACAGTGTTTTTAAACAATCATGTGATCATTGGTACACAACATAGAAAACAGACTTGAATATCTACAAAAAAGCCAACTCATTTGTCATTCGTTTTTCAACAAAAGTAACAAATACAATTACATGTAGCTCTTAATCATGAGCTCACAATTATTCATAATTCCACTTTCTCGGCAATATTATTATACATATCTCAAATGCCGTCTCAATTTATCTAACGCTACCGCGTCAATAAAACTTTATTGCTCGTGCATTACACAGACAAAGCGTATCTCCCTTCCATTGCCCCTGCTGTAGCTACGGGCAGAATTCTCAATGTAGCAATATCTATGCCACACTTTTATTCTAGACGGTAATATCATAATATGCATGTCAGATCAATGCCTGTGGAAATGTTACATTTAACAACATATTCCTGATAAACTTCATCATTAATTGATCAAATTCTAACCAGAAAAAATCAAGCCCCAGTGGGCCACAGTAGTTAACACCAAAAATAACACCACAGTGGGCTCTTACAAGATGAAGATATTTCAGAACTGACTTTTGCGTTCCTCATGCCTGGTATTTTTAATTCAAAGTCTGTAAAAATATAAAAACATAATTACCATAGGTAAACATAAAAAACACAATTTCAAATATTTTATCACATCCCAAGTTATCCCTTACACTAAAACTGTGAAAAATTACATTAAACATGTTTAACTCATTCGATATTTTCAACAACTTAATCTTTACTAGGACTATTGTTCAGACAATCAAAAAATCACAGTTGTTCATCCTAAATGTACAGCCAGGGCTTCATCACTATTGTGTCCATAGGGGTACATAGTTCGATATTCTATAATTATCCTAGACTCACGTCTTCTTAATTCCTGAACTCTATCTCCTCCTCTTTCTCTTACTGGTATTTGATCAAGGACACAAAAGGACAAGAGATCACTATTTTGATTGTGTTTACTTTTAAAATGTCGCGCAATTGGGTACTGTTTATCATTGTTTTTTATCGCTCTCAGATGTTCAAGTACCCTCTTTTTGGCTTTATGTATAGTACTTCCCACATAATATTTTTTGCATGGGCATCTGAGAGCATACACAACATGGTCGGAGTTGCAGGACAGGTGTTTTTTGATTATAAATGGTTTCATATCACTGGATAGTCCAACGGTTTTACAGTTGGAACTATAAACAATAACAAAATATATATATATATATATATATATATATTTTTTTAAATTTTATTTATTGGCATTTAAATGTAACACATACAGGGATAATGCACGACATATGAATGCAAGGATCACAGTAAGTATTATATCAAATACATAAATATCAAAACGAAAAAGCTAAAAGAAGGAAAGAAAAGAAACGAAAAAGGGAACAAAGAAAAGAAACAGAAACAACAACATGGGAAAAAGCAATGCAGCATATTGAACTCGACACAAAAGGACCATCTCTGTCGCCACTTCAAAGACAACGTACTCTATTACATAAACAGAGAGAGGTAGATTTCCTCATCTAGTTCAGGGCAACGCGTCTCATATGGCACAGTTGCAGTTTCCGCCCAGCCTGACCCATTTCACATATCCCCACAAAGTTTTCATGTGTTAGTACTATTTTACCTAGGGGGCATATATGGCTACATGTTTGCCGGGACCTATGTGCGGAGCCATGTCTGAAAAGGACCCCAGATGTCATGTGGCCTGGAGGCCTCAGGCATCAGCTCCCAGAAGGTATTTAGCTGCTCTTGACAGTATGTGACATCTATAATCCAAGCCTTGACCTTTGGGACCTTTGGCCTCCCCCAGTGAATGGCCACACTTCTCTTAGCCAACAAAAGCAACATAGCAAGTAGACGTCTATTTTCAATTGGTGCATCTTTCGTGTAGCCCAGGAGTCCCAGTAGCGGTGATGGCTCCACCGGTGTTTCAAGTATTTTGCTGACTAATGCAAATATTTCTGACCAGTATTGTGCAATCGGAGGGTAGAACCAGGCCAAGTGAAGGAAAGAGGCCTGGGCAGAGCTACATCTCCAGCAGTCTGTATCTTCCCGAAGCCCCATACAGTTTAGTTGTATAGGCGTCCTGTAGTACCTGTGCAAAAACTTAAAGTGGATCAAGCGAAGTTTATAATTTGGGGATAGTGCCTCCAGCTGTCCACAACAGAAGCCCCATTGCTCCTCGGTCAGAGGTGTGGGCAACTCCTCATTCCAGCCGGTGAGGGCCTTGGGCTGCATGATCATGGACGTGTGCTGCATCGTATTATATAAGTATGTAATCAGCCTGCGTGGGGATGTATTGTTTAAAATTTGCTCCAAGGCTGTTAATGCGAGTGGAGGAGCAGGAAAGGAGCTATTCACCTGGCGGCAGGACGCCCTTATTCGATAATATAACAACAAGTCGGAAAAGTGTGACTTGGTACCCACGTATCGTGTCGGCGGAGCCATAAAGGTATCATTTGGGTATATATCAGCGAATGCAGTCATACCCAATCTCCCCGCTCTTAGCACCTCGCCCCGGTCCGCCAATGCCGGCATCTGGGGGTTATACACCAGCAGGGCAGAGGGGGCATACAACAGCTCCAACCCAGCTCTAGCGCGAAGTCCCTCCCATGCCCATCTCAACGTTTCAGTAAATATCGCCATATTCAGAGGGGCTGGGGTAACTCTGTCTAATTCAATCGCCACATGCGGCTGAAACGGAGTAGGGTGTATCCAGTAATGAAGGAACTGGGCCTGAACGCACAAAGCATATAGGGGAATGTCTGGTGCACCTAATCCTCCTTGCCTAAGCGGCAGTGTAAGCATCTCCCAGGAAATTCTCGCCTGTTTCCCAGCCCAGATCAATTTAATCATCAGGAATCTCACAACATTTAAGAATGACTGAGTGAGAGGGAGAGGGAGGTTGACAAATAAGTATAACAGTTTAGGCAGGACTATCATTTTAGCGATAGCAATTCTGCCCGCCAATGACAGCGGCAGTCAAGTCCAGGTACTAATCTTTCCTTCAAGCCAGCTCATCGTGCGTCCATAGTTCATGTCCCAGAGTTCCTGCACGTCCCGACTCAGCCAAACCCCCAGATACTTAACCGGACCATCAGCCCATTTTAGAGGGTAGTCAAGTGGAAAGGGAGTTGTACAGTCTGTCAGGGGGAACATAGTTGATTTTGACCAATTAATTTGGAGATCAGATAGACCACCGAATCTGGTCATTTCGCGAAGTATAGGGAGTGTGTTTTCTGATGGGTTACTGATACATAGTGTCACATCGCCTGCATAAAGCGAGACAATCAGGCCTCTAGTTGTGAATCCCACCCCTTTAGAGGCATGATGTTGTCTGAATCGGGCGGCCAAGGGCTCCATAGCAATAGCAAACAGGAGTGGGGATAATGGACACCCTTGTCTCATGCCTCATGTGATAGGAAAGCTTTCGGACAGAAGACCGTTCACCCGGAGTCTGGCGGTGGGTTCAGAGTACAGGAGTTTGATTTGTCTAATGAAAGCAGGGCTGATACCCAATCTAGCCAGAATGGCAAACAGGTATATCCATTCGAGAGAATCGAATGCCTTAGTTGCATCCAGCAGCGCTGCCACTGCCGGCGTTTGAGGGCTAAGATAATGAAGCAGAGCAAAAAAGGTTCTCAGGTTATGTGACATTGACCTGCCAGGATAAAGCCAGACTGATCTGGTCTGGCAATGAGAGGAAGAAGAGGCTGTAACCTTTGAGCTATTAACTTGGCATATATCTTGTTGTCCACATTTATAAGCGACAGCGGACGATAGGAGTCCCGCCTCGTTGGGTCTTTAACAGGTTTAAGGAGCGTTAATATCATAGCCTCGAGTATAGTTGGTGGGGGGCAACCGGAGTCAAGCGATTCCTGGTAAACATTCAGTAGATGTGGGGCTAATATCATGCCATACGTCTTATAAAAAGATGTGGTCAGGCCATCTAGACCAGAGCTTTGTCATTAGGGAGACTATTAATGACCTGTATAATATCAACTACAGGGTAGGGTTCGTCTAGGTAGGTCCTGTGTGCCTTACCTAGCCATAGCAACTCTAGTGAGTCTAGATATATTTGCAGGTTGGCTGATATGTATGGGGCGGTAGAGGAATATAGCCCTGTATAAAAATCTGAGAGATAGTCGAGTATTTGCTGTGACCCCTTTATTGGTACCCAATTCTCATCTCTAAGTTCAGTTATGTATGCTGAGTTTCGCGGAGGTCGGAGTGTATTTGCTAGGGTTTTCCCAGGGCGATCTCCCTCCCCATATCTCCTGGCGTTGTGGTATTTCCCCAAAAATGTAAGTTCACGGTGTGCCTCATCTTCATATTCTAATAAGTTTGCCCTGAGTGCTACCAGGTGTCTACTGTCTCCTGTTTTATAAAAATTCACTTCCTCTTTTTTAATTTGTGTCTCTAAGGCCTGAAGCCGCTGTCTAATTGATTTCAGCACTCCAGCCTGCTTAGCAATGCAACTCCCCTAATCACCACCTTGAAGGCCTCCCAGAGTGTTCCCGCCGAGGTCATCGATCCCTCATTCACCGCAAAGTAATCAGTAATGTCCTTTCTTATTTCCTCCCAAAAGGCAGAGTCTAATAAAGCACGGGGCGGGAGCGTCTAGGTGAACGCCCGCCTATGCGACATCGGGATGTTGATCTGCAGCATGCAAGGGGTACGATTAGAGAGTGTTTAGGGCAGCAGACGAACATCGGTCGTCCACACTGCCAAGTCTCGGGAAACCAACCAATAATCCAGTCTGGACCAAGCATTATGCTGTGAAGTTATAGAAGAACTTTCTGCTCTATCGGGATTCCAGTGTCTCCAGATGTCTACTAGCCCATTTTCCTGTATAAGTGTGTTGAGAGTCGCACTAGCTCTGGGGCTTAGTTTACGCGTCGATCCTTGCCTATCCAGATTGTCATTTAATACGGCATTGAAGTCTCCTCCCCAAATGATAGTGTCACATCTCATCACTTCGATGTGTGCCCATATGTTATGGAAAAACTCTGGCTCGTCAGTGTTGGGGCCGTAGACTGCTGCCATCACTAATTCTGTACCACTCAGCGATCCCTTAAGTATCACAAATCTCCCTTCTGCATCCTAGTGCGTGTGCATCATGGTCCATTCAAGCCTGCGGTGTGTGAGTATTGCCACCCCACTAGCGTAATTGGAGTAAACTGCTGAGTAGACGTCACCCCAGTATCTATGCTGTAGCTTAGCCTGCGTCGCGCCCGTCAAGTGAGTTTCCTGTAGAAGGCAGCAGTCAATCTTGTGTCTAATTAAGTAAGCCTGTTTTAGCCTGGCCTTTCTATGGTCATTCAGACCTCTAATATTCCATGTTAGGAACTTATAAGACACCATGGGGCATATTCTCAAGGACTTATCGCCGATTTATCGGCACTTTAGCGCCGCAAAAGTGGCGATAGATTTTTCGCCCTATTCTCAAGCTGGTGCAAACTGCTGATATCGCCAGTTTTCCAGCGATAGCTGCCGCAAAAAACATCGCCATGGATGAGAGCGACAACTAACGCTAATGATATGCAGAGTAGGCGTTCCCGTGCAAAAACACACGAAAACACCACTTCGCAATATTCTCAACGACCAGCTAGATCTGCGATGCGATCCAAAAACAGGCGATAAGGCGCGTTAGCAGCAGGGATTTAACACCTGCCTTTTACTGGTGTTAAGCAGGATGACAACCTGCAGTATGAAAGGCAGCCCAGCCCGGAGCCACATCTGAAGACCAACACATGTCATGGAGCTACTGATCATGCAGCTCGGAGACCCAAGAGGGCCACAACACTCACCGCCACCACCCCCAGGCCCCCCCCCCACGGATTACCACCTAGGCAGTGCAGGACAGCGGACGACCCTAAAACGTACCAGCCCCAGAGACTCAACACCAGAGGAAGCCATTGGCCAACACAGGCTCAAAAGGACAACCATCCTCCGCATCCTGACCCACATTGCCCACAGGCTGACGGTACCAACACAGCGGACAATCAACATCCCTCCGCAGAGAAAGCTGCTGGCTGTGCTGCACCTGTTGGCCTCTGGTACCTTCCAACCAACAACTGCCAGAGTCGGAGAAGTCTCACAGCCAGCCCTATCAAAGTTCCTCACACCTGTCTTGGATGCATGTCCACAAAAGCAACGGCGGGCCCCTGTATCCGCACCACATGCTAGTCCCAATTCGTAGTGTTCCTGTGCAACCAACCCCAACGCCAGCCGTTGCTTGACGCCTCTGTGCTCCAGATCCAAGATTGTAGTCACTGAAATGGGGGTGCGCCAGATCATGAAGTCCAGTAGTCAACAGTAGTGTAAAAACAGTACTTTATTACAAATACATAAATCAACAATACGAAAAGCTCAGCCAACGCGTTCCATTCCCAACGGGGAACTTCAACAGGGCAATGTGTGGATTCAATTAACTGCATATGCTGCGGGAACTCCCCAATACAATTCCATATTCCGAAAGTCTGTATTCAGAAACCCGTTGGATAAATGGTGACAATGGTCAAGCGTCCGTATAGTCACAAACGTAATTTGGCACAGTGTATTGCAGTTGGACAAACCGGAATGCTAACAGGTATGATAAATCCTGCATAAAAAGACCGTAACAGAAGTTCGTGTGGTCATAACCTTCGTAGGAAAGAAATGGAGGGTTACAACCACACAAACTTCTGTTACGGTCTTGTTATGCAGGATTTATCATACCTGAAAGCGTCACGGTTTGTATCAGCTTGATACCCCTGCACCTTCACTTCCCCCACACTGCGCAGGAACAGCTGGAGACCAAGCAAGGGAACTACGCCATAGCTGGCTTCCCGCACGTGTTGGGGGCAATTGACTGCACACATGCACTACTTGTGCCCCCTGCCGACACTGCACACAATAACCGCAACAGAAACCACACGCATTCCATCAATGTGCATGCAAAAGTGGACCACCGGGGCCTGTTCACGAATGTCGTCGCAAACTTCCCAGGCAGTGTGGAAGACCTTGGACATGTAGCTTTGTCGTCCCCCCCTGTAAGCGTGAGTGGAGTGACCTTGGCCGGCGTATGTCGTGAATAAATAGCCCGGGGCACTGGGCGTGGTTCAGTTCCGGGATGGTCACCAAAGTAACTACTGCGTGTGTCTCTGTGTCCGCCATATCCTGTCCATAGGCCTACACACACGTGGCCGACCACCTTCAACGGCCAGATTTACACTGGAGACGAGGTGGCTACGTCCCAAGCCAACCCGCGCACATCTCGTCATCGCATGCAGAGACGTGTCTGCCAGGGTGGCGCCCCCCACCCAGCCACGAGGCCGCCGCCGTGACCGGTGGTACCTGCGCGATCCTGTGCGCCTGCTGCACCCCAGCCCTGGTCCCCAGACCGGTCCGCTGCCCAGCGATGACTGGCCACCCCTGCGCACCCAGGCCTCATCGCTCACCTGCCGCCACCGGCGTGTCTCCAAGAGGGCCCACCACGTGCCGGTGCAACCTCCTCAGCCGATCGCTGGATTCCGCGCCACAGGGCCCCTGCGCACCCTGCCGCACAGCACCGCGGAGTCATGTGTGTGCTGACTGCTGCCTTCGGCGTACACTGTGGTCCAGCAGGGCTCTCAATTCAAATCGAATCTTGATTGGCAGGACGGCCTATCGAGGTCTACGCATCATGGCAGGCTGCACACCCGCTCAGCTCTTCAGGTGCCCCTACCTCAGTGCACCGCAAGTCACCGTCCCGTGGCGGTAGGCCCGTGCCGGCCGCAGTGCATCGGGTGCCACTAACCCTGTGCACCGCAAGTCATGGACCCTTCATGATTGAGTCTCGTGGTGCGGACGCCATCATGTCACCTCCGGCTGTGGGGAATGTGATGTGGTATGCCCCTTTTATTGGCAGGGTCACATGTCCTGTGATGCCTGTGCTGGATGGGTGTGGTGTGGGTGTAAACCAGCCCTCAGGGAGTGGCTGTGGTATGCTGACAACTAGACCAGTGATCAGCAGATCACTACAGGGAAGACCTGGGACATGTAGCTTTGTCGACCCCCCCCTGTAAGCGTAAGCGGAGTGGACTGGGCTGGAGTATGCCAGTCCAGCGTAGGGGTGTGAACAATGAGCCCGGGGCTCTGGGCGTGGTTCAGTTCTGGGCTGGACAAGAACATAACTAATGCGTGTGTCTCTGTTGTAGTGTCAGCGCCACCTGGACCGCAATCGGCAATGTTGCACCCTGTGACTCGAGTCCCACAACATGAGCAACATGGACGTAAGGGGGAATCACTGACCCTACATTCACCCATACTTTCATACTTGAATGATCATTGACATGACACATCTGTGTGAATTTGAATGTTTTATTCACATTCAGTGGAGTGTTGAAGCTGGAGCAGTACAGGGCCATGCAAACCCCACTTTACATTGTTGCCCCGTGGAGGGCCAGCCAGAGTCCATCAGGGAATGACAAGTTCATCGGAAGAGGAAGAGTTCAGTCCGCAGTTGATTGCTGTGACATTGGGAACCAAACAGAATATGGCAGTCCATGTCGAGGTCCAAGGTGAGTGTCGCAGAGTGTATCGGGGGACAGTGGAAGGTGATGATGCAGAGGGCAGAACCAAGCAGAAACAGGCCATATGGCGGAGATGAATGCTACCGCTTCCTTCTTACCACTAAGGCAGACTCATCCGCATCTTCGTCCTCTGATGTTTCATGTGCCTCACATGTGGGTGGTGTTGTTTTGTCTGCATCACTGTGTGGCAGTGACACATCAGTGGCCGGAGGTGGATTGTCTCCAGCACTGTGTGTCACTGACACATCAGGGGGCGGAGATGTGGATGTAGAAGCAGCAGCAGCATTCATCGGCGCCAGGCCTTGTGGCAGCAATGCCATGATGAGGGTCTGCAGGGCATGGACGATCCCAGCTACATCTCGCTGGTGCGCAGCCGTGGCAGCCATTCTTTCTGCCTGCATCCGCTCCCTGTTCTCCATGATCCTCCGCATGTGTTCCAACTACCGGCTGACATCGCTGGAGCCACTCTGACTAGACAGTTGTTCTTGTCTCAGAGTCAGGACTCCAGCGATGTCAGCCATGTATCGTTGGAGAGCATGGAGCGGACTGTGGGTGTCCGTTAGGGACTGTAGGTGGTCCCTGATGGGACGTAGACACCCACGTATGGCATCTAGTTTGGCTGCCATGAGGTCGAACCCCACCCACACCAGATCCGCCATCTTCTCCTGGCACCCTAACACACAGCGTTGGAAGGCCATGTGTTGTTCGTGGGGGTCCTGGGAGGCAGCCGGGGTGGTGGGTGCTTCCTGCTGTGTGGTCTGTGCAGGGGGTGGAGTCTCCTCAATGCAGCTGGGCTGCCCTGCTCCTGGAGGTGAGGTGCCGAAGCTGTCCATGAGCTCTTGGAGGGCGTCGGTGTCGAAGGTGTGGAGGTCCTCTTCATCATCAGTGAGTAGATGTTCTGTCTGCTCTGCAGGAGGTGTTGATTCTCCCTCTGCAATGTGAAGGGGAGATGCAGTTTAACATTGTGTTCACATGTATGTTGACGCATTGTACAAGTTTACATACAGACTGCATGACAATGTACATTTTGGGAGGAGCTGCTATGCCAAATGTGATTGGCCAGTTTCTACACACAAGTGGCACCAGTTGTGTACTCTGTTCTGTTGTGAACATGTTGCAGTTTGTACCACATTGTTGTCAAAGTTGATGTGCTCTGAATGTTATGTGTGTGTGCTGCATTTTGGGAGAGTCGCCCCTGCAGCTCTGATTTTGCTGCCCCTTGTCCCTTTCAGGCGGTGTGCCTTTGACTTCTGTGCTTATACAGTGCTGAGATGTTGCATACTTGGGTAAATTGGGCTCTTGGTGGGAGTTGGGACTCTGGGGCATGGTTTGCCCGCAGATGTGTTGTTGACGTCAGGGGTTGTTTGTGCACGTGGATGTGCCAGAGTGTGATCTGCTCCTTTACGGATGTGGTCCACACTCAGCCACCTCAGTGTCGTGGCGTGCAACATGTCATGATATATTGACTGCAGCCATGCTATTCGTCATGCAGTGTCACTTACATTGTCAGTGTGGCTCACAGACACGCCGCTTTGCTGGGTTTGGCACATGTGCATGGGTTGGTTGTGAGATTGGTGATGTGTGGGAAGGGCCCCCTCTGGGCACATAGTCGACGGGGGCCTACTTGCTGTTTCTAGGTGTGCTGCAGTGTGCCAAGGGGATCAGGGACATGATCCAGAGTCATTGTGGGTGTGCACTGTGCTATACTTAATTGTGCATGTGTGACATTGTGCCCATCTCCCCCCGTCCCCCCAGTCCCTGGTCGTTACTCATCCTGTTGCTGTTGTGTCAGGTCATGTTGAGCAGTGTCCGGTCCCCCAACTCCTGCCACCACTCCGTCTCCACACTGATGACTGTGGACACCATTTCCTCCATCTCATCCAGCTCCTCCTGTGGCGCTGGACTCCCACCTCCAGTCTGCATTGCTGCCTTCTGGTTGTTGCCGAGTTTCTGCTTGGTTTTGCGCTTCACATCATTCCAGCGCCTCTTGAGCTCTTCCATTGTCCTCCTCAGCACTCCGACTGCATTCACCTTGTCCACGATGGACTGCCATATTCCATTTTTTGTTGCCAATGACACAGTGGAGGTGACGAATAGTTGTTGATGGTGTTCTATCACCTCCGTTATCAGGATCCTGTTTTCCTGCGGACTGAACCGCATCTTCCTCTTCTTCTTCTCCTTGCCCTTCCCTGACCCCGAGGTCCCAGGCTGGTCCTCCGTGGGGCTTGTGGGGTTCTGGTTGTCCTCTGTACTTGCTCCGGCTACCTCCATTGTGCTTCGCAGTTGTTTTGGTTTTGTTTGTGGTTTTTTTCTGCTTTTATGGTGATTTTTCCCACCTGACGTGTGTGAATTGCAGGCCTGGCGTAGCTTATCGCTGATTTTTTTATCGCGGTTGGGCCCATCGCATCTTTTTTCACGTTCGGCTTTAGATTTCTATCGCTGTGTCGGTAATTTTATCGCGGACATTTGACACGTTTTCGGGTAACTATCGCATGTTACCGCCGTGTTGAGAATAAGACGTTGACACAGCGTTATTAACCCGCGATAGGCGGCGATATGAAAAATTGCGTTAACCTATTTTGGCGATGATTATCGCACGTTCTTGAGAATATCCCCCCATGTCTCATTGATTCCAAATGTAGTGTCATCCACAATAAGGAGCATAAGAGGGAATTACAAAACAGGTAACCCTCCACTCATAACAACAATATATCAATAAAGACCTGATTTGTACATGGACAAGTAATCTTTCCAAGGAACCCAAAGGCAGGGTAGTAAACTCTCCGCCCAATTGGAGATGGACACAATATGGAAAGCAGACTGCCTAGGAAGGAGGCACGTTGGATTTTTTCAGCGAGGGCAGACCAAGTGGGCCTGAACGATTATATTGAGTGGAATAAAGTGGGCAGGTAGTTGCGGCACGGCTGGGGTATAGCTACTCCCTGTGCGCTGATTCCATAAGCAGTACAATATTTCTAATGACATGCATGCAGCAAGATCTTTGATGACAGTGATGGTCGTTGCCGCCGATACCAATGTCTTCTCTCTGTTGATATAGAGAGATATCTGGACTGGCCCCCGGTTATGAACCCCATTTCTTTTATACCGTATACACAGACCTAGATGTTGTAAGGAAAGTCCTGGAGCTTTTGGATGAGGAACCAGGCAGAAATCGCCTTTTGAATACAGTTGTATAATTAGTGTGATGGCTATCAGCCCCCCCCACATTAGCCGTTACGGTGATGTATTTGATGGAATGGAATGACCACCGTGTCATCAGGGTGGTGAATCACGCAGTAAAACACCCAGTAAGATCTAGGGGTTTATATTACATATAAGATAGTTGAAACGTCTTGCCAAAAATTAAAAATTTGTAATGGTGACTCTTGAGATATGCAAAGGGACTATCTGCCCCCCTTCTGGGGTGCCAGTGTGCTTTTAATTTGAGGCTAGACATCGTATTGCGTGGACATGATAATAATAATAATTCTAACATTAGTAAAACATCCGCATTGCACCATTTAAAGATGGCGCCCATAATTGTGTACCGGAATGGGCTGCATCTACAGGAGGTCAATGGGTGTGGCTTTGTAGGAGTCGTGCGGCGCACGCTCTTGAATTAGAGCTCGGTCGTGTCGTGTCTTTGAGCGGAGCGAAGCCAGACGCATATGCCTATCCGGTAAGAGTGTGTATGTACCTGAATTTTAGATGGAATGAGAGACTGCTGGTCCCCGCGATGTAAGAGGCGAGTGACGGTGAATACTGGGGAAGTGTATCAAGAAGGGTCCGAGAATCGGGGGATGAGACTCCATGTAACATATTAGCACATAATCGTACATGGGTGCTAAAGAGAGATGAGAGCCTAACAGGCTCGGTGGGGGTCATTATGTTACCAACCAACAAACACTTGTACTTCATCACGTTTACCTCTAAGGCAGTTGGTATTTTTAACAATTTGATTTTTTTAACAATTTAAGTTGGACAAACGAGTGGTTGAGGTTTGAATATTCTGAATATTCTGCTTGCTACCAGTGTTATGTCCTTTAATTAATAAAGCGCATATATCCACAGGTTGACGGGCAGCAACCGTGCTTGTACACAGGGGTGGTGTGACTAACGATTGGAGAACACCCCCCAGGAGGTGGGCTGCTGGTATGAATGCTGAGGGCAACCACCTGGTAAATATACAGTGATCACTGAGCAATATATGTTACCTGTTGAGCTAAGATGCATGGTAACGTTTTAATGTTTTGAGATGTCCTGATTGTGTGGCACTGTCTTTTTCTTGTTTGTTTGTCAATTTCCCCAGGCTCAGAATGAAACACTAGTGAGGTGAAGACTGGCCCCGAGCCCTGATGAAATTGCCGCAAGGTATTTGGCAATGAAACATGTTGGCCTTCCCTAATTGAAGTGGTCTGCAACATTGTGTTTTCTTTTTTAACCTGAGTGGGCTCACTGCATCTAATAAAGTTGGCATTGTTGCGAGTGAGTCACAACTCATTTTAGCTTGGAGAAGCGAGTTTACCTTTTCTCTCACTATGGGGTCTTAGCGGGATAGCACACAACAAGCACTTGCTGTGCATCCTTTCACACATCACTAGGTTCTTCTTTTTTCACACTTCTTAAAACTTATACTTGACACTGATTTCATTTTTCACGGTCTTGAAAGTCACCAATGATGAAAAAACGTGAGCAGACTGGTGAGTACCTACCAGCAGCTCCCTTGGTGATGCTTACATGAGGTACTTTCAGACCTTTCACACATTTTTTCTTCATATGCACTAACATATGGGGATATAAGCGGGGTTGATTGACAAACATTTAAATTAGGACACCAAGGCCCAGCTGCGAGCGGCATTTTTTAGAAGCCAGTCTTTGGGCGGAGAGTTTACTACCCTGCCTTTGGGTTCCTTGGAAAGATTACTTGTCCATGTACAAATCAGGTCTTTATTGATATATTGTCCAAATGTAGTGTGTCAAATGTATGGTATCTTATCCTTAGCCTGCAACGGGTTCCCCACTCCAATCTAAATAGTGTATTATTCTGCTGCCAGCCCAGGAGATATCACTCTCTGTAATTGCACATATTTAGAAGTGACGTGCCTTCATTTTTGGCCCTGTAACCTGCATCCATTTCAAAAAGGTGCTGCATTGTGAGCCCAAACCCGGCCCCCCCACCCACCCCAACCCCCCAATTAGGTTGAGTAATTAACACCCTCCCCCCTTAAATGACAAACAACCCCCCAACATGACTAAGAAAAGGTCAACTGTGGGAGTTCTCCCTGGGGGCAGGGTGTCTCCGGCTTACAACCTGACCAAAGGTCAGATGGCTGAGAGTTTAATGGGCAGCCAACTGTAGTACCCATTCACAATGTTCATAGTGTTCTATCAAACAGTCAAGTTCTAATACATCACCGGTATCTGCTGCCATCTCGGTCGCGCCTCCGCTGCTCCCCACGTTTCCACTGACATTATCATAAGCAGTCAGTTTTCTGAGCATAACGCCAGATGTCAGTCATTGTCACTGAGGGCCGCCTCATCTCTGCTCCCGGTGGTTGGCGAACGTTTGTTTCCTGCAACATGTTTGGCGAACTTGAGAGCTGACTTTGCGTCCGTGAAGTGGTGCTGACTGCCATCATGTGTGATTTTCAACTTGGCGGGGTAAAGAAGGGCATAGGTGATTCCGGCCTTTTGGAGGATGTGCTTGGCCGGTATAAACTCTCTTCTGGCCATCTGTACAGCTGGGGTGAAGTCAGGGAAGATGGAAATCTGGTTACCCTGGTGCGTGATTTGGCCCATCTCCCTGGCTGCGCGAAGTATTTCATCTCAGTCTCGGAAGTTGAGCAGTCTTGCAAGGATGGGTTGTGGTGTGGCCCCTACTGGGGGTCTCGGGCCAAGGGTTCTGTGCGCCTGCTCCACTATGAACAGCACAGAAAGAGTGGTTCCGAACAAGTCTCGCAACAGAGATTCAACTAAATCTTCTACCTTGCCCATTGCCGTTGTCTCCGGTATTCCCGTGATGCGAATATTCTTGCAGCGGGAGCGGGCCTCTAGGTCTTCATTTTTAGCCTTGATGGCTTCTAGCACCTTCTCCATATTTAACAGTTACTCCCTGGATTCAGATTGGAACTCATGGGCGTCTGACACGCGATTTTCAAGTTTGTCTATGCGCAGTTCATGGGAATCAACTTGCTGTTTTACCTGGTTTAGTCGATCCGTAAGTTTGTCTATTTTATTGTCAATCGTTTTTAAACTAGATTTAACCTCCAGAAGGATGGATCGAAGGTCATCTCCTTTCTCAGCGACCCCATTTCTGTTTTCTGTATCTAGATCAGGTTCCGAGTCAGTATGCCTGGTAAGTCTCTTATTTTCAAATGGCAGCTTGGACTGCTTCGTGTCCGTTTTCCCCATGACAGGAGGGATGGACAGCCCTGGCCCGCCGGATTGCAGTGAATTCAGTTCCGATACTGGGTTTTCACAAGAGCGCCACGCTGTACCTCTTCCGATACCCTCGTATCATCCACCCTTTCTACCATGTAGGGTGTGTGGAGGGTGATTGCGTCCTATCAGATCTTCAGATTATGGGCCAATTCTATTCAAGGCCTCCACTTAAATTCCGGGTGGTTGCTCGCCCTCTGCAGGGCTCCGCTGTGTAGATTGTGTGTGCACAGATATTGGCCCTTTCCAGCTGATAATTGGTTCTATCGCCTCCTAGCACCCTCTGCGGCGACTCTTTTATGGGGCCTGGGCCCGTTAGGTCAGCGACACAGCACGCGACTTGGGAGATCCCCCGGCCGGATGTTGGCAGGCGGCGCCCCACGGTCTCACTGTCTCAATTATAAAATTAGTATGCAGGATTAATACTTGCATCCGGATCTCCCACGGACCCTCCACAGCTCTTGCCGGCTAACGCCAGATTCCTTGAAGATACGAGCATGCCCGGTAGCCTTGTGCTCTCACCCCAGCGCTGTGCTCCTGCCTCCCGCGTCTCTTCCAGGCAAGCTCCGGTCTTTAAAGTCCATGGATCGCGTCCACTGCCAGGGATTTTCCGACTTCCAATCTGCCCCCTTCCCTCGCTGCGGTCCAGATTCTTCACCGGGTGAAAGGAGGGTGGATCCGACGCGGAGCAGCGTATTGCAGCAGGCCCCGTATCGCAGCTCTTCACTGCAGGCCTCCCACTTGCGTCTGGTGGCGCCACTCGCGCCAGCCTTCACCTCAAGGTTACGAACCACAGCCGCAGCTGCAACCGCGTCCTCCAGTTGGGGTAGCAGGCGAAAGCGGCAGGTAAGAGGCAGCCTCGGTTGGTCCTGCGCCTCCCTCCTCCACCCCGCCGCTTCCTTTACTGCCAGATTTCAGCTCACCTCCTTTTAGTTTCTTGTCGCGGTGCTCTACTCTCGCGGCCTGGCCCGCTAGGCCCGATCTGAATTAGGCGGCCTTTCGGGGTTTGGTGTTCCGCAACAGGGCTCAGCCGATGCCGCGCCAGTCAGGCAGTCAGAAGGCGTTAGAAGCAGATGACGTTGGTTCCCGGTATAGCAGGATTATTGTCGGATGATGTCTCAGCCGGCAGAGCCCTCTCAACGAGCGGCCAACTTGCTGCTCGGCGAGACCACTCCCCCCAAAACAAAATATATATTAAAAAATCTTCCCACCATACTCCCCAACAAACCTAGCAACCCACCAATAAATAATTTAAATGAAATAAAAAATAACTTTACCTACATCACCAAAGGGAAAATAATGTAAACTACAGTAAAGATCATTACACATAATTAATATTAAAATTTAAAAAACTTAAAACACAAAAAATAATAATAAAACATAACAAAATAAATAAAATGAAATTATATATGATTTTATTTACAAAAACAATATGAAACACTTAAAAATGATGTTAATACCTGCAATAATCCATCCCACAATATTACTGACATCATAATTTTTGATATTGTATTGTGTCCAATGATATTTGTAACAATATTGCACCTTAGAAGTAATGTTTTCTCATAAACTATAATTAGTTTATAAGAGCCACAAAAAGCAACTTCACAATTGAGTGATGCAACAAATTGACTAAAACCTTACGACTCTTCTCTGTACCTTGCTAGCGTGCATAACCGTGCTCTTGTTGTATAACTGAATATCCCTGAGATGAGTGCAGTTCTCCAGATTCAGCATTTCTTCTAAAGGTTTACTACAGAAAATAATTTTTGATTGAGGTATCAATATTAGGGGTATTGGGTATTGAGCTGAAGCGAAAATGATAGCATCGTGAATGATTGTCCAGCTGCTCTAGAATGCTCTTTTGATGAGCAGCTAAAGGTTTGCTAGGTGTGTCAACCATCTTTTGACTAGTGAGGATTTGCCATTCTGCTTTCTCCGTTATCATAATGAGGTTAGCATAGAGCCTTAAGCTACGAGGTCGTTCTGTTCTAGCATTTTCCACTAAGCTAGTAGTTTTTGTCACCAAGAAGTATGAAGGTATCTCTTCACCCACCAGAATAATTTTAAGAGTTTGCCTTTTTATTGCCAGTACAAGGTCTTCATCATCATCATCCTCTCTTTCTTCAGCGATGCAGGACTCATACCCACTATGTGTGATCATTTCCGCACAGTCTCACCGTGCTATGTCACAACATTTATGTTTAAAAACAGCACCCAGACCTTCCCCTCTAGGTCCATCAGCTGCTGAAGGAATCCCAGGGTAGGACTGGTTATTAATACAGTATACAAAGGGGACTCTTCCCACATTACATATAAAGGGGGCTAACAATGCGCCACACACCTGAACGGCTATGAATTTCTCCTGCCCTGTCAAAGGTGGTAATAGGGCGAGAGGGTTGCAGCGCAGAGGTAGGGAAACTAGGAGCAGTCACTTTGAAGCTTTCACTTGAACTACTACTCAGTCTCAGTTGTCCTTCTCTAGGAGCTAAAACTAAATCCATGATATCCCTGGAGGGAGAGGCAGGCTAATACCAGCGCCATCCATCTATCAGATTCTACCGTCTTTCCACGTCCTGTCCCGAACGAGCCAGCCTCGTCACCTACCACTCCAAGCTGTTACCAGGAGAGTGACAAATGTACCTAAATCAATACCTTGGCTGGCCCCATCATGTCTTTGAAATATTCTGAAGCACCTCAGGAGAAAGTGAGATCCTATCCACCTCTTCTGCAGGCTCTTCTTCTGGTGCACCTATGAAATCCATAGCCCCCTACCATGGTGACCGAACTCACCAGCAGACCAGCCTTCCGTCGTTGGCTTCTTTACTTAAATGTGTTAGCAATCCCTTGATAATAGACATTGCCACAGGTTCTGATTCTCTTATCCATTTGTCTCTATTTCCCTGAAACCTGACTGGTCTCTGTCCCCCACGCTGGTCACAGGGTGAGACCGGATGTTTCCACTGATATATTTAATTAATCTTGCACGTTAAGGAAGCACTATCTCATGGTAGCATACTCTTGCAACCTGGACACAGCAGACCACCCTCTTTGCAGGTATCCTTGAATCCTTACAATATAGAAAAGCACCTCAGAGTACTGTAAGATCACTTGTCTCAATACTCTCAACAACTTACTTTATTCTTGGGACTCCGTGCCAACATATTCCTTATAAGTTCCCTCATTAACATTAAGGACCTCACTGCACCTCCACTGAGTGAACACCCCTGAAGCACTGATGCATATCCAGTCAGAGACATGCTGTCATCTCAAATATCTGGGGCCCAAAGTTTTACTCAGAAGCCCATGGTCGGTGCTGCAAATATCAGGCTGCGTAGTCTTGATTCAACCCCTCTGTCATCTGCCACTAGACATCCCTGCATATTGATCTCACTCTTTCAGTTTCTTTTTCATTCCTGCTTACTTCCCTTGTCACTGTTTTTCCATCTTTCTTTTCCTCCTTCTTTCCGCTTGTCTGATGAGGAAAAATAAGTGCAGGTCCCCAAAAATGAGAGCTGTTGGGCCCCAACTGCAACCACCAGCTTAAATAAAGCACTGAGGTAAAAGTAATAAGTTGAAAAAACATAAACATTCGGAATGCACAGAGCAATTCTTAGTGACCATCTAAGCCACTGACTGGAAATAGCCCCTGCCCTGGCCAGAGAGTCTCACAGTTGATCAGTGAAAGACCGCATCTCCACTAGGGATGGATGTAACTCACGTAATTAGGTCTAGCGTAATCACGCCGAATTCAGAGGCGTAACACAGCCCCCCGCAGCCCCTGCAGTGCGGGGGGGCCCCCAAGCTCCAGTGTGCCCCCTCAGCACAGCACTTCAACAGGAGAGCTCCTGATAGAGTCCGGAGGGGGGCCCTCCACGTACCTTGCAGGGGGGCCCCCTCAAGTTTCGTTACGCCACTGGCCGAATTACCTAGGTATTTCACAAGATTAAGCTTCAATTGCAAGAAGAGTAATTCTGCATTTATTGCTATTTCTTAGGACAAGAATGCCTCCTCACTAAATGCAGCAGAACGCAAATAGCAAGTGAAAATAGCCACTGCGCTTGCTAAATGTGCTCTTGGGGTTGGATTTTCTCCCAACTTGCTACCGGCATTTAGCACTATTTTCTTATGCGCAAAATGCACCCTCTCATCCAAAAAGGATGTGAGCATGCATTTTACGCTAACAAACAGCACTAAATGAAGCAGAACACGAATAGCGTGCACGAGCACCCGCTCACACTCAATAAATGTGCTCTTGCATTATGAACCCCCCAAACTACTCTTAATAACGTTATTAGTCAATTAGTAATAGCATAATTATCTGTAATTTCCATCAAAGTGTAATGAAGATTAACCAAAATTACTCTGATTACTCCGGCATAATTGAAATTATGCCCAGGCATACCCTCCACCAGTCCTCCCCATCAGTGGCGTCACTAGGGTTGGTGTCACCCAGTGCGGTAACTCCCGAGTCCGGGGGTGCGGACCGCACCGGGGTGGGTGACACCATCACATGGGGTGACACCGTGAGCCTCTGCTTTAAAGCAGAGGCTCACGGTGTCACCCCATGTGATGGTGTCACCCGGTGCGGTCCGCACCCCCCGCACCCCCCTAGTGACGCCACTGCTCCCCATCATCTCCAATCTGTTTTGAGAACGTCAGGGAAGTGTTATAACCATATCTCCATTTTAGTTGAGGTGAGAGGTCTGTATGTAATTGCTAGTGAACGGAACAGTACTCTTCTAGGCCATGATCGACTGTGAAACATGTTTTTGATGAACCCTGTACACTTACTACTTTATATCAAGTGATCCGCCTGTTGGGGTTTGAGGATACCTGGCATAAGAGCTATCCATCTGATGTTGGCTATGCAGATAATTGTCATGCTTGCATCTTTGTTCTATTTTATGCTTAAAGCAAATCTAGCCAGACGATGGAAGATGATTCTGAACCCTAGGTCTCTATCTCATCATTCAATCCTTTCCTGAAGACACCAGCGTTTTGGGGTTTGCACTTGTGAACATAGGGTACTCCACGATTCAGGGTCTGTGGAACTCCTCTATGCAAGTATACGTTTATTTTTCTTTGATAATTTGGAATCTGAGGAATACAACATATCCAAGAATTTAGCTAAGAGCTATTTTGGGGAAAAAGTTTCACAGTTTGGGCTGAGAAAAAAATTCTGGTTAGGAAAAACCAAAATTAGATGTTAACAGAGCTAATATCTCAGCTGGAAAGGTAACGTTGGGCTTTGACTTCTGCGAACATGAAGAGAGAGTGCTACTAATTAAGGTCCAGTCTGGCTAAAGGGAATTCAATGGTATGGTTATACTAAAGTTAACCTCTAGTGTGAAGCTAAACTGAATCTTCAGAGTGCTGTAGCCAAATGTTGGCTGTCTAAACATACATGAAGGAAGCAAGTATTAGTATTAACGGTATTCAAACAAAATATCATGTAAAACATATTGTGAGACACAAATATCTTGTCAAAAATATTGTGATGTCAAAAATATCATGGGTAAGGAAGGCAGGAATATAATTTTTGGGGTAGGGTATTTTACATCTCAATTTTAAATGTATTTGTACATAAAATCAGCTTTTAATTATTTTGTTGAGTTTTATTCGTTTTTGTTTAGGAAATTGTTATTATTTTATTCTTAAGTATGTTTCATTTTTTTAGTGCTAGTTTATTTTTTTAATTTGGTAATACATTTTAAGTTTTTTAAAACGGTGTCAATTTTTTGGGCGTTTTAATATATATTTGCGGTTTTGATTTTAAAAGTGACTTTAATTTAAATACTTTTTTCTTTTCTGGAGCCATTGTTTATTAACTCATTTTTTATGATGTTATTGTATACATTTTTTATTTTTAATATCTAGAGCTTGTTATAATGCATTTTTTCAATTTTATATAATTTATGTCAAAGTAATAACTTTGTTTCAATATATTGTTTAAAAATATATATGTACATATTATTTATCATTTACAATTATTTATATTTGTTTTATGCTTGTAATTTATACCTTTTAATATATTATATATTTAAATGTCATATTATTTCTATAGTTAATACATGTTTTAAAGTTAATATAGTGTTTAATAGTTGAAATCTGATATACTTATTTTTTGATGATATTGTGGTCTTCTAAATTTTTGCTGTTAATATTTTTGACATTTAGATACAAAATATATAAAATCGATATTTGTGTCCTTGATATTTTTTGCCAATATTTTGTCACTGATATTTTCTTCTGTGATATTTCATCAGACAGCAGTATTAGGCATATGTGTTGATAGAATCTCTCTGACTACTGAGGAAACTATGCTGCAGGCATTTCATCATTCTTATCCTATGCTGAGTACCTCAGAAGGTACATTAAGCGAGTGTAAGTTTGGTAGCTACATTGAGAAATTAAGCCTCCTTCTATTGACTAAATAACAAAAGAATAGCACATGAGCTAGGAGTACATCAGTTGAACTCGAGATGGCACTGTGGGGAGGTGAAGATCATTAAACACTGTTTTGAAATCTGCACTGTGAAGAATGGCTATAATCAGTTTTATCCCTAAATAAAATAAGACCCCTCATCATGCCTCATTTCAGCCCATCTCCTTGCTAAACTGTGATCAAAAGATCTTTGCTAAGATCTTGGCATCTGGACTCAACAGAGTTCTTATCTACTTTATTCACCCTGATCAGCAGTATTGTTTCTGGGGGGATATGGGGAATAACATATCAGGCCCTCTTACCTGCTAGACATTGCAAAGGCAAACAGAGTGCTCTTTGTGGTGGTCCTGGTTGACACGGGGCAGGCCTTCTAGCACGTTAACTGGGACTGTCTCTGGACTGTGCTTAAGCTGCAACAAATTCTCACTGTCTTCCTGAAAACCTTAATAGCCTTATGGCCAAAAAACGAGGCTATGAATTCATTCTAAATTTAAGACATGTTTTAGATTTATAAAGGGACACAGATGGAGCACCCTTTATCACACTTATTCTTTTGCTTAATATTTAGAACCTGTGACTCAGAGACTGAGGAAATCTCTAATAATCATCTACCCTCTTTTGGGTTTGCCAAGTCCACACATAATATATATCTATATGCTGATGACGTGTTTGTTATTGTGTTTTATTGTTTTCCAGCATTTATATAGGACTTACTATCCCTATGTGGGGTACTGAAGCGCTTGCCTACATGAGTAACAAGCTACACTGTGTAGGTCTGTAGGCCATGGTGCTGGAAGGATGTTGCCTTTGTTTTGCTCTTTTGTGGGAAGTGTTTCCATGTCGTGGGTGATGACCACTGAGGTGCTGTTATCGTTTTATTGGTAAAAGTGCGCAGCAGTTTGCTGGATGATAAGTGTAAGAGACAGATGCACAGTTTCATGGTTTTCAATGTGCTGGCAGCTTTGAACAGCTCTGCAGGTCCCTTTATGGTGTTTCATGTGATATAGCTAACTTAATTAGTTGCTGCACTGGGTTGTCCAATCAGAGAGTTTTTGTTTAGTTATGGGCCTGATCTGGCATGACTGGAGGGAGATGGAGGTGGAAAGATCTGGTGAGATGGGCATTTTTCTTATCATCTTATATTTGAGTGTCTTTTTGAGAAGTAAAGAGGCAGTTAGATTGTATAGATGTTTCGGACCTGCAGTGGTGAACTGTATTAAAGTCCTCCAAATTGACCAGCGATGTGTGACACATCTCTCCAGTTATTCCATGCCTGTTCATTTGGCACTGATACTGAAGCTTGAGATTTTTTTTAGTAAAATGTAACTGTTTTCAGTTTCTATTTTCTATTTTTGGTAAATTCTGGTGTTTTTTCAGTGTTTTCAATACCAAAAGAAAACTGTGGTTATCAGTGGTCACACATTTTTGCGCCATTAAAAACAACAGAAACAGTGTTTTTCCGGTGTTTATGGAACATTTTGCTTTTATTATTACTTGCTTCCTGCACTTATAGTGCATGGTATGTAGAGAGGGTAAGTACAGTGTATATGAGGTCCAAATACATTTTTACAAATCAAACTTATTGTAGTACACCATACAATACTTCCTCAGTGAGTCTTTGGTCATGCACGCCTGCTCTTTCCTACCCATGTAAACTTTTATCTGTGAAAAGGCCCTCTCAACATTGGCACTTGAGACAGGCAATGCCAAAATAGCCAGTACACAATTTGCTAACTCTGGCCACTGACATAGCTTTCCATGCCAATACTGGTGCACCTGAAGACTGCGATTCTCTGGGACAGGTTCTGCAACATATGCATTGAACTGGCGCATATGCCCTTACAGGTATTGAAGCGGTCAAAAATGAAGGAGTACTTTTCAAAATCCGGAGAAAATTCCCCTTTATGAAAGAGATCTGGAACTTGTGCAGAGTACCACAGTGAGGCTTCATTGACTTCAGATGCCACGGTTGGTGAAGGGACATGTCTATGCATCATTGCAAGCCATTTCTTGTGCATTGTAAAATACAATTTCCTGAACTGCTCCTCAACATTTCTTTGCTAACCAAGTGACAAGGATTCTAACATGGAACATGTGGCAATGCTAAAGTCACTAAAAGTGTTGCTCAGCCTACTCTCAAGGAGATGTTTCACATCTACGCCAATTACGTTGCACTCTTGGTAGACAAGGGTAATTGCTAATCTAGTTTTTTGATTATGTCCATTTCAGCAGTCATGTTTTCCTGTAAAAATCTAAGAATGGTGAACAGTGCACTTTTTTTCACACCACTATCAATATGCGACCAAAGATCCTCACATTTCTTGCCTTTGGCATCATCACTAGGCAAAAATTATGTAAAGGGTTGCTGTTAGAAATGGGGGTCTCTAGTTGGCAGAGGTAGGTACCTTTGTCCAAATAGGGACCCTTGCTTCTATTCAGGGTAAGGGGGATACACTCCTAAAATAACCCCTGCTCACCCCCTTGGTAGCTTGGCACGAGCAGACAGGCTTATCTCTGAGGCAGTGTGCAAAGCATTTGTGAACACATACAGTAACACAGTGAAAACACTACAAATGGACACCACACCAGTTTAGAAAAATAAGTAATCTTTATCTAAACCCAAAACAAGACCAAACGACAAAAATCCACAATACAGTATTAAAAATAAGGCTTTCAAATGGTAGAAATAGTTCAGTTCAATGCAAGTTGTAAATGCGACACTTTTCTCACAAAGTACCTGGGATGCGTCACGCAAAACAAACAAAATGGCCACAGGGAAGATGATGCGTTGGTTCCTTGCTTCGGGGGAGGTGATGCGTCGGTTCCTTACTGCAGCGCAGGGTAGGTGATGCGTCGGTTCCTTACCAAAGAGGCGGTGATGCGTCGCTTTCTTACTGCGTGGGGGGTTGATGCGTCTGTTTCTTACTGTGTCCCCCAACGATGCGACAGTCTTGGCGCCTCGATGCGATGCGTCGGTCTGGTACGATGCGTGGCTTCGTGCAGCCGCACTGCAGACTTGCGTTGGGATCGGTGCGGTGATCTCGGAGATCGTTGCACCCGATGAGTCGTGCGGCGATTTCTCGAGCCGCGGCAGGCGCAGCGACGGTTTCTTCGGCGATGCGTCGGAAACAGGTGCGGATGCGACACGCTTCTTCGATGTTGCGTCGATTTTCCAGCTCCCAGCGACAAACAGTCTCTAGAGGTCGTAAACAGCAGCAGGCACCTCTAAGCAGGTTGGAATTCCCAGCAAGGAATTTCAGGGGAGCTGGTGGTGAAGTCTTTGTGTCACGGAGACTTCAGAACAGGAGGCAAGCTCAGTTTCAAGCCCTTGAAGATCTTTTCTTCAAGCAGGTGACAAAGCAAACAGCAAAGTCCTTTTTCTCCTTTCCTTGGCAGCAAGCAGCCACTGCAGGCCAACCCCAGACAGCAAACAGCACAGGGGCAGTATTCCTCCTCAGCTTATCCGGTTCTTCTCCTTGGCAAAGGTTCCTCTTGATTTCCCAGAAGTGATCTAAAAGTCTGGGGTCTGGGCCCCTCTTTTTATACACCAAAATCCTTTGTTCTCTGAAGGCAGAGAGTGTCTGTACCCAGCCAAAACCAGTTCTGTGGGGCACTTTGCACGTGCACAACAACCTCAGTGTGAGCCCTGGCTTCAGACACACCACAGGGGGGCGGAGCCGTCATTGTGGGAGGCAGGCACAGCCCTATTCAGGTGAAGGTGCTACTCCTCCCACCACTCCAAATGCAGACCAGGCCTATTCAGCCCAGCCCTGACTCATCAGACTTCTGGAGCCGCTGCCCTACTCCAGCCCCTGTCACCCAAAAGCCAGACATGCAATACACAAACCTAGCAAAGGCACACTGGATGGTTAGGCAAGAAAATACCTATTTTCTAAAAGTGGTATTTTCAAACACAGAATATAAAATTCACCCTCACTAAAAAATGCATTTTAACATCCTGAGTTCAGGCATACTAAACTTTATTTTCCTGTCTTGTTCCCAGGGTCAGTTATGTTTATAAGATGTTATAAACAAACTCCCCATTCTGGCCTATGGGAACAGATAGCCTTGCAATAGTGAAAAACGAAATTGGTAGTATTTCACTATCAGGACATGCCACACACATCAGGGCATGTCCTACCTTTCACATACAATGCACCCTGCCCACAGGGGTACCTTGGGCCTACCTTAGGGGTGACTAATAGGTAGAAAAGGGACGGTTTAGGGACTGGCAAGTGTGTGCACTAGCCAAGTCGAAATGGCAGTCCCAGACTGCACACAGGCTCTGCAATGGCAGGCCTGAGTCACATTTTACAAGCTGCTTCTGTGGGTAGCACAACCAGTGCTGCAAGCCCACCAGCAGCATTTGATTTACAGGCCCTGGGCACACATAGTGCACTGTATTAGGGTCTGACAAGTAAATCAAATAAGCCAATCATGGAATCACCAATCCATAACAATACTTTACAAAGGGAGCACTTGCACTTTGGCACTGAACAGCAGTGGAAAAGTGCCCAAAGCATCTAGACCAGCAAAAATGGAGTCCAACACACAGCAAAACACAGGAAGTAAAGGCAAAAAATGGAAGGGAGACCCACGCCAATGGTGCCAGGTCTAACAGTTGCCACATGAATAATATAGCATTCACGGCCTCAAGGACTGAGAACCACTGGCTAAATGACACAGTTGGAATGACTCTTTCTTTGATGCCACACAAAGTACAAAATGAGAAATATTTGTGTTTTAGTTCCTGTAGATAATGAAACAGTGCACCAGAATGGACTACAAAGTCAATAGCATTCCTCTTTAACTCTGAAGATTGTAAAGATGCTTTCAACATACCATCTAGCAAGTGGTAAGGATCTCTTACAGGGAAGCACTTCAGCTCAGGTATCGATTTTTCATATACGTAACTGAATCACTGCATATACAAAAAATATTACTTCAATCTTTTTTTGACTTGGTAAAAACTTTTTGCAGCAGCATTCCAAGTGACACTGCATTCCATGGTTTCCAAAAGTCTGGTGTCATGTTTTCACCACTATCCCATATTGGTGACCACACTCTTTTCACATATACCTGTCACTACACCTTGCATTGAATGCTTAAAACTTGGGGTGTTAGGCAATTTACCTACTATCAATACTGACTCGCTAGAAAAGGGGAATGATGTATCAAAGGCTTTCACCCATTCTCTGTCTGTGGGTAAATGTGATGGTACATATTGGTAAAGATTCTTATGAAACCAGCCGTTTTAGCCTATCTGTAAGGATTAAACATAGCCAAAATAGCAAATTTGATTTTGATATTTCCTGATTCTCTACAGCTCATAAAATAATTAAATAAAACTTAAAACATGCTTCTAAACCCTGCATCTTTAGACCTAAGACCACAAAACTGAAAAAAGCAAAAGGAAGAAGAAACAATATTTTAGTGACATCCCTAAACAACAAAACTCAAGCAGAATAATGTTAGCCTAGTCTTTCTTGCTGCTGCCTTGTATAACAAAATTACAATGTATTGGCACCTTCAGGAAGAAATAAAAATGACTCGTTCACTCTCCTTTTCCTTTCTTTGAATGGCATTTAGTTTGTGGTTGTGCAGGTGTTTTTTCAGTGTTTATATGTTTACACTGGTAAGGGCTATTACCCTTTCAGTGGGGCGTTTATCAGTTATTATAGGTTTAAACCTAAAATAGGAAAGCCTACTTATAAGGTAAACACAGGGAAAACAGAGGTTGTGTCGTGGAAAATGGGTGGCTTAAATGCTGGACTGTGTCCTTCACAGCCGCATGTTATAGGTGTACATAGAAGACTTTTTTTAAAATTAATTACAATGAAAGCAGTGATAAGATCAGAAAACTGTTTTAAAGGAACCAACAGCAAACATTATGTTTAGAAACTTAAAAAAATAAAAATAAAGTAACACATGTTCATTTAAAAGGAGATCTTGTAAAAGCTAAAATACCATTTTCTACATAAACGTTTCCTTGTAAAGAGAGAAGTAATAAGAACATTTGATGTTACAGATTCAGGGCCAAGCAAACAAACAATAAATGGGTTAAATTCTGCACCCCAACATTACAGAAGGTGTGTGAAGATAACAATTCTTTCTAAGGTCTTGTTTTTGTTACAGAATGTTGCAGCACCAGTTGTTTCTTTAAATAAGTGGAATCTCGGGTGAATAGTTTTATCTGGGTCAACAAGAGCATGCCAATCTCCTATAAAAAAAAAACACTCTCCCAAGCATTCCCTCATATGGAGCTTGTAAGGTTTGATTTTAAGTGATATTACTGGGCCTCTCATTCATTGGCTGCTCATCCGAGCCCACAGGACACTGGTAATTGCAGATTTCTGGCAATTCTTTACAACCTCGCATTTCCTGTTTGATTTCTGTATCAATTCAGATTCTAGAAATTATTCGAAAAGGTGAGCCTTCAAATCCTTCGGGGAATGTCCAATATGTGGATGGGGATTAGAAAGTTTTGTTCAATACCTCATTTTTCCAGGAACTTCTCCTGGATTTGCAACTCCCCTGCGTTCAGACTAACTCAGGCGATTCATGTTGGAAATATAATCATTGCGATCTCTTTCAACCAGATGGTACCATGTGATTATTTTATGAGATGAAGATTATTACCATATATCATGTATTCTATATGATGTATGCACAAAATCCGTCATTTTTTAAATAGTTGATAGGAAATATTACGTAAAACGACCATTTAAATAGTTGATACGAAAAATGATGTAAAAAACAACCATTGAAATAGCTGATAGGAAAAATTATGAAAACAACCATCTATCCAATTGAATTAGCCATTTGGTCTAAGGAATTCTCATCTCATCAAGTCTCTCAGAGGAATTGTATTTTGGGTGAAGCTAAGAATATCTTCGAAGATAAGTGGGAATCTGTCCTTGCAAACTGGGCAGGGGAGGTCCTACGCCTAGAGGAAATACTGCTGGTGAGATAATTGATTTTGTCTTGGAAGAAAATTAGAGCTGTCAAAAACAAGTTGCAACATTTGGTCCCCATCCATTTACGTTCATTTACACCCAGAAGGTTTAATAGAATCTGTGGGACAGAAATCCCACTTTATCCTTGTTGCAGATGCTGCTATATGAATGCCTATCATTCCCACATGGCTTCACGTGTCCTCGGTCCGAAAGGTTTTGGTTCATTGTATAGTGCATATCAGAATATGTTTGGCCGTCCCAGAACAAGTAGGGATTTACTGGGCCACAACGGAGGTGGTTGGGACTATTTACCACTGCTGTACTGTGATTGGACCTATTATGTCACTGAAAACTGAGCACACCTAGTACACCCTTTGAGCACTTTACTGTCAGGGCATCATGGCGAGAAGTCCACCTTCATGGGAGGTAGCGTGTGGGACACAGACTTATAAGTCCACGATTACTTAGTAGAGCAAAATAAAGCCTTGCCAAGTCAGTGCTTATCGTTATGAAAAACAGAAGCACCATATCAACCGTGCAGCACTACTTGAAAAGGATATACATATGGGCACAGAGTGGTACTGATGTTGTGCAGATAAAAGGCGTTAATGTAACAAGTAAACCAAAATTACAGCGGCAGGCTGTCTGATGAGTCTGTGGCCCGTCTGTCAGGCTCTCGAGGAACTCGATCTCAGTTTACTTGGCAGTCAGCGCTCAGTCCCGTTTCTAGGTCCTCTTGTCAGCTCTGGGCCAAATCAATTCAGGTTTCCTTTCCTTTGTGGCAACGGAATCCAGGTCTGAGGTCTTGCGGTGGTATACTGTGGGTACCCAGCCTTGCCTCTCTTCTGATGGTGTAATGGAAGCTCCAAAGGCAGCAAGTGTGGCAGCAAGCTCCAAAGATGCGAACTGGCCCAGAGCATCTGCCCCCCACCAGCACAAATCGTGTAGAGTCCAGGGAAACTCTTCCCTTGTCTGCCGAGCAGATCCTTACGCTCAGGGGAGAAATCCCTCCTCATCACCTCCCGTTTTAAGAAGTCCTGCACCGGGGGCAAAGCCTTTTCCTATCTTGCTCCCCTATACTGGAATCTCTTGCCTCTTTACCCTTGTAAGTGCACAGATCTCCTTACTTTTAGGAAACTTCTTAAATCGAACTGTTCCACAACTGAAACACTGAGTCAGTGCTCCATCTTCTATAGCGCAGGGATACCCCTGAGGAGGTGATTCAGGCGCTTTATAAATCATTCATTCATCCTTCAGTTATTAGTTAGGTTGTCGGTTCTGGGCTGTCAGAGGACATGGATAGTGTCTGCACCTGTTGCCAGTCTTAAGGCAGAGCATAGGGAAACCACGTGCTATGGCCAATGTTATATATATATATATCAGCTCAGACGAGCCACAGTGGGACATAGTAGACCCCACACCAACACTCCGGTCAGCTCCTTCAATGACCCATCAGACAAAGGAGACCAGGGGCAATTGTCGCACTCTCTTACTTTTCTTCAGCGTATTGCACCTTGTGCGATTAAGGGGACACATAGAACCCCACTTGTGCACACAGGGTCCCACCAGTCGGGGTGACCACAGCCAAGTGTCAGACACTCTTTGTTCCCGGGCGGTGATTTCACAGCAGCAAGTGATGAGGAATGTCTCCACATGGAGCACACAAACCAAGAGCACAAGCAGACATGAAGACTTTGTACTTGGAAGCCATCCACCTTTTGGGAGTAGTTCCTCAAGGAAGGACAAAAGGCAGTGCCTGATAGCATGGTTTTATCAGCACAACAAAGAGACCCATGTCTCCACCTCCCCACACCCTCCCCACATCTTCCAGCAAATAAAATGTTAGTGCTCCGGAAGGAATAATGGTCACTGCTACATTTCTTAAAGTCAGAGACTTCTCCATCCTCCCACACCTAAAGGTCTAATGTGTCTTATAAGCCTCACCAATGGCAGAAATGTGGCTAGTCTGGGAGGCTGTGACCCAGCTTTTATCTTGTGCCATGCTTAGCCAGGTGTAATACAAAATGGATCTCATTCCATTCCCTCTTCTGCCATACAGCTGAATGCTACTAGTCAATGTATACTCTCATCACTCACGAAATACACACATGGGGTGTCAGAGCACGAACCCGGCTACAGAGCATCAGCGGAACTTTGTAGAGCGAGGATTGTAGGCTACTCGCTCTTTACCAGAAACAGGGAAAAAGGCCCAACCAGGCACTATTGATTCAAGCACAGTATGCTGACACCACCACCAAGTGCCTAGAAGCTGGTACATGGACAGTTGTCCCATGTGTAAAAAGGTCTTAATACTTTTACTAGTGCCCGGCCTCAGCGTACTTGCAGGATTGCCAATATGCCTGGCAGAGAAAACCTAGATTACCATGGAAACCAGCAGGGAATATTAGGCCAAGGGTGCATGCTCTCACAAAAACATACAGGGAACATTCCCATCCCAGCAGTGTATTAACAAGGTTACACACTCTAACTTTTATTTGATTGGGAGCTGGTTTTGGCTAGCACTGATGCTACTTCTGAGAATTTGGAGTCACTGCAGCAATTGCATTTATTTTTTAACACTAACACTGAACCGAGCAAGATTAATGATCAGATGAGGCTGGAGAGGGAGGGAGGCACTGGATGTGCTGCTCGGATTCACAACAGTGGTTAATGATACAACAATAATACCTTCTAATACTGCAACAGGCAGGCGTCCAGCTCGGTGGGGGAAGATGTATGAGCTCGTGGAGCATGGGCCAGGTATAGGGGTTTACTATAATCAAACTATTACAATTAACATAATGAAGATCACTAATACTATTATTATAATGTTATTATGTGGAGCTCGTTTGTTGTTTCGCCCCCACTGTGCCCAATGAGAGAGCTGCCTCAGCGGTGTTTGGTTACACCTCCTGTTTATCCAAGGGTTCAAAGCTTGGCTGAATAAAGCAAGATGCTGCCGGAGGTGACCTCTGGGAATCAGCATTTCCGCTGGCCTGACTCGTAGCAATTCCTTGAGGATGAGGATCAATCACACATACAGTGGTCACAGTGAATGGGGCTCACTAAACCCACCTCTTGGTATTAGAAAACACATGTATTTCCACATACATTCTATACTTGCATTGACATTAACTGCAGGTAAGGATAAGTACCCTGAAGCGCAGTTAGGCTCTGCGTTGTACTTTGCCTGTTCTGGAGTCTTTCTCTCAGGCTTTCTTGAATTGTTTAAATAGGTTTCCTCACCCCCTTGCCTGAAAGCATGCGGTTACTACATTTCATGTGAAGACGTTTCTTATACTTACCCTAATCCTTACGCCTCATCTCATAATCCTCCCTATTTTAAAAATGAACCCCGGCTAGAACGCACTCATCTCCTCCTCTGTTTTATACCCCTAAGGCAGTGCTTAATTTAAGCCGGTGGTTTCCGGTGCCGGCACCTGCACTTAATTGTCAACAACGGGGCTTGTGACAGTCTGCCACATGGTGGCACTGTCGAGCTAATTTAGAGATGACCACAACAACAGTTAATTATTAATTCAATTTACATTAAAATGACTATTACCTGAGGCCCAAGACATTCTTTGAAGTCCTGGAATAGTCTGAATTATCACAGTTGTGTGTGATGGTTAGTAGTTGTGTTGTTACTATCATTAGCAGCATGGCAGGGCAATGTGTGGTGCAAGCTGCAGTGGCTTCCTGGCAAGAGCCCTGGCACTTATTTTCTTACAAATTAAGCACTGCCCTGAGGTATTTGAATGCCTCTATCATACCTCTTCTTTTCTACCTCTGCTGTCTTTATGCTTCAGACTCAGTTGTTTTTCAGAGCGGAAGTTCTAAAATTCTATACCTAAAGATTTGGAAGTCGTTCCATGTTTTGCATTTAAAATGACACAAGCTTAAATCTTTAAGAGCAACGGACTTCCTACTCATGTATTTGGTTTTTCAATTCTGAGATGGAAACGGAGAGCAGAGTAACCAACTGGGTTTATAATAATCCAAATCCAATTACAGGTATGTCCTGATTAATAAAAAATGGACTCTAGTGCAATTTTAGTTAATTTCTGATTTTTCTGAATTCTCACCGTTCTGTTGAGAGCCGGGCGGACTATCATGTTTCCGAAGGCGGAGCCCCCTCTTACTCAGAAACCTTACACTGATGCCCTGATGGAGTTGGAGCCGTTGGTGTAGGGTCATTAGAACATCAGTCGTATTTAGAGTGAATGTTCTGATGTGATGGTGGTGCTGAACTAAAAAAATTATAATAAAAATGAACAGCACACACAGGGAGAAAACTCCGAGGGTGTCAGAGTCAAACAAAATTGCTGAGCAGCCGCTTGAAACATGGTGGCCTCCAGCAAACTTTTAATGCCTTCAGAAGCTCCGTTATGCCAGCAGCCCCTCTGAAGGCCTGTGGAGATCCTTAGATTTGTTGCGCGTAGTCTGGCCAGGTACCTCCGCCTCTGGGACAGATGGCAGGTCGTCCATCGAAGTCTAAATTAGATCCTCAGTTTCCAATTGCTTTAAGCATTCAACTCCACCTGTATATATCGCTACCTTCATTGCAGGATGGTATGTCCAATTGGATCAAATATTTCCATTAAGTTAATGAGAGCAATAAACACAAACTGGTTCCTGCATCGGCCACACCCTCGTTAATCTTATGAAAATGTCAGGCCTGACAGTATGTTCAGATAATGTGCACTGAAGACTTCAAAAGCTATGTGGCCAGACTTTTTTCTCTGTGTCCGTAAGAGTGTAGTCTACTGACCCTTCTCATGTAATGTTCTGCTGTTACGTGGAAACCAGAACCTAGACATCCCCTGTTCATGTACAGTGCAAGTTCAAGAGAGTGCCTGACAAACGTATAATAGTAGAACTCTTTGAGTGTGTGCTGAGTCTAAGTTTTGAGGCTACTGGGATCCTTTTTGGATGCCCCCAGTTGCAACATACCAAACATAGAGGGATAGAAGTTAGTTTTCCCAGAGCGTAGTAGCTGTAAGGTAGAGACCTGGACACTGAAATGAGGAGGATGGAGATGAGACTGCCTTTAGAACTTACATGAAGATTTTGTTGGCAAAGGGGCTGCTGATTAGTTCTTCCTGAGAACTGCCATTTGATAGATGGTAGTGGCGAGGAGTGGCACTGAAGTTTCTGTTGTTCAAGGTGAGCAAGTTTATAGGCAGGGCCCACCCTTTTGTTTCTCTTTAATTCTTACTTCAGGAATGATGGCAGTGAGGTGCAGAGATCTCAGGTGCAGAGACTTCATTGTACCCCTGTTGTTGCTCTACCACCTGCTTGGAACCAGACTCTTTTCTACCTGCTGTGTGAACCATCACTTTGCACAAAGACTGTGTCTGGGGAGCAGTCTGTAAAATATATTTGAAAGGTAAGTAATCCAAACTAGATCTGACACATGAGACAGTGGATCCACAATTCCTGACTGGAAAATGTGTACAAGAGGGGTCCAAATCACCCCAATTCGTTCCATTCCCAAGTTCTTCTTGAGCAAGGAAGGGAGAGCTCTGCACAATACATGAAGAGCTGCTGTGTATACAGGGCTGCGACCTGTCTGACAGCCGTGGACGTCACTGTAAGTGGATCGAGTGACTGGTGCTGCTGCCACCAACGAGCAGAAAGAGGTTGAATTGCTCTGGGGCAGAAAGCCCTAAACTGCCCCGGAGACTGCAACTGCTTGCAGACACTGTGAAGAAGTCTCTGTCTGGAGGCTCTAACTTTCGCAAGTTGAAGTGCCTATCCGTAGATGACTCTCGTTGCCATGCTGCTGAAGGCTGATTCCTCCACATAATCTTGCATCCAGAACAAGTCCTATGAAGATCATCTTAATTGTGGCAGCCACTAAAGTGATCTAAGGGCCTAGTCATGAGTTTGGCGGTGACCACAGATCACTACATTTGAAGGATGTGGGGGGGAGCCTCATGGCCCCCGTAGCCCTAGTTGGCTCCCCAGTCAGCACCATACTGGTTGCTGGCGGGAGTCACCACCTGTCCTTTGCTCCCGCCCAGGTGGGAGCAGCATTTTTCTGCTGCTCTCGCCAGGCGGGAGCAAACAGGAGTTCCCTGCCTGACAGAATGCATGCAGGGTATACCCGCACTCTCTCGGACAGGGAACCCCGATGTCCTGTGGGTGGGCTCCCCGAGACACTGTGTAGTATCACACCCTGAGGGTTGGGGTCCTCGGGGCGGATAACACTACGGGGAGGGGGTGCACTCATTTTTGTAGTTTTTTGGCCCCAGGTGATGGGGTCTCCAGGGACTATTATTGGCTTGGGATGGGGGCAGCATGTCCCCCCCTTCAAAGTAGACTTGGCCCTGGGGGTGGGGTCCCCGAGGCCTTGAGTCAAACTATACTGTCAAAAGATACCTACCCAGTGGTGACTGCCACTGGGTAATATGCATATATGTATATTTATGTATATATATATATTTGTATGTTCAAGATACAGTCCAAGGACGATACTGGGCACTTGTGGGCTTTCAAATTCCAGATTTATTGATAAGACATCATTGCATCCACTACTGACCAACACGTTTCGGCCACCTGACCTTCGTCAATGTCAGTATACCCACGTTTCAAATCACCTTTTGACATCATGCGAATTGATTGGATAACAATTCATTCAACAGAATAAAAAACGGACTGTAGCAGCAATTTTTACGGTTGCAGGGAAACAACATATAACGGCGGTCTTCATTGAACATATCAAGTAATATTGCAATACATGGGCAATGTCTAGGAACGTTCGTTTGTCCCTCATATTATTTCATGATTAAGCAATCGATTTTCCGTTCCTAAAAGAATGCATATATATATATATGCAGTCAAAAGCAATTTTGTATACAATAAAATTCATCAGTGAATATATTTGTATGTATATATATATTCAATGAAAAAACTATAGGTTTTAGGGACGTTATAGGTAGAAATTAGCATTTAAAAAACCTTAGAAATTCACTGAAAAAACCATAGGTTTTAGGGACGTTATAGTTAGAAATTAGCATTTAAAAAACCTTAGAAATTCACTGAAAAAACCATAGGTTTCAGGGACGTTATAGTTAGAAATTAGCATTTAAAAAACCTTAGAAATTCACTGAAAAAACCATAGGTTTCAGGGACGTTATAGTTAGTTGGACATTTCACTCGTATAAAACCAGAGAAATTCGGCTATTATAGTTTGTAGAGCTAACTATAACTCGCGCCCCCACAATGCACTGCTGAAGACGTCACATATTACATCACTCATGACATGCTCAGTGACATCACTGATGACATCTCAAATGACATCACTGATGACATCATCCAGTGACTGAGTGTTTCTAAAAATTTCAAGAACCTTATATCTATATATGCCAAGGTATATTAAAGAATGATTGGTTGTCTGAGAACCTGCATGGGTGACTGAGTTTCTGTGTGGGTGGGGGGGTGTGTGACTCCCTGCATGGATGTGTGAGTGGGTGATTCACTGGGTGTATGCGTTTATGAGTGCGTGTGTTAGGTAGTGTATCGGTGAGTGAGTGTACGTATAGCTGTGTTGGTGAGTGAATGGATGTGTTAGTGGTATATGTGTAAGTAACTACATATGTGAAAGGCAGTATTGGTGAGTTTTGGAGTATATAAGTGAGTATATGTAACAGTGAGTGATTGTGACAGTGGCTGCATGGATAAGTGTGTGCTTATGTCAGTAATTGTTGAAGACAGTACGTGTCTGTATGAATAAGTGACGTGGTGTGTGTATAACTGTATAGGTGAGTAAATGGCAGTGAAATTAATTCTTTGGGTGACTGACTAGGTTTTTGAGTAACTCTTTGGGTGAGTGGCAGTGTGTGAGTGTCTATATGGGTGTATGAGTGGATATATCAGTGGCTGTATTGATGAATGACTGCGTGTATGAGTGACTGTATGGGTTAGTGGGTGGATGTGTGTGTAGACGTATGAATCACTGAGCGAGTATGTACTAACTGCTATTGGTGTGTCTATGGTTTCGATATTGGTAGTCTGTATTTTAGAGTGGGTGTATGAAAGGTTTTATTAGGGTGTGAGGATGTGCATCAGATGATCACATGGATGATGTCATCAGTGATGTTATCAGTGATGTCATTTGAGATGTCATCAGTGATGTCATCAGTGATGTCACTGAGCATGTCATGAGTGATGTAATATGTTACGTCATCAGCAGTGCATTGCGGGGGCGCAAGTTATAGTTAGCTCTACTAACTATAATAGCCGAATTTCTCTGGTTTTATACGAGTGAAATGTCCAACTAACTATAACGTCCCTGAAACCTATGGTTTTTCCAGTGAATTTCTAAGGTTTTTTAAATGCTAATTTATAACTATAACGTCCCTGAAACCTATGGTTTTTTCAGTGAATTTCTAAGGTTTTTTAAATGCTAATTTCTAACTATAACATAGCAGTCGTGTTTGCAGAGTGGTGGAGAAAGGTGAGCGTGGCCTCTGAACACCTCTTAGCAATCCCACTGTGTGGGATTTACTGAAGGTAACAGGAGGGGTAGTTAGCCCCCAACGCCAATCTTGGGGGCCAACTACCCCTCCTATTACCTCCAGTAAGTCCCACACAGCAGGATTGCTAACTTCTCATACTAGGCCACGCCCCCTTTCTCCACCACTCTGCAAACGCGCCCCGTGGCGTGTTGTAAGTTGGGGAATTAATTCCCCTTGAATACTGAGGGTCCCTGGGGGCCAACTAACCCACCAGGTACCTCCAGTAAGCGCCACAGAGCTGGATTGCAGAGAGGTGGTCCGAGGCCACGCCCCTTTTTACACCACTCTGCAAACACGGCTCCTGGCGCACTGCTGCTCGGAGGATGAAGTCCACTTGTGTCCTGAGGTCCTCAGGACACAAGAGGACCTCATCGCCCCACCAGCTGTTCGCCAAGAGGCGCGTTTGCAGAGTGGTGTAAAAAGGGGCGTGGCCTCGGACCACCTCTCTGCAATCCAGCTCTGTGGCGCTTACTGGAGGTAGCTGGTGGGCTTGTTGGCCCCCAGGGACCCTGAGTATTCAAAGGGAATTCATTTCCCAACTTACAATGCGCCAGGGGGCGCGTTTGCACAGTGGTGCAGGGAGGGGGCGGGGCCTCCGGCGAGATGCCGGCTTTTTAAAATATTTTTTTTAGAAGGGGGGCCGTGTGGCCCCCCCTTCTTTTAGCATATTTGGGGCCCTGGGGACCCCATCCCCCAGGGCCTGACCCCTTTTTATTTAAAAAATAAAAATAAAAAAACAGGAAGGGGGCCGTGCGGCTCCCCTCCTGAGGCCAATTTAGGTCCCGGGGACCCCATCCCCCGGGGCATGGCCAGACTTTTTTTTTTTAAATACATTTGGAGGGGGGCCGCGTGGCCCCCCTCCTCAGGCCAATTATGGCCCCGGGGACCCCAGCCCCCGGGGCCTGCCTTCTGCTTTTTAAAAAAATTATTATTATAGGGAAGGGAGACCGCATGGCCCCCCTTCCCTGGGCCATTATTAGCCCGGGGGCACCGTATCCCCCGGGGCTTGGCCATTATCTTTTATTTTTGAGGAGGGGGGCCATGCGGCCCCCCTCCCCAGGCCAATTTTGGCCCCGGGGACCCCATCCCCCGGGGCCCGGCCATTCGTTGTTTTTTTTTAAAAAGGGAGGGGGGCCGCGTGGCCCCCCTCCCGGGCCACTTCTGGCTCCGGGGACCCCATCCCCCGGGGCCGACCCTTTGTGTTGGGGACCGTGGGTGGAGCCCCAATGCCCCCACGGTCCCGCCGGCTCCCCGCCTCCTGCGGGAGCCGGCATTGCTTTTGCACAAGAAGCAATCTGCTTTGGTTTTTGGAAGCGAGAGCAGGTTTCCTGCTCTCGCGTCCAAAAACCAAAGCAGAGTTTGCAATGACAGGGCGGGAGCCGCGCGGCTCCCGCCCTGTCATTGCAAATGGCAATGTCCCGGGGGTGGGCACCCCGGGACATTGCAGGAGCCGGCCCTGGGGGGTGGCGGTCCCCAGGGACATCAAGGGCTCCAGGAGGGGGGCCGAGCGGCCCCCCTCCCTTACTGTTTAAAGCCCTGGGGAAGTGGTGGTTCCCGGGGCAGTGTGGGGGGGGCAGGAGCCCCACCACACTTCATTTTTTTTATTTTAAGCCCTGGGGAGGTGGCGGTCCCCGTGGTTTGGAGGGGCCCGTGAGGCCCCCGCACATTAATAAGGATTTCCCCGGGGAGGTGGCGGTCCCCGGGGCAGCGTGGGGGGGCAGGAGCCCCCCCACTCATTTTAAATATAAGCCCCGGGGAGGTGGCGGTCCCCGGGGCTGAGGGTGGGCCGCGTGCCCCCGCACATAAACAATTAAGCCCCGGGGAGGTGGCAGTCCCAGGGGCTGCGGGGGCCCCCACGGGCCCCCACTACATAAATAAGCATTGCCCCCGGGACCTGGCCCACCTGGGGCTTTAAAAAACGAAGCGCGGGGGACCGCGCTTCGTTTTTTTTTCATTTCAACCGGATTCGCGCACCCGGCGCGACTACGGCTGAAAAAGAAAAATGCTTTTATTGGGCATGGGGGGTCCCTGTGGGACCCCCTGAGCAGGCCTATGGGGTCAGGGTGTTTTTACCCTGCCCCCTTTTCTTCTTTTTAATGTTTTAATCACCTTTTTCCTTCTCCTTGTACCGAGGCACAAGATGGCTGCCAACACTTCCTGGTTTGAAGTGTTGGCAGCCAATCAGAGGCAAGCTCGTGCTCGGGAGGGCTCAGCCAATCAGATCTCACAATTCTCAAATATCGATCTCTGTAAATCTTTAAATATCTCAAAAACTACTGAACAGAATTACACCATTTTAAAAAAAGCGTGCTTTCTGGACCAAGAGCTATCTCTCGGCCAAATTTGGTATAATTCCGTTCAGCAGTTCAGGCTGTAGCCGTGTCTAAAGTTTCCTATGGAAATTAACATGGAGAAAACACGTTTTGGGACCCCCCTTTTTTCTCGGCCCCCCCCTTGACGAATAACCCCGAAACGTTCAAGACAGGAGCTGACCTGAGTGAACAATTAGTTTTGAAAATTTGGTGAAGATTCATCACACTGCGCCAAAGTTATTGGCAAAACAAAAAACGCTTTTCCTATTGAAACTAGGTTCTAACTATAACTACCTACTGGCGACCGTAATATATATATATATACTGGGCGGCGTGTATTGTCATTGCTGCCCCCACCGGATACGACCCCCGATTTCTGAGGCTGAAGCGGTTTGGGGACCTGAGGAGGTGCTTTGTTCCTTCACAAGCAGGAAATTGGTTTTAAAATTCACGAACTGTTCTGCCATCCCCGCATGACCATTAGATGTTATACTCCCCATGTGACACCTACCTGGACTCATTACGTTGTATTCTGGGTGTTGCAGTCCACATGCACTGCGTGAACTGACAACAGGTGAGCAGACATCCATAGGGGGCGGAGCGGGCCCTCTGCCAATAAGAGGGCGGCAGGACTCACGATCGTGATGTTGGAAGCCTCCTGGATACTTGGGCGCTGATGAAGGCTGATAAATTGCCGAAATGCATTCGCCACACAAGAAATAAAGATTGCTTCCAAGGTGTTCCCCTGCGTGGTCTCTGCTCTCTCGCAAGAAGGAGGTATTGGTATATATATATATATAATTTTTTTTTCACCAAAACGCCCGAAAGCTTGAGGTAGCACTCGACAGCTAATGTAACCTTTCGGCTCAATTACAAAGGACCGCCAGTAGGTAATATATATATATATATATATATATATATATATATATATATATATATATATATATACATATATATATATATATATATATATATATACATACATACATATATAAATGAATATGAAATTTGAATGCGGCACGGAACCCATTGTAGGGTAACAAGAATTTTCCAGGATCACATGTCCCTGCATGCATTGTACAGTTACTGCATGCAAATAGGAACTCCTTGTCGTGTTTTCCAGCTGCCCAAGAGGAAGAGGCTGTTGCCTTGAAACGCGTTGGCAATAAAGAGCTTTAACCTGGGATGCAAAGGCTGGTCTTCCTTTGTAATTGAGCCGAAAGGTTACATTAGCTGTCGAGTGCTACCTCAAGCTTTCGGGCGTTTTGGTGAAAAATTAAGTACATGGCTGCCCTGCCGTTGAGGTTAGCACCATCTCTGATGAATGAGAGGCTGCGCAATCTGGAACTTTGCCTAAATGCGAACAGCACAGCCAATGTGGAATTAATCAACCTGCCTGGCATCGTGGGGCCCACTGGAGGGCAATTGAATGAACATATTAATGCTGGAAGAAATATGAATGCGGGCCGGAACCCATTGTAGGGTAACAAGAATTTTCCAGGACCACATGTCCCTGCATGCATTGCACAGTTACTGAATGCAAATAGGAACTCCTTGTTGTGTTTTCCAGCTGCCCAAGAGGAAGAGGCTGTTGCCTCGAAACGCGTTGGCAATAAAGAGCTTTAACCTGGGATGCAGAGGCTGGTCTTCCTTTGTAATTGAGCCGAAAGGTTACATTAGCTGTCGAGTGCTACCTCAAGCTTTCGGGTGTTTTGGTGAAAAAATATATATATGTGTATATATATATATATACATATATATATATATACATACATATTATAAGATATATATTAGGAGTGGGCGTAACTCATGTAACTCCGTGTAGCCTAATCACGCAGATTTACCTAAGAATTCCGCCAGATTAAGCTTGAATTACGTGAGAAGAGTAATTCTGTGTTTAGTGCTATTTCTTAGTCCAAAAATGCTCTCTCGCATTCAAAATATATGCAAGGATGCATTTTACTCTAAGAAACAGCACTAAATGCACAGTAGAACATGACTAGCAATCAGCTGCGCGCGCTATTTAAATACTCACTTGCTGTAGGATTTTTCCCCCCAAATTACTCTTAATCACACGAGCAGGAGTAAAAGCGCAATTATTGGTAATTTCTGCATAAAAGAGTAACTCGGAATTACCAAAATTACTACTGTGTAATCAAAATTGTGCCCATCCCTAATATATATATAGGCTCCAATCAGTGAGGATCTACTATGAGTGGTTATAACGAGCCTCCAGGGACAACATCTTTTAAAAGTGAAGCGGGCACTGAAGAAAGCCGCAAGGCTGAAACGCGTCTGCCTTAGCGTTTCGCTATTCCAGCAACAATTGTGTCTCCCTTGCAATAAAATTCCTGCTGGTCACGGAGCATGTGTCGGACCCGTTTCTTGGAATGGGATTGGTCTGGATATTTAACGGTATGCAAACACCGCTAACCGGCACGCCTTTCGGTCTGGAGCAACGCGCATGGTTTGCGCTCGTGTGGTATGGTGTTTTGAAGACACAGCGCGTCGCCCCCTGAAGTTTCGAATTACTCACCGGAGTTTGAAGCTGTTTGGGGAGAAAGCAGGCAGCAATCAGGATTGGTCAGCTGCTTGAAAGTGACCAGAGTAGGATTTTCATCTTTGCCTCCTGAGCGGACCGCCGGAGATTAGTGCGCTCCACTTGCCAACAACTAGTTGGAACATCACTTGGTGTTTGAAGAAGCCGATCATTGTATCTGCCATCACAGTGGGGAACACTGAAACCCCGGCATGGACTGTAACAGGATTGTTGGAGGCAGAAGCCTAGGAGGTTGGGCTTGTATGATGCTCCAATCAGTGAGGATCTACTATGAGTGGTTATAACGAGCCTCCAGGGACAACATCTTTTAAAAGTGAAGCGGGCACTGAAGAAAGCCGCAAGGCTGAAACGCGTCTGCCCTTGCGTTTCGCTATTCCAGCAACAATTGTGTCTCCCTTGCAATAAAATTCCTGCTGGTCACGGAGCATGTGTCGGACCCGTTTCTTGGAATGGGATTGGTCTGGATATATATATATATATATATATATATATATATATCCGCAACATTCTATTTGAAATAACGTTGGCGCCGGTTGATGAATCTTCGCGAAATTCTCCAACTTGTTGGGGCGCTCCGGTCCGCTCCTATCCTGAAAGTCTCGGGGTGATTCGTCAAGCGGGGGCTGAGAAAAAAGGGGGGTCCCAAAACGTGTTTTCCCCATTCATTTTTCCATAGGAACCTTTAGTCGCAGCTACATCCCAAACTGCTGAACTGAATTACACCAAATTTGGCAAAGAGGTAGCCCTTGGTTCAGTGTCGTGCCTTTTGCTTAAATGGTGTAAATCCGTTCAGTAGTTCCCGAGAAAATCAAAAGTAAAGTCACATATATATCTATGGCCGAGTAGGGTCCGCGTACCCTCCCGATCACGATCTGAATGCTAATTGGCTGTCAAGTGGCTGTCAACACTCCAAATCAGGAAGTGTTGGCAGCCATTTTGTCCCTCGGTAGAACCGAGGGACAGAAACAAGTACGCAAAGCGCAAAAAGGGGGTAGGGTAGAAACACCCTGAACCCCTAGGTCTGCTCAGGGGGTCCCACAAGGACCCCCTGGGCAGAAAAAAGCATTTTTTTATAAAAACAAATCGGCGGGATGCGCTTAGGGTGCGCGGATCCCGCCGATAAAAAAAAAATCGAAGCGCGGTCTCCCGCGCTTCGATGTTAATTTGCCCCCGGGTGGCCCAAGTCCCGGGGGCATGCGGGGGTGGGTTTAGATTTTATGGGGCCCCGGGGAACGCCACCCCCGGGGCTTTAAATACAAAATGGTGCGGGAGGGCTCTCCGCCCTCCCGCAGCCCCGGGGACCGCCACCCCCCGGGGCTTCTTTTTTTAATTTTTAATAACCTGTGTGGGGGGACTCCAGACCCCCCACACGCCCCGGGGACCGCCACCTCCCCGGGGCACTTAGAAAATAAATGTGGGGGTCCGATTCGGACCCCCGAAGCCCCGGGGACCACCACCTCCCCGGGGCTGTGCAATTGAAGGGAGGGGGGCCGCGTGGCCCCCCTCCTGGAGCCTGTGGTGGGCCTGGGGACCGCCACCCCCCAGGGCCGGCTCCTGCAGTGTCCCGGGGTGCCTACCCCCGGGACACTGCTGTTTGCAATGGCAGGACGGGAGCCTCGCGGCTCCCGTCCTGTCATTGCAAACTCTTTGCTTCATTGAAGCGAGAGCAGGGAAACCTGCTCTCGCTTCAATGAAGCAAAGCAGATTGCTTTTCCATAAGGGAGCTGCATGTCAGCAGCTCCCTTATGGAAAGCAATGCCGGCTCCCGCAGGACGCGGGGAGCCGGCGGGACCGTGCGGGGATTGGGGACTCCCCCACGGTCCCCAACTAGTGGCCAGGCCCCGGGGGATGGGTCCCCAGGGCTATTAGTGGCCTGGGAGGGGGGCCACGCAGCCCCCCTAACCAAAAATCAAAAAATGTAAAAAAAAAAAAAAAAAGGTTAAGGCCGGCCCCGGGGGATGGGGTCCCCGGGGCCTTAAATGGCCTGAGGAGGGGGCCACGCAGCCCCCTCCAAATATATATATATTTTTTAAAAAGAGGGCATGCCCCGGGGCCAATAGAGGCCCAGGGAAGGGGGGCCACGCGGCCCCCTTCCCGTTTTGTTTAAAAAAAAAAAAATCATCAGGCCCCGGGGGATGGGGTCCCCGGGGCCAAAAGTGGCCAAGGGAAGGGGGCCACGCAGCCCCCTCCCATACAATTATTATTATTTTTTTAATAAAAAAGACCGGCATCGTGCCGGAGGCCCCGCCCTCTCTGCAGCAGTCTGCAAACGCGCCCCCTGGCGCGTTTGCAGATGGGGAACGAATTCCCCTTGAATACTGGGGGTTCCTGGGGGCCAACTAGCCCACCAGGAACCTCCAGTATGCGCCAGGGGGCTGCGTTGCAGAGAGGTGTCCAGAGGCCACGCCCCTTTTACACCTCTCTGCAACGCAGCTCTGTGGCGCTTTTTGGAGGTACATGGTGGGCTAGTTGGACTCCAGGGACCCTCAGGATTCAAGGGGACTTAATCCCCCAACTTAAAACGCGCCACGGGCGCGTTTGCACAGTGGTGAAGGGAGGGGCGGGGCTTCAGGTGACATGTGTGCAAACAGGCCCCGTGGCGCGTTTTAAAATGGGGAATTAAATCCTCTTCAATCCTGAGGGTCTCTGGGGCCAACTAGCCCACCAGGTACCTCCAGTAAGCGCCACGGAGCTGCGTTGCAGAGTGTTGTAAAAGGGCATGGCCTCTGTACACCTCTCTGCAACGCAGCCCCCTGGCGCAGACTGGAGGTTCCTGGTGGGCTAGTTGGCCCCTAGGGACCCTCGGGATTGAGGAGGAATTATTTCTCCAACTTAAAACGCGCCACAGGGCGTGTTTGCAGACATGTCACCTCAGGCCCCACCCCTTCCTTCACCATTGTGCAAATATTCCTCTAAAATCAGCCAAACTACGAATTCCGATTTACTCACCTGTTATCAGGAGAGACCTCAGTGCTGCATCTTTGAGCCCAGTACTGATCCTGAAAAGTAATTTTAACCGTACTTACCAGTAACTTGAATTTCCTTCCATAGGATATCATTGCCTGCTTTTTGCTGAAAAAGTTTCTAAGTGTCGATTTTTGAAACATACAAATATTCCTCTAAAATCAGCAGAACTACGAATTCCGATTTACTCACCTGTTATCAGGAGAGACCTCAGTGCTGCATCTTTGAGCCCAGTACTGATCCTGAAAAGTAATTCTAACCGTACTTACCAGTAACTTGAATTTCCTTCCATAGGCTAACATTGACTGGTTTCACTTGGAAATTCTTCTAAGTGTGGAGTTTTGGAACTTTATAATATTCCTCTAAAATCAGCTGAACTACGAATTCCAATTTACTCATCTGTTATCAGGAGAGACCTCAGTGCTGCATCTTTGAGCCCAGTACACATCCTGAAAAGTAATTCTAACCGTACTTACCAGTAACTTGAATTTCCTTCCATAGGCTAACATTGACTGGTTTCACTTGGAAATTCTTCTAAGTGTGGAGTTTTGGAACTTTATAATATTCCTCTTAAATCAGCCAAACTACGAATTCCGATTTACTCACCTGTTATCAGGAGAGACCTCAGTGCTGCATCTTTGAGCCCAGTACTGATCCTGAAAAGTAATTTTAACCGTACTTACCAGTAACTTGAATTTCCTTCCATAGGATATCATTGCCTGCTTTTTGCTGAAAAAGTTTCTAAGAGTCGATTTTTGAAACATACAAATATTCCTCTAAAATCAGCAGAACTACGAATTCCGATTTACTCACCTGTTATCAGGAGAGACCTCAGTGCTGCATCTTTGAGCCCAGTACACATCCTGAAAAGTAATTCTAACCGTACTTACCAGTAACTTGAATTTCCTTCCATAGGCTAACATTGACTGGTTTCACTTGGAAATTCTTCTAAGTGTGGAGTTTTGGAACTTTATAATATTCCTCTTAAATCAGCCAAACTACGAATTCCGATTTACTCACCTGTTATCAGGAGAGACCTCAGTGCTGCATCTTTGAGCCCAGTACTGATCCTGAAAAGTAATTTTAACCGTACTTACCAGTAACTTGAATTTCCTTCCATAGGATATCATTGCCTGCTTTTTGCTGAAAAAGTTTCTAAGAGTCGATTTTTGAAACATACAAATCTTCCTCTAAAATCAGCAGAACTACGAATTCCGATTTACTCACCTGTTATCAGGAGAGACCTCAGTGCTGCATCTTTGAGCCCAGTACTGATCCTGAAAAGTAATTCTAACCGTACTTACCAGTAACTTGAATTTCCTTCCATAGGCTAACATTGACTGGTTTCACTTGGAAATTCTTCTAAGTGTGGAGTTTTGGAACTTTATAATATTCCTCTAAAATCAGCCGAACTACGAATTCCGATTTACTCACCTGTTATCAGGAGAGAACCCAGTGCTGCATCTTTTAGCCCAGCACTGACCCTGAAAAGTAATTCTAACCGTACTTACCAGTAACTTGTATTTCCTTCCATAGGAATCCATTGTCTGGTTTTCAGCAGAAAAGTTTCAAAGTGTCAATTTTCACAAACTACAAATATTCCTTAAAAATCGCCTGTATGACTTAAACGCATTCTTTCAACTGTTTACAGGAGATGCACCAGTGCTGGATCCAGGATCCACCACTGAGTAAGAAAAAGTAACGATAACACTACTTACCTGCTAAGTGAATTTCCTCCCACAGGATAACATTGGTGATTCTATGTGAAAAAGTTTCTAAGTGTCAACTTTTAAAATACAATAATATTCCATAAAAATCACTACTGTAAACAAAACGCTTTTACTCAACTGTTTACAGGAGATGTCCCAGGACTGAATCTAGGATCCAGTCCTGTGGTTAGAAAAGTAATCCATAAAGTAACTAATTGCATTTAACTAGAAATTCACATTGAGCTCAATGTTGCATTGTGTTTGAAATTGTGTTGCCCATTGCAACAACTGTAACTACTGTACTTAAAAGTCTATTGCCTATTTGCAAAGTATTTAAACTAAAGTAATTCATTCTGAGAAAGTATATTTTGTAATGTAATGTATAATGTAATTACAATGTAATTTAAAAAATAAAATATCTAAAAATAAATAGTTTAAAAAAATGTAGTAAATCAGTATCAAAAAAATAAATATAACAATTAATACATTTAAAAATTGTCATTTACAAAACCTTTGAAATTCACTGAAAAAAACCATAGGTTTCAGACATGTTATAGTTAGGAATTAGCATTTAAAAACCTTTGAAATTCACTGCAAAACCATAGGTTTCAGGCACGTTATAGTTAGAAATTAGCATTTAAAAAACCTTACAAATTCACTAAAAAAACCATAGGTTTTAGGGACAGTTATAGTTAGTTGGACATTGCACTCGTACAAAACCCGTGAAATTCCCCCGTTATAGTTAGTTCAGGTAAGTATAACTCGCGCCCCCGCAATGCACTGCTGATGACGTCACATATTACATCACTCATGACATGATCAGTGACATCACTGATGACATCACTGATGACATCACTGATGACATCTCAAATGACATCACTGATGACATCACTGATGACATCATCCATGTGATAATTTGATGCATCTTCTCACACCCTAATATAACTTTTCAAACACCCACTGTAAATTACAGACTGCCATTGTCAAAACCATAGACACTCCAACACCAATTACTATATACACACTCACTGATTCTTAGGTCTACACACACACATCTACTCACTCACCCGTACAGTCACTCATACTTATAGTCACTCAGTACAGGACTATTATATGCACTCATACACCTACATAAACACTCACACACCGCCACTCATCCATAGAGGTACTCACACACACCTAGTCAGTCATGCAAAAAATTAAGCACACACCCATTTACTCACCTATACAGTTATACACACACCAGCTCACTTACTCATACAAATACTAGCACATTTTTACGCTCTTATACAATCTCTGATACAAGCACACACTCATCCATACAGTCACTCTCACAATCACACACTCTCGCTTATAGCTATTTATATACTCCAACACACATATATACTGCCTTTCACATATGTAGTTACTCACACATGTACCACTGGGACATACATTCACTCACTAACACACTCTTACACACACTTACCCACCCATACAGTCTATCACAGATGCACTCTTGAAACCATCCACTCAGTGAATCACCCACTCACACATCTATGCACAGAGTCGCACACACCCCACCCACACAAACACTCAGGCACCCATACAGATACTCAGACAACCAATCAATAACTCATATAGACACTCATGTAGCTATTCACAAACCCATGCAGCCACTTACACAGCAACAGACAGACTCATACAGACATTCACCCAGTTTAGTCACTAACCCATGCATTCAGTAAGATACGTTTAATCACTCACTTATAGAGTTAGTCACGCACCTACTAAATCATCCATTCAGACACTTATACACCCACTCATTCTTCAATACGCCTTTCCCTATATATATTAAACATATTTAAACTTTACAGAAACATACAGTCACTGGATGATGTCATCAGTGATGTCATTTGAGATGTCATCAGTGATGTCATCAGTGATGTCACTGACCATGTCATGAGTGATGTAATATGTGACGTCATCAGCAGTGCATTGCGGGGCGCGAGTTATAGTTACCTGAACTAACTATAACGGGGAATTTCACGGGTTTTGTATGAGTGCAATGTCCAACTAACTATAACTGTCCCTAAAACCTATGTTTTTTTTGTGAATTTGTAAGGTTTTTTAAATGCTAATTTCTAACTATAACGTGCCTGAAACCTATGGTTTTTTCAGTGAATATATATATATATATATATATGTATATATATATATATATATGTACAAATCCTCCAGTCGAACAACAGAAGGCAGAGTCGCACTCAGGATATTTTTAAGAGCAAAAGTTTATTGACTGACGCGTTTCAACCTCACGGTCTTTGACAAAGACCGTGAGGTTGAAACGCGTCAGTCAATAAACTTTTGCTCTTAAAAATATCCTGAGTGCGACTCTGCCTTCTGTTGTTCGACTGGAGGATTTGTACACATTATAGCGGGTCCAGCGCCCGCCTGCTCGCACCAACCCTGTCTGGTGGATGAGGTCGGATGAAAGGCTGGAATCTTCATATATATATATATATATATATATAAAATACCTAGTGTCTGCCACCAACAGGTAGTTATAGTTAGGTCAGCTGTTCTATAGGAAAAACATGTTTGTGTTATTAATAACTTTGCGGCGCTCTGCTTCATTTCTCGCTCACCGGCACCGCCCAGTTTTGAATCCAGCTTGCTCACAATTGCTATGTCCTGAAGATGATCTCAAATAGCTGAGATCGAAACGCCGTCGACCCCCTACAACAAGAACTCTGTACACTTTGTATAATTTATTCATTAGGAGATCTTCTATGTGTTGTCAATGCGATGTTTATATTTTAAAGTCACCCCCACTTATCACTTCACGCTTGTTGTCACTTTCCTATGTGAGCACCTGAATTCTCTCTTGCATATTCTTATAAAATAAATAACAAAAGTTATTTTGACTTACATGTCCCTGTTCATATTACTTATCGCTCCCTGAGATATTCATTATCAATCTCGACTCTAGCGCATTGTCCCTAATTCTGACACTGCCTTTTCTTTGGCCATTTTTGGCCACATAAGAACCATTGTTTACTAAAACATTAATAACTTTAGCACTGTTTGAGGAATCTCCATGAAACTTTCCAAAAAGGTGCTACTTTGTGCCTTGTTTATGCATGGAAAATTTCGGGATGATCCTTCAAGCATGGTATGAGAAAAAAGGAGGGTCCCAAAATGGAAAATCCGTATTTTCTACAGACTACTTTAGGCAGGGCTACAGCAAAATCTGCGGAACGGAATTAAACCAAATTTGGTGGAAAGCTAGCTCTTGGTCCGCAGATTGTGCTTTTTGTGATTTGATGTAAATTTGTTTGGTAGTTTTTGACAAATTAAGGTTGAAAAATAATTGTATATCAGTGCAGTTGGGTCTGCAAGAGTCTTGCGAGAGTTCCGCGAGAGCGCAAATTCAAAAACGGAACCCTGTGATTGTTCGAGAGGCCTGTTTCTCCTGTGAGCTTTCATGCTTCCGCGAGAGACTCCTGCAAGATCCACAGGAGGGAGCGATCTGATTAGCTTGCTGTTGGAGATTTAGAAATGAAATGACCACCATTACTGAGTACTGTGAAAAATTGCAGGTGTTGTGGAAATGAAGTAAAAAAGCTATTTAAAGGGGCAACTGAAAGGCATCCTGCACCCCTAGATTTTGACAGGAGGTCGCTAAGGTATAAGTACTGTGATGAAAGTAAATGCATACTGTTTTAAAAAAAAAATTATGATCTTGTGGGACTCTCGCGGGATTGTGAAAAGTAAAAAGGAGTAGGTGAGTTGTTAATACACTCTACTAGGAGAAAGGCATATTGTGCCCCTTATTGTTAAGAGGAGGTGTGTAAGACATAAGTGCTGTGATAAATAAAATGTTAATTTAAAAAAAATGTTATGATCTCTCAAAACTCTCACGGGATCGTGAAAAATAGAAAGGAGTAAGTGATCTTTGAATACACTTTGGTATGCAAACTTGTTACTGTAGGAAGGAGTGTTACTGGAGATGGTGTTTATCAGAGTCTACTATTTATGCCCATCAGCTTAGGACGAGTTCTGAGTAGAGAGTTAAGACTCTCCCCACACTCTAATATGCACAGCGATCATACAATAGAGGGGTCTCAGAAGAGAAGCCAGTCCCTCTGCACAACCTACTATGGACAACCGTCATCTTAGAGAGAGTCTCAGCAGAGGCCAGGCCCTCCATATACCCTACTATGCACACCTGTTATCCAGGAGAGAGGACTGAAAGGAGAGACCAGTCCCTCCCCACACTCTACTATGCACAACTGTCATCCAAGAGAAAGAGCTCAGTGGGGAGGCCAGTCAATACACACACACTACTACGCACACCCGTCATCCGAGAGAGAGGTCTCAAAAGAGAGTCCAGTCCCTCCCCATACCCTACTATCCACACGTCATCCAAGAGAGGGGTCTCAGCTGAGAGGTCAGTTCCTCCACACACTCTACTATGCACACCAGTCATCTGAGAGAGAGGTCTCGAAGGAGATGGCAGTCCCTACTCACACCCTACTATGCACACCTGTCGTCCAAGAGCGGGGTCTCAGTGGAGAGGCTAGTCCCTCCCCACACACTGCTACATATGTTTATCACACTGTGGAGGGATGTTAGTCTAGAGGTTAGTCCCTCCCTATACCCTACTACGTACACTTGTGTCAAGTGGGACCTGGGGAAAGCTGTCTGCAGAGAGGCCAGTTTCCAACACACCCTACTACACACACCCATTATTGTAGAGAAAGGTCTTAGTGGAGAGGTCAGTACCTCTCTACACCCTACTATGCAAACCCGTAATTCCTGAGAGAGGTCTCAGCGGAGAGGCCTGTCCCTCCACACCCCCTACTATGCACACCTGCCAGCCCAGACAGAGGTCTCATTGGAGAGGCTAGTCTCTCTCCTCACCCTACTACGCACACCCGTCATCTGAGAGAGAGGTCTTAGCGGAGAGGCTAGCCCCTTCACACACTCGAGTATGCACACTTGTCATCCGACAGAGAGGTCTCAAAGGAGAGGCCAGTCCTTCCCAACATTCTGCTATGGACACTTGTCTCAGCAGAGAGGCCAGTCTCTCCACACACCCTACTATGCATGTTCGTCATCTGACAGAGTGGTCTCAGTTGAGAGGGCAGTACCTCCCCACACCCTACTATGCAGACCCGTCATCCAGGAGAGGGGTCTCAGCAGAGAGGCCAGTCCCTTCACACACCCTACTATACTTACACATCATCTTTGAGAGAGGTGTCAAAGGAGAGGACAGCCCCTTCCCACACCCTACTATGCAAACCCATCATCCAAAAGAGGGGTCTCAGTGAAAAGGCCAGTCCTTTCACACACCATACTATGCTCACATGTCATCTGAGAGAGAGGTCTCAAAAGAGAGGCCAGTCCCTCTACACCCTAACATTGCACACCTGTCATCCAAGAGAGGGGTCTCTGTGGAGAGGCCAGTCCCTCCACACACCCTACAATGCTCATTTGTCATCTGAGGGAGTGGTCTCAAAGGAGAGAGTAGTCCCTCCCCATACCCTACTATGAATGCCCGTCATCCAACAGAGGGTTCTTAGTGGAGAGGCTACTTTCTCCCTACACTCTACTACACACACCTGTCATTCCAGAGAGAGATGCCAGTGGAGATATGAGTCCCACCACAAACCCTACTATGCATATTCGGCATCTTACAGAGGTGTCATTGGGAAGGCGAGTACCTCCCCACACCCTAGTATGCAGACCCGTCATCCAAGAGAGGGGTCTCAGCAGAAAGGCAAGTCCCTTCACACACCCTAATATGCGCACCCATCATCTGAGAGAGGGGTCTCAAAGGAGAGGCCAGGCCCTCTCCTCACCATATTATGCACACCTGTCATTCCGGAGAGAGGTCTCAGCAGAGAGGCTAGTCCCACCACAAACACTACTATGCGTATTTGTCATCTGACAGTGGTGTCATCGGAGGCCAGTCCCTCCCCACACCTTAGTATGCAGACTCGTCCTCAAAGAGAGGGGTGTTAGTGGAAAGTCCAGTCCCTTCACACACTCTACTAAGGACATATGTCATCCAAGAGAGGTCTCAAAGGAGAGGCCAGTCTCTCCCCACATCCTACAATTGACATCCATCATTCAAGAGAGGGGTCTCAGCAGAGTGGCTAGCCCCTCTCCACACACTACTATGCATGCTTATTACACTGTAGAGGGGTGTTACTGGAGAGGCTAGTCCCTCTTTATACCCTACTACATACAGCCGATGCTCTGGGGAATGCTGTCAGAAGAGAGGCCAGTTTCTTGACAAACTCTACTGTGTACATCCATCAGACCATCAGAGGTCTGTGTGGAGAGGCTAGTCTCTCCCCTCACCCTACTACACAAACCTGTGATTCACAGAGAGGTCTCAGCACAGAGGCTAGTTCCACCACACCACCACCCTACTATGCACATCGATCATCTCACAGAAAGGTGTCATCTGAGAGCGATGTCTCTCTGTACACCCTACACACACCCGTCATTGAAGAGAGAGTTTTATGTAAAAGGCCACTCTCTATCTTTACTCTAGAGGTCTGAGAGATTAATCCAGTCTCTTCAATTTAGAGTCTTTTTTAGGTTACGCATGCACAGTGCTTGCGGTCTGGTTGCGATATCTCTGGTAATGAAAAAAGAAATCTTAATAGGGGCTTAGATCCCACCCATTACTTACCTTTACTTACCATTGATTCGGTCCCACATTGCTTTCCTTTCTTTGCTTCTTACTGGTCAGCGCTTCCTCCTTGCCTCCGACTTCCTCCTGTGCTTCAGTGTTCGCTTCAGTCTTCATTCCTGCCGTGGAGCATGGACCAAGTACTGCTTCCTGTGGCCACTGTTCTTCCAATGGCTGGTCCCCCCTAGAGGATAGAGCAGAAGGATGAGTCAGGCTCAGGTGAAGTTTCAAATATACCCACCAGGGATGGTGCTAAGCATGGACACTATGGGCAGCTACTGATGCAGCGCGTACAATAAAACTATTCTCCTCCTAGGTCACTTATTGGTCAATCCAGGGGCAAACTATATTTTCTCACATCCACATGACGATGGGGCCCATAAACATCGCCTATCACACACGCACACACCTGGATTTTCCTTTACACCTTTACGAAAATCTGTACTCCTAGGAGAAGCATGAGAACTAAATGGAAAACACCATTTATGTACCGCTGGAAGGAGCCGGGATATCTTATTACCTAAAACTATCGTTTTCTTTTCAGTTATTTCTTAAGATATTCCTGCTCATTGTTTTGTCGATGAATCATTCATGTAAGAAATTAGTTCATAGTGATTAAGACCAGCTAAATCACAATAACCAATTACTGGTGTCACAATCATTTAGTAAAATAACCACTGAGTCGTTTGATTTAAAGAATCTTAAATTTTATATAATTTTAAAAGCATGAGAAAGAATTTAAACTTTTATTCAATTATTCATTTATTATTAATTCAAATATTTATTAAGCATAATCCATTTTATTGCAGAAAGGAAATTTTTGTCATGAAGCAAAACCCTAATTACCTGCCTACCTTCCTAATTTAGCCTAATGATTTCTAACCTAAGTTTAAGAATTAAAAATAACTTGATTCTCATACTCAACTGGAAAATTAAGACAGCAACAGAAACTTCAGCTCGTCAGCATCAGCTACCTGCAACCCGTCTCATCTAACAGTCTTTCAGCATCTCCCGCTCAGTAATGGATCGATCAGGACCATCAAGCACTGGAAGCCACCAACACCAACACGACTCTCCAACTCCGATCGTGACTGTGACCCCCTCCCACTAAGAGTAGGCCCTCTTATACCCTAATTCTAACTTTGCTAACTAATTGTTGCAACATTAATAACACGCTTTTCTTTCATTGGTCCATTCATTTCATCTATTCATTCTTTTAATCAAGTTCTCTCGGATCCAAATGGTCCTTGGATCATTTCCTTTCTCACAGTTCAAGACATGTTTCCATCCGCTTCGATCAGTACATTTGTAACTTCTTTCGATACATTGAGAACTCTGCAGGCATTGTCCTTTTTCTTAAAATGGTTTCCCACGGTTTCTCGCTGATCACCACGGCACACTATCAGTTCAATTAGGTCACATCAGCCTTGACCATTCTCGCATCCTAGCCTCTCAGCAACATCACGAGGTTAGCTTTTCTCCAACTTTTCTCCCTTGTCACGTGTTTCCCCGCACTTGCGCACTTCATTAACTGGCAGCCATTTTATATCGCCACTCGTTTATACTTAGAAGCACTATTTTGAAATAAACAAAACATAATTAAAATAGAGAAACATAGCCTTTTCGTTTCCCTCCCGTCATCTACGTACCCCAATTAGTTATTACCTAGCAGAAAGCAACATTTAAGCTGTTCCTTACTTACCATCACTATTGTTTTTGCAACGACACGTTTATTTTCTATGAAGCACAAATCATGCATTTATTATAAATTAGTACGCATTTATTTTTATGTTATAATTAGACACACAGACATTCGTTAATAGATTATTCAGCACATACACTTGCGTATTACCCTTCCCCACGTACAGTGTTGATTAATACATTTAAACGAACCTTTTATTAATTATTTATAAAATTTGTTAGGGGTTAAAAAATTTTATTTTCTCTGCTCCATCAACTCCCCCTTTGGTGATTTTTAAATCACCACATAAAACCCAAGTTATACTTCTTTTTCAGGCAGCATATGTCTTTCATCCTTTTGCTTTTTGTTAGTTACACATCTGTTTCCCTTTCATCTTGTCTTCTTGTCTCCTTATACATGCTTTCTTTCATTTTCTCTAACTCAATTTCACCCATTTCTCTCTCTCTCTCTTTCATTATTCTGTTATTTCTTTTTATCTTATTTTGTCTTACTTTTCTTTTTATACACGTTATTACAATTTTCAACACCATGGCTAACAATATTACTACAGTTGCTATTATTATAATTTTCCCTATCATTAGTCTACTCATTCTGGTCAACCAATTTGCTACGGAAGAAAACCCTCTACCAAGTTTTCCCAACACACTTTCAACCTCCAGTGGAACTAGTTCTTTGTGCAAATTTGTAATATTTGTAATATACTTCTGTATATTTTCACTTTTATCAGGAATGTAAGTGCAACAATGTTGGACTTTCAGCATTCCACAGACTCCACCCTCTTTTGCCAAAAGAATATCAAGGGCAAGCCGATTTTGCATCACCATAGCTCTCATGGCAACCATTTCGGTATTTACCATTAAGAACCCTCCCGCAGTATCTGTAGACAAACGATCTACTACTGTGGATAACTTCCGAATTTTAAATGCATTCAAAGATATTCCCACTGCTGGTATTAATGCTCCAAAAATATCACCTACAATTTCTGAAAAACTTTCCCTCTTTCTACGTGTAAAGCTATTAATCATCTTGTATGTTCCTTTTTCTTCTCTGTCCATATGAAAGATTTTTGGAAAGACCAGGCCTACATAGCAAGTTCCATACCAATGGTCCGGTAACCTGTAATAAGCTCTATTCCCACAAATATAATAGATACCTGGAAATATTGGATCTTTTCCACCTTTGAATCCCCAACCTCCCAAAATTTGATAATTGTCATGGCAGATACTGGAACCTACAAAGTAATTGTCATAGACTGTCTTATTTCTCCTAATACACAACTTTCCTGTTTGCGGCCAATCTAATGTCATTGCTGCATTTATCTTTTTCCCTTCCTGATTTCCTTCCTCAAACGTCCATAGATGTGTTCCTTCCTCTTTTATTGCTTCTTTTTGAAATTTCATTCTTCTTTCTTCAACCATTTCTAAAAATATCTTTTCTTCTTTCTTTAACTCACAGGTAAGGTTGTTATTAACTATTTCTTCTAAGGTTAATTTTCTATGTTCTAGAAAGAATTCTCCTAAAACTTTTGCTGGTTTTACTTTGTTAAGTTCTGGTACTACTGGAACGTTTGCAAAAATCTTATCTATATCAGTATAATAAGATTCTAATCTACCTGTTTTATAAAATAAACTTGCTATTACACTACAGGTTATTCCATAAGTTAGAGGTAGGTGATGATAAGTCACACCTTCTGACACTGATGCAGGCAACTGCATACAAACATAACAATCTCTCACATCCATTGTCTCTACATATTCATACAACAATTTTGTAAAAACATTTTTAGAAAAGTCTGTTACTGACTTATCCTTATGTAATTCTGCACTACTTCTTAAAATAACTGGTTCTTTAATATTAGTTTCTTTTTCTGGTTTAGTATCATTCTTCGCTTCTATTACAGCTAAACTAATAGGAATTGTGATTGCTAAAACTATCCATACGGTCATTAATAAACCTGTACAAAAGCAGCACATTTTACACCATCTTTTTACAAACTCACATTTATCTCTTCTATCCCTAGTATTTTCCATTTTGCTTTTATCTTTTTATTTAAGTTTCAGAAAATTGTGTCACTACACCTCAGAAATGACTTAGATGCCACTCTGCTTTCAAAAAGTCTTTGCTCGGTACTTTCTTTTAATTCTCTCCAGAATTCTTTCGTTGTCACATCCGGTGATTTGTCATATCCAGTAAAATTGTCATGTCCGGCAGAAGCACTATAAGTCTTCACTTCAGGTTTGTTGCATCTCACCTTTACCCATTCGACTTCTTAGTCTCTGGTTCTCGTGAGTGTTTCCTTCTTCTTTGTAATCCGTCAGTGCGATATATAGCCACTCAGGTGACTTATACTTTGCATTCACTTTCTTCGTTCTTTTAGACTTTTGCAGTCGTTTTCCACTTGGCTTTTCTTGTCCCTTTTGACTTGTTATTTCATTCACTTGTTCAGCACTTTCTTCTCCTGCTCTTATTATTCTATATCTCAATTTTCTTATATAGTTGCTGGGCCAATTATCTCCTTTTCTTGGCCTTTTGGCTTCACCTTCTTTTTCTTCTCTTTCTGATTTCCAATTTCTTTTTCTTGATTCAGTTTTTGCTTTCTCCTCTTCTCCACTCTCTTCAGATTCGGTTTCAACTGTTTCACTATTGTCTCTTATTTTGAAGCTTATGATCTCGTCGTCTCTTACTGGTGGATCTGTCTTCTCCTTCTTGTGTTCCCTTATTACTGTCCCTCCTCGGTGTTCTTCCGATTTGGTGTTTTCCTCACTTTCTACTTCTAAATTTCCCTGTTCTTTTGTTTCTCTATCTGTCCCTATTGCTCCTCGGGGTTCTTCTCGATTCTCTAGCTTTTTGTGTACTTCTTTCCCTACTTCGTCTATTAATATTATTTCTGAAGGATTTCCACCATAACTTGTACTTGGTTGCTCATCTAGATCATTTTCTTGCTCATTTTCTTCTCTAATTGGTTTATAACCCCAAGTTCTCCTTCGAAATTCTTCACAGTTTGCAACTGAATCATCAGATCCTGAACTTGTGTCAGATATTTCCAGATGTCGACTTACAGGTCGATCTTCAGGTTCTGGAATTTCTGAATTTCTTTCTTCTTCTTCTTCCTCTTCTTCTCTAGAGGTGCTCGCAGTTGGGGTTTCCAGATGTCGACTTTCAGGTCGATCTTCAAGTTCTGGCACCCTTTCTCTTATTCTTGTTGTCCCAGCCGTTAAACTTTTATCCCACACTTCCAGACGTCGACTCACATGTCGATCAGTAGGTTCTTGAACTCTGATTGTGTGGCTGGCATGGACCCAGTTCTTCACTCCTGCACACTTGACTGCAGTCGTTGTCACTAGGATTACCTGTCGTGGTTCGTCCCAGCGAGGAACTAGACAGTTTCTTCTCCTGTGGATTTTTATACGGACCCAGTCTCCTGGATTCAAGTCGTGGGCTGGTTTTCTTTCAAGAGTGGTCGCATCCGGTCCAACCTGATGAAACACAGAACGCACCACATCAGCCAGTCCCTTGCAATAATCCAGTACTAGATCATCAGTTATAGTCAATAACTTGTTGACAGGTACTTGTGCTTGTCTCATTGCTCGTCCCATGATCATCTCATGAGGACTAAGTCCAGTTTTCTTTTCAGGGATGCTTCTGATGGTCATCAGAACAAGGGGCAGTGCATCTGGCCATTTGAGTCCTGTAGCTTGACACATTTTTCCTAATCTGTTCTTAATTGTTCCATTAATTTGCTCTACTACCCCAGAAGCCTCTGGTCTGTAAGCACAATGTAGTTTTTGTTTAATACTCAATGCTTCGCAAATCAATTGGATCAACTCATTTTGAAAATGTGTTCCTCTATCTGTCTCAACCGTGACTGGAAAACCATACCTTGGAATGAACTCTCGCAGCATAAGTTTTGCCACCGTTGTTCCATCATTCCTTCTAGTGGGGTATGCCTCCACCCAACGAGAAAACAAACAGACGACCACTAGAACATATTTTAGTCTGTTACAAGGGGGCATTTCGATAAAGTCCAATTGCATTCTAGTGAACGGACCTCCTTCTCGTCCTATTGTTCCTAGACTCACTACCGTCTTTCTTCCTGGGTTAAACTGCTGACAAATAAGACATCTTTGACAAAGGCTTTCAGCTATCGCTCTGAATTTTGGGTTATACCAGGTTTGTCTGAAAAGTCTGATCATTGCATCTCTCCCAATATGAGCTTGTCCATGGTACATCCGTGCCATGTCTGCAATCATGCTATCAGGCATAACTGGTCTTTCATCTCTGTACACCCACACACCATTATTTTCTTGTCTTCTACATCCTGCTTTTATCCAGTAATCTTTTTCCTCATCATTTGCAGCTTCCTGTAACTGTCTTACTTCATCCCATGTCTCGACAGTGTTAGTAAAAAGCAAAGGAGAAGAGATATGCTCCCTTTCTCTGTTTTTATTCAGGGACACCATGTTCTCTGCACAATATTTGGCGATCTCATCAGCATAGTTATTGCCAACAGCTATGTAATCTTCGTTTTTCTTATGTGCCTTGCACTTCACTACAGCTATTTGTTTAGGCAGCTGTATCGCTTCAAGCAGCTTTTTAACAAAATCTCCATTTCTGATAGGTGTTCCTGCAGACGTCAAGAAACCTCTTTGTGACCAAATCTGACCGAAGTCGTGTACGATACCGAAACCATATTGGCTATCGGTCACAATCGTGACTCGCACATTTCTTCCTAATTTACATGCTTGAATCAAAGCAATCAGTTCCGCAACTTGTGCAGACCTTATTCCTTTCAGACAAGACGCTTCCATCACAGTTGCCACTGTGCACACTGCGTAAGCTGCGCTTAAAACTCCTTCTTTCGTTCTCAAACATGAGCCATCTACAAACATGACATAATCTGATTCCTTTAACGGTTCATCTTTTATGTCAGCTCTTGGTTTTGTGCAATATTCCAGCACATTCAGACAATCATGATCTACTTCGTCTTGTTCAATTATACTCTCTTCATCTGGCAATGATGTTGAAGGATTCACATTCATGCATCTATCTATGGTCACATTTTCAGCACTCAAGATTACTTTTTCGTACTTAGTCAGCCGACTATGTGTCATGTACTGTGTTTTTGTTCTTGTCAAAAGAATTTCTACTGAATGGGGAACATATACTCTCAGTGGATACCCCATCACTATACCTTCACTTTGTTCCAGACTTACACAAGTAGCAGCAACTGCTTTCAGACATCCGGGCAATGCTTTTGCTATAGGATCTAAAACAGCTGAAAAATAAGCAATTGGTCTTTTCATTGTTCCATGTTTTTGTACCAGTACTGAAAACGCACATCCATCTCTTTCACTGCAGTACAATTCAAAATCCTTCTCATAATCAGGCATGCCTAAAGCAGGGGCCTCACACAATTTCTTTTTCAACTCTTTGAAAGATTTCATTTCTTCGTTATTTAACTCAAAAGGGTCTCTTACATCTTTCTTGGTCAACTTTTGTAATGGTTTTGCAATCAAAGAGAAACCACTTATCCATTGTCGGCAATATCCAACCATTCCCAGAAACATTCTTACCTCTCTTTGCGTCATTGGTGCTCTCATTCCTTGAATCATTCTTACTCTTTCTGTCGCTATCTTTCGCACTCCTTTCTCAATTTTATGCCCTAAATATTGAACTTCTTTTTGGCAAAATTGCAATTTTGAAGGGGACACTTTATGTCCTCTTTTCTCTAGATGGTTCAGTAAAGCAATTGTATCACTTACACATGCTTCTTTTGTTTTCGATGCCACCAATAGGTCATCGATATACTGCACCATCACTGACTTTTCTGGCATTTTCAAATCTTCCAGAGATTTCTTTAGAATCTGATTAAAGATTGAGGGGCTTTCTGTATACCCCTGAGGAATTCGGCACCATGCCAAAATACGCTCTCCGAACCGGAACGCAAATAATGGCTGGCTATCTGGATGCAAAGGAATAGAGAAAAATGCGTGACACAAATCTATCACTGTGTACCACTCAGCTTCGTGTGGAATTTGATATAGAATTACTGCAGGGTTTGGCACTATTGGACAACAGGGCACAACTATTTTGTTGATCTTTCTCAAATCCTGTACTATTCTATATGTTCCGTTTGGCTTTTTCAGTCCCATAATAGGTGAATTACATGGACTGCTCATTATTTCTTTTAGAATTCCCTGTTCAATCATTTTATTTATTACAGGAGTTATTCCTTCAATTATTTCTGGAGTTAATTTGTACTGTGGCGTATTCGGGTAAGTTGTTCCTTCTTTTACTGTTACTTTTACGGGATCAACTTCTTTCATTAATCCAATATCTTCTCCTGTAAAATCCCACACACTTTCTTTCACTGCAATTTTTAGTTCTTCTGGAAGTTTTTCTGCATCAAATGCAGGAAACAACCCATTCATTTCAGGTTCCTGATTCATCAAAGTTACTTTATACAATACATCTTCATCTGAGGTCTGAAATCCAATTCCATCTGGTGTACAATAAATTGTGCAATTCATCTTGCACAAGAGGTCACGACCTAAAAGATTTACAGGACTACAATCGCACACTACAAATTTATGCATTTTGCTAAAAGAACCAATTTTTACTTCCACTAATTCAGTAAGTGGTGTTTTAATCTGCTGATTTGCTACTCCTACCACTTGGATGCATTCACCTGAGAGAGGAAGGTTTGGAATTTCCACTGATCTAACAGTAGAACGGGTAGCTCCAGTATCGACAAGGAATGTTACATTTGCACCATTCACTTCTCCATCCACAAAGGGACCAGACTGATCTACCTCTAGAGTTGCGCCAAGTACGCACTCTTTCCCCTCTCCTGGGCACCGTCAGAAACTTTCATCCGGCTCATCCTCACTCTGACGCAACCAATACTGAGAAATGTTAGCTGCTCGCGGCAACTGTGTTACCTGCTCTCCTCCGTAGAATCCTGTTTCTGTACTGTATCTTTGCTGGTTAACAGTGTTGGGAAGTGGTGGTTGCGGCACCTGACTTTGTTGAACAACTACCTCATTCTGCACCTGTGGAGTTAATGATTGATTTTCCGGATTAGGTTTAGGTGGGAACTTACACTCGTTTCTCCAATGCCCTAATTTTCCGCAATTATGACAGGGCCATTTCTTCTTTGCCTCCTCTAGACTCACTTGACCTTTCCCTTTACCTATGTTAGGTCGCATTTTATTCTGTCCTGTTTCATTCCCACTATTACTATCCAATTGAGCTTCTTGTTTTTCTGCCACTTTCACCTGTGCCCACATTGCCTTCTCTTTCAATTTACGCTGTCTACTCTCAATATCATCACTGCAATACTTAGCATACCTTAGCACATCATCGACTGTGCCATTCTGCCAATTAATCATATGCTGTTTAATCATTTCACTAATCTCTGGCTTCAATCCAAACACAAATCTGTACACAAAATGACTCATATCTTTTTCACTTAATTCCTCATATCCACTATACTGCTTGAAAACCAACAACAACCTCTCATAATAGGCGTGTACAGACTCCTTACTTTCCTGTGTAGTTCTATCGATTTTTACCCAATCTGTCTCTTTAGGAGGAATCTTATTCTTCAAAAAGGTAATCACCTTATCATACTTCTTCATCACCTCAGGACCTGGAGCTCCTGTCTTAGGATCTCTTGGATATTCTGTAGTTGGCCAGTCAACTGTAATCTTACATTCTGACCACAAATCAGTTGGTACCACTATGTCAAATAATCCATCTAAATCTATCCACAACACCTTTGAAACCTTTACAAATCTCTCTACTTGTCGGTACCATTCAACTGGTTTCTCTCTTAGCTTCGGAAAGTCATTTGTAAATGACAGTATATCCTGCCTAGTCCAGGGAACATGCACATAACTACCACCTGGAGTTTCTCTCATAGGGTATTCTCTGGCAACAGGTTCTTTTTCAGTTATCATAAAAGCCAAAGAAGCTTTGTCTGTAGTTTTCTCATTCTTCTTTGTCCATCTAACCTTCCATCTGTCCACATCACCCCATTTTCTCAATAACACAATTAACTCTTTTATTTGTGTCAGCCTTCCTGCCGTGTTCAAATTTTCAATATCTTTTTCACAAAAGTCTACTCTATATGGTTTCTGCAACGTTTTCACTTTCGCAAAGTCTATTCCAATTTCACTGGCTACTTCTTCTAGTTTGTCATGTAAATTCTTTGCTCTCCATGTAATACTTTTGCACAGAAACATTATTTCATCATCCTGGTAATTTTTTATCTTTTCTGTACCAATCGTTCCTAGAATTAATTCTTCCATGTCAATTTTTAACCTAATTACATCTAATGGTTTTTCTTCTGGTTCTTTTATTTTAAATGCCTTCATCCACTCATTTAACTCATCAGGAGTCGGACCTATGGGTGTATTATTTAGTTCTACCCAATTACCACTCTTTTCAGGAGTCTCTGTTGCAGATTCTGTTACCATATGCATTTTCCTACCATTGCACTCATTCACAGTCAAATTTGTAGGTGGACTTGGTCTGTAAGTACTAGCCAAATTACTTGTACTTGCACTTTGTTCCATCCTTTCTTTTTCTCTCTGAAATTGTGAACTCATGGGAATCACTAAAGATCGTTCATCAATTTTCTGATTCTCAAAAACTGGTATTACTGGACCTATTGTTACAGGCACAGTCACTGCTTCCATATTTTTCGTTAATTCTCTAATCTTCTCAGTTAGTTCTTTTGTTGTCCTTGCTAATTCGCTTGCATTGTCGCTTTCTATTCCTTCATTTTGTGAAGTTCTCATTTGATCTTGTGACCTATTTATTTCAATTCTTTTTTCCGGACTTTTATTTCGCATAGTCTCTATTAACGGCGCATTTGGTGTCACCACTGTAGAACTCTGCTGATACGGAGGTGGATTTCTATTTAAAATATCTTCCAGCAATTCATCATCCGTTTCGCTCTCATGCATATATTTCTCCCTCTCCATATGTTTCTTTTTCTCAGTCCGTTTTCTCTTAGTCTCTTCCTCAACTGTAAAAGCTGGAAACAAACCTCCTGTCATGTTAGCACATCTCCATCGTTTTATTCTATCTTCATGATTTATTCCCCACATTCTTCCAGGCATAAACTCATGATCTCTTAAACCTCTGAATCTCTCTCGCTCATACATCTCATCCTCCCATTCTGTCAACGCTTCAAACTGTGTCGGTCTAGGTCTAGGTTCTAGATTTGTCATCTTTTCTCGCAAATTTCGCAAAACCGCTACACTAAATGAACCATTCTCAGGGAAAGCTAATGCACCATCATTCTTCGTATACTTTGCCCAATTTTCTAACCATATGCATGTATGATATCCATATTTCAGCATCATATGTGAAGCTGCTGATTTCGGCGGAGGAATTACTTGTCCCTCTCTAGTCACAACCTTTTTGTCTTTCTTAAAGAAATTCTTTATTTTTGTCGTCCATGACGTTCTCTCCCTTTCATACTCGTAATACGGCATGTTTTCGGTTTGTTTTTCTCTTCACACTAGCACTGCTCTGTGTACGGAACTTCAACCAATTACAGCGCGACTCACACTAACGCACCAATCAGAACAATTCCCTTCGTCCGCGAACCAACCAATCCTAGCGCGGCACTTTTCTACGTCACTCCTGACTCTGTGTTCACGTGACTAGCGCACTATCCAATCCTAGCGCGGCACTGTTCTACGTCACTCCTGCTCTTTTACCCCTCCTTTACAAAATTTATCGGCAATTTTTCTTTTCACTGTTTTCTCCGTTAGTTACAACAATTAAAACAATTCCATAGTCTGATTCGCTAAACAAAAGTGACAGCTTTGTCCTTTTACACAAGAATCCTGTATTTCCAGTAGGCAGCGCTTACCTCTACCCTACCACAGAATTATTAACTCTCGCCGATAAAGTAGCACTTCCCTCTACCTTACCCTTCTTTCAAGCAAACAATTTACTCGTTTCTCTGGGGATAAGACACATGTGGAGACTAGGCTCCTGAGAATTAAGGCCAAAGTTTCACAAGAAAACGTGATTTGCTATTTCAGTTACACACCTTTCGTACAGAAAATCCCTAACATAACACAACCTGTGTTATTACCAAAATGAATTCAGACCATGTACCAAATTCCATGTGACTTCTCTTGCCACACGTGTTCCACTTCCTACATCCCAGAAGCGTGAAAACTCACATATAACATAACACGACTCAACATATAGTATTAGTCATAAAAAAAATAATCAATAATCAATAAACAATAATCACTAAACTAATCTATAGAAAACCATAACTCTGCTACCAAGAAATCTGATGCAGCGCGTACAATAAAACTATTCTCCTCCTAGGTCACTTATTGGTCAATCCAGGGGCAAACTATATTTTCTCACATCCACATGACGATGGGGCCCATAAACATTGCCTATCACACACGCACACACCTGGATTTTCCTTTACACCTTTACGAAAATCTGTACTCCTAGGAGAAGCATGAGAACTAAATGGAAAACACCATTTATGTACCGCTGGAAGGAGCCGGGATATCTTATTACCTAAAACTATCGTTTTCTTTTCAGTTATTTCTTAAGATATTCCTGCTCATTGTTTTGTCGATGAATCATTCATGTAAGAAATTAGTTCATAGTGATTAAGACCAGCTAAATCACAATAACCAATTACTGGTGTCACAATCATTTAGTAAAATAACCACTGAGTCGTTTGATTTAAAGAATCTTAAATTTTATATAATTTTAAAAGCATGAGAAAGAATTTAAACTTTTATTCAATTATTCATTCATTATTAATTCAAATATTTATTAAGCATAATCAATTTTATTGCAGAAAGGAAATTTTTGTCATGAAGCAAAACCCTAATTACCTGCCTACCTTCCTAATTTAGCCTAATGATTTCTAACCTAAGTTTAAGAATTAAAAATAACCTGATTCTCATACTCAACTGGAAAATTAAGACAGCAACAGAAACTTCAGCTCGTCAGCATCAGCTACCTGCAACCCGTCTCATCTAACAGTCTTTCAGCATCTCCCGCTCAGTAATGGATCGATCAGGACCACCAAGCACTGGAAGCCACCAACACCAACACGACTCTCCAACTCCGATCGTGACTGTGACCCCCTCCCACTAAGAGTAGGCCCTCTTATACCCTAATTCTAACTTTGCTAACTAATTGTTGCAACATTAATAACACGCTTTTCTTTCATTGGTCCATTCATTTCATCTATTCATTCTTTTAATCAAGTTCTCTCGGATCCAAATGGTCCTTGGATCATTTCCTTTCTCACAGTTCAAGACATGTTTCCATCCGCTTCGATCAGTACATTTGTAACTTCTTTCGATACATTCGAGAACTCTGCAGGCATTGTCCTTTCTCTTAAAATGGTTTCCCACGGTTCCTTGCTGATCACCACGGCACACTATCAGTTCAATTAGGTCACATCAGCCTTGACCATTCTCGCATCCTAGCCTCTCAGCAACATCACGAGGTTAGCTTTTCTCCAACTTTTCTCCCTTGTCACGTGTTTCCCCGCACTTGCGCACTTCATTAACTGGCAGCCATTTTATATCGCCACTCGTTTATACTTAGAAGCACTATTTTGAAATAAACAAAACATAATTAAAATAGAGAAACATAGCCTTTTCGTTTCCCTCCCGTCATCTACGTACCCCAATTAGTTATTACCTAGCAGAAAGCAACATTTAAGCTGTTCCTTACTTACCATCACTATTGTTTTTGCAACGACACGTTTATTTTCTATGAAGCACAAATCATGCATTTATTATAAATTAGTACGCATTTATTTTTATGTTATAATTAGACACACAGACATTCGTTAATAGATTATTCAGCACATACACTTGCGTATTACCCTTCCCCACGTACAGTGTTGATTAATACATTTAAACGAACCTTTTATTAATTATTTATAAAATTTGTTAGGGGTTAAAATTTTTTATTTTCTCTGCTCCATCACTACCCAGGGCCCCGATCCCCATGCTACAGGCCACAGCATATATTCACCAGGACTGCGAGGCACAGGAGAGGGGGTCTCCTCCCCTATGCCTCTCATCACTGGGCCATAACAAAGAGTCGCGGTCCCCAACCAAGTAGGAGGCACCCCACTCCTGGGCCTCACAGCCATTATCCAGGGTTGTGAGCGCCTGGGGAGGGGGGTTCCTCTCCTGGGTCTCGCAGCACTGCACCTTGGCTCGAGAACGAGAGGAGTGGGCCCTCCCTTCCTGGACCTTGCAGCGCTGCATCATGGCTGCAAGGTTCATGAGCGTTAGTAGTGCGGCAAGATTCCCACTTCAAATGGCAACATTAGTGCCTAGAGGTGGGCAAGGCAACAAGGGCCATGCACGTACCCAGAACATGTTTTTGAATGTCATTTGTTTAAACAAAAATCATTGTTTAACCTTAGTACACTGAAAGGCATTTACTAAAAGTTTTTAAACATGAACTTTGAAATAATCTGCCCCCGCCTTCCGCACTGATAGCAATGCCATCAGTGAATTAAGAGGAAAGTCAGTTATCATGCGCATCTTGTATTTAGCTTAGGTTCTTCTTATACCTGGAGCAACATTGTAGTCTTTTAAACCAAACACAAGAGGTTTTTACACAGCGCATATCCAGAACTCACAAATGTAATGGTGTTCTCGTGATAATGAAGGGACAGGTGGCACTGGGACGTAAAAATATTTGCCTAGGATCGCACACTTTGACTAGTAGAGAAACCGGGATTGATCCTAGCTGTTAGGTTGTGCAATTCAGCCACCAAATGAGTATCTCTTTCTCGCTCATATTTTACATGAAAGGTTATTGCTTTGTTTTTAATTCTTGATGCACAAGATTAGAGTGTGGGTGGCACAAGAAAGCTCTACTCATTGTGCGCTTGATGGTCTAAGAGGACTTCGAGCCGAGCCAGAGCAGGGAATCTGCTGCAAGTCTTTAATGGCTCGCTCACCTCTATCACTGCCCTATGCATAATGCCATATCAGTTCATAATCATGCAGCTTCCTACTTAAGATGGCAGCACTACTGTTCTGTGCATAAGGTTTAGGAGTTCATAGTGCTGCACTTTCCTACTACATATAGCATTATTACTATCCTGTGCACAAGGAGATATCAATTCATTATGCTGTAGCTTACAACTAACGATGGCAGCATTACTGCATTGTGCATACATTCTTATCAGTTCACAGTGTTGCAGCTTTCCTGGTTTGAGTTGCAGCAGAACTGCTCTAAGCATAGGACCTTGAAATGTCACTGTGCTGCAGCTTGCTCGTTAGACTGCAGTGTTACTTCCTTGTTCAGGCTATGTCCATACTGCTGCAGTACTACTACTATGTATGCATATGGCCTTACAACTTCATTGAGCTGCAGTTTCATAATGTGGACTCCAGCTATTTTGCCCTATACAGGTAAATCTGAGCTTTCAAAACACTATAGCTTCTCAACGTGAACAGCATTTTATACTAGACCTTATTTCTCAAGAATGACATTCAGCCAGTCCTATCTTTTCAACAATAAGTACACCGGAAAAAGTGAAACTTGGCGCTGTTGTCTTAAAGCCACTCTCGCTACGTGGCAAGTTCAAAGCTGTGCTGTAGCACTATTGCCCTATGCAGAAAACACCATTGAATCTGATGGGAATTACCTTCTTGGTAGTGATGTGCAACGAGACCACACATAGTAACAGAGAGTTGAGCCACATATATTGCCCGAGGGAAGGTCATATTGTTCACAGAAGGTCACCCCATAAAGGAGAGAAAGCTGTCAAATGATAAGAGCAATGGACTGATCTTGTGCCTTGAAAAGCGGATGTCATAGGTTTTAACCCCTGTGTGGAAAACTTAGACTTTCATCTTTCTCAGGTTAGTGAAATTAGTACCACTGAGTGGGATGATGACACCTATTATTTTGGCCCCTCCTATAAGATAGATCGATGGGACATGTAATGTAATAATAGTTTTTGATATGTGATGTCCCATATCACATGTGATAGTTTGTTAGTGTAAAGAGGATGTAATAATATGCGGACCCACGTCATGTGAGAGCTCTGGCTTTTTAGCTCACCTCCCTTTGCATTATACTGATCATAGTTTTACTTTCCTAAAGAGGGTGTAAAGTGCTCTGGAACCACTTAATTGTAATTGCATACTAAGTGTATAGTAATAATTCGCATTAGAACTTTTCAAGGCTGCAGAGGGGGGTGATACAGGTCTTGTAGCAATGGCTCTCTGCATGTCTTTGCCTTTTTGCCTACATATCACTGAATTCTGGTAGTTTCGCATTTAATAAAGTAAGTTTGGGATGGAAAATACCAGAATGCTAATCACTGTCAGAGAAACCCTAAATAATAATGCAGCCAGAATCACTTTTTACCGCCCACGCTGCACTCACATCACACCACACTTGAAGGAGCGGATCACTGACAGATTATCATGCACAAAAATATCTTGTGGACAGAATATCGTGTCAAAAATATCGAGGATCAAAATATTGAGAAGGTAAGTGCAAATAGGTACGAATAGATGTACTATTCTTAACTCCACCTCCATGTACCTTGAAGGTATAACTATTATCAACGTACATATGTGTGTCATTAAGTATATTAAAGCTTTGCATACCCATAGAAACGTACCTTCACGATATTCTTGTCTTTGATATTCTTGATACAATATTTTGTCCACACAATATTTTGAACTCCATATTTTGTCGAAACACCGAAGGAGCTCCGCTGGCTCCCCACACACACACGAGCACAATTCACACTTCTCATCCACACTTTCAAGGCACAACAGAACACTGGCCCAGCATACCTCAACAATCGCATCTGCTTTCACAAGCACTCTGCAGCCCTTTTCCTAGGTCTGGCCCACCTTCTATCATCTTTCAAATATAAAGGTAAATCTATCCAAACTCATATTTATCTCAGTGGAATCCAATGATTCATTTTGCAGTGACTTGAGTCACTCTATTTAGTGGAGCCATTTTCAACTGTTTTGTTTGCAATTCATATCTTTTTTTATCAAAAATCTTTCGTGCAACACATATTATAGTGCACTTGGTATGTGGGAAACCATCTTGGAATATTAATCAACACTGGCTTCCCTTAAGGGCATCCTCCATGCTGCAGTACTTCAGAATGACACTCCACAAGCTCCCCTTGCTAGCAAGCACCACCTTCGAAGCCAGCTGCATCATCCACAAATCACCTGCACCTTTACTTACTAGGATGGCAAGCTCACCATATCCGGTGGCTCTCCGTACACTCACCATCAGGACACCTTCAGTAGAGAGACAAATAAATACAAAAAAATAAAAAACAAGGCAAAAGGCACCTTTATGCACAGAGGGTCTGGAATGATATCACTATATCCCTCGAGACAGCCCCAACCCACCTCCAATTTAGGTAATAGCAGACTACTCAACTTTTTAAAGAATGCTACGCTGTAATGCATCAACAATCCACAAACGCACTAATTCTCTCAACACATGTTTAATGTTTCGTTGATCCTATGCAGCTCTCCACTGTCTCTCGGCTAGGTTTGCACCATATACATACTATATACATACAGGATAACGTACTAACCAGGAGGAAAAAATTAACATCGGAATAAAGACTTATGATTTTTAGAATTTGGGTCAAGCTTTTTCACCCACTGTGACTAATATAATGTATTCCAACAATAATACCGGTTAAAAATATATGTGCTTATTTTATTAGAGCAATTATTTATGTTTTTATTGTTTTATTGATATCCGCATCAGGAACATTGCAACTTGCAAAGTCACTTCAACAATAGCAAGGGATAGATTGTCCATTAATACCAATTCCGGTAAAGTTGCTTCCTGTGATGTCATTTAGTATGAAAATTTGAGGGGCTCTCACAATCCCTTTCTGCCCAGTGCCCCAAAAATCCTGGAACCAGTCTTGAGCCACACTAGCCAAGTGCGCCCACAGTTCACATTTTCTTATGTCTCTTACCCTTGATGATGTAGTGGGTAATGCAAAAGTCCTTTACATTCCCCATGGAGCAGATCCAGTGGCCTCGTAGCTTTTCCCAGATGCAGGGCTCATGGTACATGAAAGCAGTCTCAGGGCCCAGTCCCAGACGTGGCCTGCACTTTGTTATGCACAGCTGCCCAGGTTAACGCCTCCATGCAGTGGCCCTGGCAATTGCAGGCCCAGCTGTTACAGCTTCCGGTTTACCATGGTTGGGTCGGCCTTGACTAGGCCAACCGGTCGAAGGAGGTCCATGCCCCAAAAGGACTGGACCACCCACTATTGCAGATGCAGCTCCACTTGGGCTGGCACAGGAAGTTGCAGCCCTGATTGGGCCGACGTAGTCAAATTGGCAGGTACAGCATAGACCGTCCCAGTGCAGGCAGCAGCAGCCCTGATTAAGCTAGTGTCATCAACACTGCTGGTGTAGTCCTGACTGAGGCCATACAGGAAGTTGCAGTCCTGATTGTCATCCACACAATAGATGCAGCCTCAATGGAACAGGTGCAGGCAGTTGCAGCCACAGTCAGACTAGTCATCAATACGCCAGATGTGGTTCCCACTGATCGGTACAGGCAGTTCTAGTCTAGATTCGGCCAGTCTGGTCCACACAGAAAATAAAGCCCGTCTTGGTTGGAACAGGCAGTTGTAGCCCCATATGGGCTGATACAAGTACGATTTGTAAAGTGGTTCGGGTCGGCTCCTCCGTTGGAGCGGAGGAGCTTCACCCTACTTAAATACCCCCCAAAGCCCCGAGATTAAAAATAAAATGGTCATTTATTACCATCCCCGTCTCAAACAGAGTGTCAGAATGGGGAAGGGCCACTGCTGAGTGACAGCAGCAGGGAGACGGGTGAGCTGGTTATGCATTGTTTAAAGTGCGCATGTCTTTTTGGCCGGCCGTCTTGAGACGGCCAGCTACACATGCACACTTTAAACATCTCTAACCCAGCTGACATAAGACAGCTGGGTTAGAATAAGTACAGGCCTCCAGAGCGCTGTGTAGCCCTGAGTAAGGCTGCTTCCTCCAATAAGGGCGCTGCTCTCATGCTGTGAGAGCAGTGCCCTGATTGGAGGGAGTTACACCATCCAGTTTCTGTGGGCGGTCGGCCAAAGAAGAGCTCCGGAGCCATGGACGTTATTAGTAAGTCTTCTTTTTAATTTAATTTTGCATGCGTGCACGCCTCTTCCGCCCCCCACCCCCCTCCCGCACACCCTACCTGGTAGTTGTCAGCTACCACTTCAGTGGTTACCTGTATATGTCCCAGAAGCCCTTCAGTATTCGTCAGTGGTCCCGTGTATCCTTGGCACTCATACAGAGTAATCCAGTTGCAGGAACCTTAAGGGACAGTTCACTAATTACAGTCATCACAGCTGTGCCCGAGGGGAGTCAGAATGTCCACAGCAGATTTTCACAAAAACTTTATCACACAGCTGAACTGTCCAAATACAGGAAAGGGGGTAGACGTGAGGGCTACAATGATGTAGTTCATTCCTGACTATCCATTAAAGTTCCCGAAACAGGTTCACAATATCAGTCAAAGTGTAATTATGCTCATTATGTAATTATGGTAATCATCAGACAAAAGAAATTATAAAGATTTTCACTGAAATGATGGATCTGGATTCATAAAGCAGTCTCCTCTGTTTCACACAGCACTGTGAGTTCTGCTAACATTCTTTGAAACAAAAGTAGGAAAGATTCACGAGGCCAGAGGCAATAAACTCAAACAAGTCTTGTACAAATTACATATACGTCTTCTACAGCTGTCAAATTTCTCCTAATCAAATTTGGCAATGCTGAAAGGAAGTGGAGATTTGAACGCAGCAAAGATTATAGCTTATAAGACCAATAAATTCTTACTCACTCTTCCGAGTATTACAAACTTATTGCACAAATCCCCTTTGTCTAGAGTGGCATGGCGGGTGAAAAACGGTGGACTGGAATGCAACCCCGAGTGATTGCCAGTGGCTGAGATGAATTCAAACACTCCATCCATCACCTTGTTATTTTTGGAGTGTACACCCCAAGTGCAATGGGTATGCCCAGACTTGGGTCCTGTGCTCATTGTGCCCTAACGCTCAGGTTGTACCTCACTGGTGAGACCTAAGAAAGTTGAAACTGTTCTGAGGTTGCTTTTGGTCCCTTCAGGAGGGTACCTTGCCTGGCAGGGATGGACTGTACTGTTCCCATGAGGAGCAGGGTCGCTACTGATCTGCATAAAGCTGGACTTTGTCTAGAGTACCATAAAGGGTGAAAAATGATGTATTGGAATGTGGCCTTAGCGATTGCTAGTGTCTGAAATTAATTCAAGCATGCCATCCATCACCTTGTTGCTGTTGCACCTTTGATACAGGGCAAGTATCTTTAATCCCTTCCAGTGGTAGCGGCCAGTCCATTGCTTTTGTGTTTACTATTACATTTATTACTTTTTGCCTCGAGTGGGCCATATTATTTATATGAAATGGGCGTATGGCTGTATGCCTAATGTTAAAAGAGGCACATCATGTGTGTCCTGCTTACTAGTCCATTTCTCCATAAGTGGACAGAATATAGTTCTAGCCCAAGCAGGATAGACCAAAATTAGCTCAGTCTGTGGTGTCTTTCCAAGCCTATCCAGACATGTGAAAAAAGTAGCATCCATTGTGCAGTGTCCACAATAAAGAACTTTAGCTCTTTACCCCACCTTGTGTTTCAGCAGCATCTTGATACCAACATCCCGTTCCCCAATGAGCGCAGACACCAAAGAATCAGACTTTTCATTATCGGGCTGGTCATTCCACATTTACGTCAATGATGGGAGTACACTCGGGCCTTGGTGGTTTATACATACACAAGGAATAGGCAAGTGGGTGCAGCAGGATACCTTCTCTGGGATGTTACTAAAGTTAGATTTCTCAGGCTACCCTATCTCCCCGTCTCTGCAACATCCAGAGGCTGGAGCAGTTCTTTGGCCTGGGTAAATGAGAAACATTACAGTGGGGCAGGCAATGAAAGAAACAGTCACAGAGGAAATAAATTCGGTTTCGGCTCTCAGGAAGCTAACTACAAATTGGCTACCAAGATTCCCTTTCCAAGATCCAGTCTTGGCCTTTCACATGACAAGCCACTAGGACTATGAATCAGCACCAACCCAGGAAATAGGCAGGGGGCTTCCAACCGCTCATGTGATTAGTAGCCCCACAGCGGTCACCCACCAGGCATGCCCACATCCTCTCCATGATCTAGTGAATGTCTCCAGTGAACTGGGGCTGCTCCGTTTTTCACAGTGGAGGAGCAGACCAGTCTCCTCAGGGACAGACTGGTCAACAGCTCAGGAAAGCCTATTGCCGGCCGGTCACACTCGGGCTGCCTTGGGTCCGGCTCTATTGGGGGTGCAGATGCCCTTCCCAGACAGGAAACTCCCCAAGGGCCTGGCACTGAGGGTCTACAGCAGAGGTTTCATTCTCTGTTGCACTCTCTTTTCAGACATTCTCACAATCCTGGCCCAGGCAGACTTCAGGGATGTCCACCCATAACCTGTGAAATGTCACTCTCATTCTGTGGTCACCGGCAGCCAGGTTGTGCCGGTGCAGTTCATCATGTCACCCAGGGCCGGCCTTGAGCATGGGCGAGCTGGGCCTAGCCCCGGGGCACCAATATTCCAGGGGGCGCAGCAGGAGCTGCCAGACTTAATGTCATGCAAACAGCAGCTCGTCCATTCCACTTAGTCTTAATTGGGTCCCGTTAAAGACTTCGTAATCAGCCCTTAATGTACCTCAGCATAATTGTTAGCACGCCATCAATCCCCTGCCCTCCTCCCATCTTCCTCACACCTCCTGCTGTCACACCGCAACAACCCCTCGCCCCCACAACAAACACCAAATTTTCTTTCCGCGGCAAAATTCCGCCCAGGTTCCAGTCAATCCGATTTAGGGCCGGCCCTAATGCCACCTATCTAGACTGTCAATGGAAGACATGCGCAGTTACCCTGTAAGGCCTTTTGTCTCGGTCCTTGGGCAGGAAGTGCGTACTTGACAGCACCCTTGATGGGAGCTGTCTATTGCCACTGGTGTCTCACGGGTTAACATAGTATTGAACTGCAAGTGGGTTTCTTCCTTTCTACTCTTGACTCTCCAGTGGTAGCTACGGTGGGCAGTCAAAGCTTTCTCGGGAAGGTGACAGAGTTTGGAATGCAGATATGTATGGGCACAAGTCATCATACAGAACAAATAGCGAGAGATAAAGAGAGAGACAATAAAGAGAAAGAGAGAACACGTGCATAGCGTTTCTAGGTGTAAACGGAATATCCAGAAAAGCTTTATATAGTTCTTTAGAATAGATCTTTATTTGCACATAATAAACTGGGGTTCTAAGACAATGCCACAAAAAAGTACGTTTCTGAGGTAGAGATAAGGCCCCCAAATACAATTGCAGACATGCCAACACCCCCAATTTAGACTGGAGACTCCTATTTTTTTGTAAAGTAAAAATGGCTTTATGTTAGCTTTCTTCGCTTGAAACGTCCCCCTCTTTATGTAGGTTACAGGGGATGTTAGCCCCCCTTCCCCATTTTGTCCCTACTCCCTCTCTCATGTGTTAACAGATGTTAACAAGTAAGCAATTTAGTGCTTTCAGGTGGTGCGGTACAGATATCACAGGACCCGGGCAGGAATATTTCAGCCAAATTGCTACCGGTAGGTCTGGGGTAGGTCTGATATCCTGCTCAGGGGCCTAGCAACGGCCCTAATGAAACCAAGGAAATTGGCCCTGCTGTCCCCAGATTGAGTAGAAAAGGCAGCCACTCAGTGGCTCTCACAGAACCCTGCAGCTGCCGCACTAATGCAACATGCTCATTCCACTCATTGGAGCCTGACTTTATGTACAGTTGTTCACTCCCCAACACTCCCCCTTCCCACTCCCCAACCCTCTGCCCCGCCCCACCTACACCGACGCTCTCCTTAAACTCCATTCGAACACTACCTGTACCTATGAATGGCTTGTCCTCCCCCCAGCCCCCAGCACATCAGTGCCCGTTTCTCTCTCACTCTGACTGCCTCTCCTTTTCCGTCTCTCCAAAAGCCGGGAATGTGCCCCCAGCCATGCCAGATGCGTCACGCTTCCTCAGAGGGGAGTCTGGGTCACCGGTGCCCTCTCGACTAGCAGAGGACCAGATGGAAGCACTTACAGAGAGAAGACGAGGACAAGTAACGTGTCCTCCGGGCACACTCACTCACCAGCAGAATGTGGCGCGGAAGAAAGAGGGTCCAGTAGGGTGACCAACTGGCATGGGTACAAATTCAGGACGGTGAGTGTAAAAATTCAGGACAAAGGGTCCAAATTCAGGACAAAAATTCAGGACAGAAGGTCAAAATTCAGGACAAAAATTCGAGACAAAAGGTAAGTTTTACAGACACATCAGAGGAGGTCGCTCAATAGTATAAAAGTACATAAATAGACAACCAACATAAGTACAAGTCAAAATAAATTCATTTTAAGTTGTGATAATCTTGGACTTCACGGTTTTCTCTGTATGCGTGCAGCTTTGAGCATCTGTGCAGGTATTTTTATGGTATTTCATATGATCATAATTTATTTATATGGTTACTGCACTGGGTTGTCCATTTTGATATTTTGTTTACAGTTCATGGTCCTGAGCAGGCATGTTTGGTGAGAGAAGTGTTCGGGAAGATCTGCTCGGATGGACTTTGTTACTAGCATCTCATATCTGAGTGCCATTGTGAGATGTAAAGCAGCACGCATAGAATGTAGCTAATTGGGACCTGCAGTGCTGGACAAGAGTGCAGTTCTCCGAGTGGCCTGCTTTATGTGTCAGATCGCTTCAGGTATTCCATGTCTATTTAGCTGGTGATGACTGGTTGTGGTGTAACGGCCTGAGCTGCCGACTTCGGAGCCGGTGAGACTCAGGTTCGAGTCTCGGCGGCGATGGCAATATCCTGTGATTTTGGGAAATCACTTAATCTCCCCATGCCTATAATGCAGCGCCTTGAGACCCTCACAGGTGATCTGCTGCGCTTTACAAATCATGGATTTAGGGGCTGGTACAGTACTGAGTGATGGATAAGATCCATAGTGGACACGTCTTGTGTCTTTGACAATGACGTTTTGCTTCAGCCCAGTGGAGTTATCACCTCTCACCTAACGCTACTGGCTAGTTGGGTGTATCCTTCCACCTCCACTTGCGTGCTTGCACTGAAATTTATGAGGGATCTCGCTCTAATATGCTAATGCTGCAATCAATAAACGCATTGAACCTGGACCTTTTGTCTTTGCCAATACTTGTTTGAAATTCGATAGCTACCTTCTACTTTGTGCTGATCAGCTGCTTTCTTACTGTTCAAGTCAGGCCTTACCTGTCTCTGCTTTTTTCTGGAATGAAGCAAGGGGAAAATCAACAAATATTCATTAGAGAGAGGTGCTTGGTGTCTCCAAATGTCCTTCTAGGATTGCCAACTAGCTAAAGATGAGAATGCAGATGGGAAAACGCTGGCATAAAGGGACTGTGGATAACTGCCTCTGTGAAAAGGGGATCCACTTGGGTGCTTGTAGAAATGAATTTACAGAATGAAAGGAGTCTGAGAAGTGACCGGTTGTCAATTTTTTCACTTGCAGGATGACTAGTCACCTGTTCCAGTCAGATCACACAGTGAGGTTCCAACCAGGAAGTTGGCTGCTGCTGGCTGGCAGGAAGGACCTTTACCTTCCTAGTCTGAGGATAAAATAATACAACATTTGTTGAAACTCAAACCGGTGTGTGTCACTACTTCAATTTGGCAATGAGCACCACCAGCAACATCTGGACCAACACCAAGGTGAAGAGATAGAAGAAACCACTCCACACCTTGCGAATGAGGAAAGAAATCGACCTATTGTTGCGTCTGTACTAAGGCACTTCTCATTTTTGACATAGTTATTCTGAAAGAAACATCTGTACGGATTTTTAATAATTAACTGAGCACCTGTTTATGTTTATTTTTGATCAGGCCATCACGTGCAACTAGCACACTGCACAGAACTAACCATGTAAAGCTGTAACATTGCTAAGCAACTAGTGTGACTGTTTGTCCCTGTGCCTCGCTCAGTGCACACCCGCAACCTTTCATCACTGCCATCGATGTGCACGTCTCACTTAAGTGCACAAGTGTGACTCGCATCAGTTCCATACTGAATGAAGTTCTTCCTGCTTGGCAAATCTGGAAACAATGTGTTCCCTGCTTAGTGCACATGCGTGACTTCACACTAGCATCACTAGTGTGTATGATGACCCCCATGTAATTCCTCTTGTTTATCAAATCTAGAAGTAAACATTTGGCTAAAACCACTCATCGCAATGCCATTGTGTGTTTCGTTTATAAACTGCTAGAAAAATATACTTGACATTCTGCAGAAGAGACTTTGGGCGGAAAACAATTATAATTGAAAGAAGCGATAGCGATTGTGAATGCTGTTGAAGAATCAAGTGCCTGCATGAAGGAATTGGAAATAAAAGAAGTTTATGGAATTGGGGCAGACTGACTTTTATGTAGGATGGGGAGGGGAGAGTTGTAGGCCTTGAGTACTCGATCATGTCTGATTACTCACCTGAATCTCCGATGTCAATAAGCAAATACTGAGGGATAGGCTTGAGATTAGACTTGGCTTCTCACCATCTGGAATTTCAAGTCTAAGGGCCTGATTACGATTGTGGTGTTTTGTTTTAGGGCACTGCTGCAATTTCTAAGTCGTTGAATGATGTTGCTAAAACGCACCTTTGCACTGTAACATTTTACCGTGTGACTGTGCACTTGCTTTAGTATATGCTGCCGGGTGGTGATTTTTGGCATTGCTGATGTTATCAAGTGCCACGCCACCCTTCACTTGTCCGATCTGCTGAGATGCCCCAGTTGCCCCATTAGGGAGGCTAGTTCAGACATCTTGTTGGTGCTCATTTGTACTGCTGTTGTGTGGTCAGAGTGTAAATGGATCACGGATACTAAGCACCCGTTTTTGCGCCTCACTTGCATTTCTGTGTCTTCCAGGTATCACCATAGTTGTTGCTGATGTTGTGGAGCATATTATAGTCTTGAGAGTCTGACACTGCTGGGGGGGGCGGGGGGGAGGGGGGGAGGGAATGAGGAGAGAAGGTGCTCATGTACGCTTTGCCTATCCTGGTGCCCTTTGCGGTTATCCTGTCACTGCACAGAGAGGCCCATTACCATTCAGTATGTGATAATTAGGCCGACATACAGAATGATAATGGGCTGATAGCAGTCTGTGCTGGGTTGGGGAGGGGCTTCTGCAGGCCATTGAATTCACAGCAGGAGCACGAGTTGGCCCCTGCAGTGAGAGTTACAGAACTCACTGCAGGGGCCAGCTCGCTCCTATGGCTGAAATTACGGACAAAAGGCGTCCGTGAAAGAATGTCTCACGGACAACGGACAAGAGGCCCAAATTACGGGCGGTCCGTGAAATTTACGGACGGTTGGTCACCCTAGGGTCCAGTGACGGCTTAAAGAGGGGCGGCGGACCCGAGAAACAGGAGTGCGGAGGTGGGCGTGTCGAATGGATGGAAAGGCTTCTGGAATGTGTGAAGAAGAGCCTTAAAGTATAAGCAATGGGGCGAGACCTCGGATATGGGAAAGGGAGAGACCGAGAGAAAGGGAAAGGGCGGAGGAGAGAGAGTAAGAAAAGAGAACGAGAGAGAGGGAGAAAGAGAGTGAGAGAGAGAGGGGGGGAGAAAAAGAGTGAGAGAGAGGGGGGGAGAAAGTGAGTGAGACAGAGAGAGAGAGAGAGAGAGAGAGAAATACAGCAAGGAGAAGCCGACTGGAGACAGTGAGCAGATGGAGAGTTCTCCTGTAATGGGGAGATGGAGCGAAGCATCGGGGATGGAGGTGAGTAGTGGGACAGACCTCATAGATGTAGAACAGCGGGAGAGCCTTCACTGATGATGAATAGAGGGGAAAAGCCTCAGAGACGGAATGGAGAGCAAAAGAGGTTCGAGGGATGGCGCCAACCTAAAAGTTGAGGGTCTAATGGATGGTGTTAGGCACAAACATGGGCCATAAGCTGTTCCCTGATATCTAATTTCAATGTATTTGGAAAGTGCTGCTGATCGCCTGGATCTGTATGAATAGCGGCCACCACCGTCTATGGACCCAGACGTACATGTTCTAACTGCCCTAGGACAGCAATCACCTATCAGTGGCAAATATGATTTGCCTTGAATAATTGTGGCACACAGTGAAGTTTGGCATTGCTTGCCGTAGAACCGATAGTATGCAACAAGTCTCCAGTTTTACCTAATAAATCGTGGCCCCTCCACACATCTGAGCGTGTTTGCAGTGATGTGTTGGCAGATCAGTATCATTCTGAGATTTAATCAGACATCAGCATCACAAGGTCAGGAAGATTTACCATATTGCAATTTAGTCAAACAGGATGTCCACTGGCTATATTATGCGACATCTTGTCTTGGAGCAATACTGGATCACCCAATGTGAAGGCAGACGCCGCCCCAGTCTGGGATAGATCAGGATCAGCAACATAAGCTGCCCAGTTTCCGAAAGGCTGGTGGCCCAAGCTGCAGGAGAGGCCATACCCGGAGAGTTCACGCCCCAGTGGCTGATGTGGTGGGAGAAGAACTTGAGTTTCTGCAGCCACCAGCTTTCCCACCCTGGAGTGTAGTTCAGTGCTATGGCATGGAACAACTGGAGGCACTTTCGGGATTCTCCCTACAAGGGTTTAGGTGTTATTGCTTTTACCAGGCAAAAATCCTATAGAACCTGAGATGCTACTCTGGCAAGAAGAATTTATTTGCATTTACTGAGGAGGGCTTCAAAAGATTGACCAGTATGTAATATGTAAGGAATGGGGGAAACTGAACAGGAAGAAAACACTCATAACAAAAGAATACCCTGGCCCGTTCATGGCAAAACCTTGACAGGCAGCAATGTCTTAATGGGGGCATGGCTGGGATTAATCTCCCAGGAACACAGATTTAAATGAAACATGTTCCTCTCAGTCTTTGTCTATTTGTAAGAAGATGGACTAGAAATCTGAGTCAAGATATTTTCCACCTCAGCCGGGACCAGAGCCAATTGGGACATTACAATATATTGATGATTTGGTACTCCTTGGAAGGTCTCTGTAGAGTTACAGCATTCCTTGGACACCCTCAGGGATTATAGCATTAAGAACTATCAAAGTAAAGTTTGATAAACTATAATAATGGTCTTTAGTGTTAACAAGTCCAACTGTGCTTCTAAATGGTCCTAAGTTGAGGTGTGACAGAGTATTTATAATGGGGAGTACTGTTTAACTCTAGTCTGACGTGGAACCTTTGCTTGGCCAGAAAGACTAAACCAATGACAACACCAAGTAATGCCAAATATAGTGTGTACTCATTGTCACCATTTGTTAGGGTCTCCGAAGCCAACGCTCCTCCACTTTTTGATGTACAGCTCTAACGCCTGGCATCGTCACAAACTTCATGCACCGTATAAGTGAGAGACAAGAGTATGGCAAAGGCTGCTTGCATTCAGATCTGACACTTCAATCGATATAATAAGGTTAGAACTCGGAGCCCGATCCGATTGGAGTGAGACATTAATTTCCAGTTTGTGCTGGATTTTTAAGCCAAAGAGATCTCCAGCTGGCATTCTGCTATCTTGGATACATCAAAAACGTCAAAATCATAATAAATATGATCAATTAAAAAAAAATGTATTGAGGATTACTTAGACTGGTTTGAGTATTTTGGTTTGCACAATGAAATTTACATTCAAGATATGATGATTTATAAGTTAAGAGGCATATTAAAATTGTGATCCTTGAAAATACAAGAGCAGAAGATGTAATCTCTCTTGCTGAAAACAAACTATTATACTAGCATTTACAACGGCCAGTCTTTCTTGTTAAATCGTGATTTTTTACAACATACCAGCACTGTCGATAAATTAATTCTAATTAGGCTATATTAAGCTATATTATGTTTTCTTTCTATTACAGACACTTGGTGTAATATTAAACCTGGAAGTAGAATATGTGAACTCTGAAACAAGAGCATTGAATAATTTGAACACATTTGTGAGAAGCTGAGCTGGTATATGATGTCCACTTATGTAAGTGGACGCCTTGCACCAGTCCAGACAACCCTTATGGTGATTTAAGAGCTCTTGGACAACCTTAGAAAGCTCTCGAAGTGGTAGCTGTGGAGAGCAGCCTTCAGGCTTAGTCCAGAAGGAGTGTAAGCAGCTTGTTTTACCAGAATGCAATCTTATAGTATAGATTAAGTGAAAAAAGACCACACCAAGTATTTATAAAAATATATATATTTTTTTTAAATATATTTTAGTCCTCATTTGTCAATTTTTGGTTAGGTGTCATAAGGATCCAGGCGGCTGCAGCTGAAAAAAGATCCCAGTCTCTCCCCAAAAGGAGGGATGTATAACATCCCGGGTCTTATATGTGCTGCCAACAAGAATCTGACTCCTCCATACAGGTGCTGAAGTTTGGCCCCAGACCAGGATGCAGGGGGACGCAACTCCCCCATCCAAGCTACCTGTATAACAGATTGTTAATCATTGGACCAGTGATTAACATAACAAACAGAGAAAGTGAGAAAAAATTGGAGGAGAGAAAAGCAAGTCAGTGACATACTGTTTTAACCCAATTATCCCATAATTCCCAAAACTTCGTTCTCTTCGTATTCGTTATAGCACGGTCTAAATTCGCTATTTTTTGTATTGATCGCACCCACTCTGCCTCATGGGTGGGGTGGGGGGGTTGGGCAGTATCTATTTAATGCACAGCTCTCTACGTGCAAGGAGAATTAATGTAAATACAAGTGCTTTATGTGTTTTAGAGAAAACCCTATTTCCCTCCTCATCTAGCATCACTCCAAAAATTACTAACGCCAGGCTCACCTTGAGTTCTTGGCCCAGAATTCCCGATAGCATCATACCCACTTTCTGCCAGAAGATCTGGATTGAGGGACACTGCCAAAACATGTGGACTTCATTTGTGCTGATCTCGCCACACTTAGGGCACTTCTTCACCGCCTGGGTTCCCAATTTGGAAAGTCTCCGAGGCATCCAATAGGCCTTGTGGACAGTAAAGAGATGGTTCTTTCTAAGTGGAGCAGACTTCACATATAACCATAGATGAGACATAGATACTTGCCATAGCAGGTCGAGGTCATGAGCCGGCAGTTCCCTCCTCCAGGTCGCTACCAACGAAACTTGCACTTCATCTGTGGCCTGTATCAGCATCCAGTACCATTCTGAGACCTCTTTCCGCAGGAGGGGACATGAACAGATCTTGGACTCACAGAATTGAGTCCCCTTTCCGTCTTTTCCCAGCGTTTTTGCCCAGCTCATTAACTGGTAGTATTTACATTTTGATACCAACCCCTCAGAGATCTCCTGCATGCGCTGCCAAGAAATTAGTTCAGTATCCTCTAGGAGTTGGCCCCATCTAACAATGCCACACTCCCTTAAGGGGATTGCAAATGAGTCTCGAAGGCAAGCTGGCGTGAATTCCAAATAGGTGCATATTGACTAAAGTAAGGTCAGGGCTTTAAGTGGGAAAAAAAACGGGGGGTGCTCTAAAAGGGGCGTGGCACATCTCTTCAAGGGGTGTGGCCTATCCGAGTAGGGGCGTGGTCTAAATCAAGATAACTAGCATTGTGTGCTTAAGAAAATCATGAAGTCGCTTCCTTTCCATGAGTCAAAACGTCCACTAGACAAAACACCATCTCTCTCTACTAAGAACATTAATCCCTGGAGTTATCATGACATTTTTATTGTTGCCGAAAATTGTTGGAGGCCAGGAAGGAGACAGCAAGTGCTTTTAAAACCATATTATACTTGCAAACACGTCGCCCCCACCTGAAGTCAGTGCCACCCGCGGTCCGTGCAGGTAACAGCGGTGGGGCCGGGTAAAGGGGGGTTTCGAGGGATGATGCTGAAAGAAAATTAATTATTTAATTTTCCCCTCGCCATCGTCCCTTGAAATCCCCCCTTACCCGGCCCCTCTGCCCCACTGCTGTTAGCTGCATGGATCGCGGGTGGTCAGCGCCTGGTGCGTTCACACTGCCCTAGAGCCACCCTGCTCAAGGGTCCTTTGACCTCAGTGACAGAGTCACTGTCACTCTATGGTGTGCTGCTTCATAGGCCTGCCTGCAAGACTGGAGGTGAACTTCAGAATAAATTGTGGCGGACAGGCCTTCAAGGTTAACCCACACTTGCCACTGCTAGGGTCCACCTGCTGGTGCTAAGACACCAGGGCTTTTAAGATCTTACGGGGCCATCTAAGGTCTAGCATGGGAATGTGCTCCCTCAGGGGAGTGGACTGGTGGACTGGTCATGAAGGCTGAACCTGGTTCCCCAGTTCCGAATTCAGCAGCTCTGACCATAGTGCCACATCCTCTCCCCCACTGAACACCATACTGCCCCACTGAGAGAAACTTGCACTGCACTGACCCGCTATAAACACCTGGATGTGACTCAATTCAAATTACGCACTAGACAAGAGCAATATGCTGCCTAAAAAAAAATTTACATCATCCTAGAAAAAGCAAACACTCATAGAGAATGCAAGATTAAGTAAAGCACATGAAATGTAAGCAGGAACAACATGGTTACCTTTTTCTTTTTACACTCATTATTCAGAAATTAGTGAGTGCTTTTGCCTGAAAAGTTAAGGCCATGACCGCAGGGCCCAGAAGGGACCCGTTTCAATGCCCATTGCTTATATCCTTACAATACAAAACGTAAGCAGTATGGTTTAAAAAGACCACATTCGTGAACACACAGCAGCTGTACACATTTTGTTTTCCAATTCACCCATCAAGCAGGTATTTCAGTACCTCCAGGAATAGTTCACTTTCCCACCCAGGGAAAACAATGTTGCTCAAAGAGAGACGAGAAAACAAAAGTAGCGCTTCACTGGCAAACACTGTAAAGTGGCGCTAATGTGTTTAGGTGTGAATAAATCAATCTGGCCACCTTGTATCCACTCTGTCTTGCTTTAGCTAGTTACTTTTCATATTTTTAATGTTTTAGTTCTCTGCACCCCGAGGCTGCACTTAGAAATTGAAAAAAATCAGAAAAAGAGGACGTTTCCAGCAAAAGTGTTTTTCTTTTTTGGATCCATTTCACAGGGGAGCAAATAAACGAAAGGAGGAAAGAGAAGGTAATACCTGTTTCTAAAAGTCTCGGTTTTCATCATCCCACGCTGGCACCACGACGACATTGCTCCTGCGCTGAAAGAAGAGAAGGGAAATCCTGAGAGAAAATGGCTCTCTTAAAGGGTTTCCCTTCCTCCAACAACACTCACCTGGCATGACGTCATGCCGTCGTGCCGTGGACGTCATGCCGTGACCTCCACTATCAGTGAGGAAACTGAGCTCTCACTGCAGTCCAGAATTTTTTTTTAAAAAAAGAAAGGACTACCTTTGCCAGCCGCGAAAATAGAGCCCGATAGAGACCCGTTTCGAGGGCCCCCAAAAATAACTGCCGGTGCTCAGACCCGGACAGACCCGGCCCACTTAAAGCCCTGAGTAAGGTATTTGTAAAGAGGTTCTTATTTGATACCAAATCCTGCATGCGTCCAGAAGGACCTTAAGCCTAACTTTTTTGAAAAACTTGGGGTGGCCAAATTTGAAAAGAAAGAAACTAGTTTGATCTGGAGGGCCAGCTGTAAGAGCTCGGAAAAGTGGTGACAAAACAGGGGTGTCCCTCAATAGCTGTCTAAAGATCTTAAAGTGGAAAGAACGATAGTACTGGAGAAGGTCTGGACTAGCTATACCACCACCTTCCTTTTTCTCTCGGAGTTTCCTCCAGGTAATTCTAGGCTTTTTGTTTCCCCAAATAAAGCTGGTGAAATCCCCTTGCACCTTCTTGAACCACTCTTTCTTAAATTCTAGGGGAATGGTGTTGAACAAAAAAGTAAATTTGGGAAGAATGGACATTTTTAGAAGGTTAGATCTTCCTAGAAATGATAGAGGAAGAGTTCCCCAGGCCTGTAGCTGTTTCCGCACACTGGATGCTAGATTGTCAAAATTCTCATGTTTTGTCTAATTAGATCACATGGGAAATGGGTGTTCCACTGCATTATCTCTGTTTTTTGTTGATTTACGGCATAACCAGATACCTTGCCAAAACCCTCAAGTGTTTCCCATATTGCTGGTAGAGACGGGGCAGGTGGCCTGTAAAAATCATCAAATCGTCCGCATACAACCCAATCTTTTTCTCCCAGCCGTTGCACGCAAAGGGGAGGATGTTCCCACATGATCTTAGTTTAGATGCCAAAGGCTCAATGTAAAGTTTGAAGAGGAGCGGAGATAAGGGGCATCCCTGTCTGGTCCCCCTATCGATGTTTAAAGAATTAGACAGGTTCCCATTAACTAGTACTCTGGCTGAGGGGTTTTTATACAGAGCTGAGGAGTTTTTATACAGAGCTTTAACTGCTGCTAGAAAGGTCTCTCCTAGATTAAAGCATTAATCTAAAAGCGTTGGATCATCTCGTATAAAAAAAGGCCAACTGACCCTATCAAAGGCCTTCGCGACATCGAATGTCATTACCGTCAATGGGTTACCATACTCCTTGGCCAAGTCAATTGCACCAATTAACTCATGAGCCAATTCGTGCAACTGTCTCACTTTTATAAAGCCTTTCTGGTCAGTATGAATCAGGGGCCCCAAAATCTTATCTAAACGTTTGGTTAGTATCTGGGAATAGATTTTGTAATCACTATTAAGAAGTGAGATAGGTCTATACAACTCACATAACCTCGGGTTTGTGTTGGGTTTGAGAAGGATAGTTATGGTGGTGGTGGTGGAATCCCAAGAAGATGGTAGATCTTGGTTAGAGATAAAGGCTAAATTAAAGAGTTGAAGCAAGATGGGAACTAGCTCTTCTTTTAATCACGTGTACATTTCATTTGGAAGAGCGTCCGGGCCAGCGGCTTTCCCTTTTTTTTAAACTACTTATAACTTTAACAACCTCCTCCATGCAGATGGGACTATTTAGTTTATCCCTTGGGGCCCCCTGGAAAGAAGGAAGATCAAGATCCTGGGAAAATGCCTCGATTTGTTCCCTGCTTATAATCGCATCTTCTGTATATAGGTCTTGGAAAAACTGTACAAATGCGTTTTCAATTTCACAGTCATCGGAAATTATGCTGCCTGAAATTTGACATTTTAGGTCTTTAATAAAATTCCTGGATTGACTTGCTTTGATCTTTCAAGCTAACAGTTTTCCACATCCCTCCCCATACTCGTAATGAGATAGCCTACTAGCTTCCCATTTCCGCCTTACTATGGCCTCCAGATAGTCAGCAAGCTTAGATGTTGCTAGTAGCAGTTCCCGTTCTATTTGAGCTTTAATTAAAGAACTAGAGGCCTGTGCCAAAGCATTTTGGAGGGTCACTATGGAGGCTTCAAGGGTGTTGATTTCCTCCCTGACCTTTTTATTTTGGGCTAAACTTAAGCTAGATAAAATGCCTCTGAGCGCCTCCACAAAATACACACAAGAACGGAGTTGCATGGCTTTTTTCTTTTGGAAAGTCTCAAAGCAGGCATAATACCTTGGGGCTTACAGGTCAAAAATGTACCAGTGATATTCACGGATGATCCAGAGTACAAGAAAGGCTTTAGCTGTATCAGCACTAAATGCAACCGGGACCTGATGGTGCACACCATTGAAACAGCGCAATGCATTTGTATGAAAGAAGCTGAAGAACTGGCTGAACTCACTCAAGCAATCAAAGACAATCACACTGTCAGTGAAGCCAAATCCTCTTGGAGAAGATCGAAAAGGAACTCACTACATTCAAGGACAATATAATTAATTTTAAATCAGCTAAACTTGAGAAAGACATCAAAACCTTTAACCTGGAGTCGGTTTATCCGTACTTAAAAGAGGACTTTTACACAAAAGCAGAATCCAGAAGGGCTCTGTTAGAATATCAAGGCCGGTCTAGGAACAGGTTCCAGACATTCTCTGAAACATCTTCTTCGGAGTCTACAAGTGAATCTGATTCAGGCGAAGGTCCATCAAATCGAAATCAATCAAGGCAAAATTCTTTTTTAGAGAAGGGCAAACCTCAGAAGAAAGTTCGCTTCAAACCTCAGCCTTGGGAAATGGGAAATTTTACAAAACATAACCAAGACGATTATTGTGAATCTATTGGACAAGCAATTTTCGAAAGAAGAAGAACAAGTCCTTCAAATAGGGTTGAAATTTGTACCACCATCTCGTTCAGATTTCACCAGACTGAAGACAGAAGCGAAGGAATTCTTCCGCAAAATTCGACTTATGGCATTCTTTTCCTCCAGGAAGACTTCACTTATTCCGGAACCATCAGGCTTGGCAAATAAGTCCAGCTTCATCCCACCAGCTCATACCATCCCTAAAGACGTTTTGGCATTTGAGCAAGTCATCCTCTCTTCTATTTAACAACTTGAGAAAAGAAAATCCGGCAGTAAAAACAACCTGACCAACGCGCAACACAGAGCGATACAAGCCTTGAAGGAAGACGACTCCATAGTCATTAAACAGGCCAATAAAGGGGAGCAGTGGTGGTGTGGCCAAAAGCGATGTATTTAAACGAAGGACATAAGCAGGTCAATAACCTTTCCTGCTACAGACCGACTCAAGAGGATCCTTCACGTGAACTTATGGAACAAATAAGCCAAATAGTCAAGGCGGGCTTTGAACAAGGGATTGTCAGGACGAAGGAGTATGAATTTTTGATTAAGAAACATCCAAGGACTCCAGTCATTTACTTCCTCCCAAAGATCCATAAGCAATTATCGGAACCTCCGGGGAGACCGATAGTATCGGGGTGTGACTCGATATTGGAACCCATCTCTAAATACGTGGACACATTCCTCAAAGAGTTTTTACCTGAGGACCCTTCGTATCTATGGGATACCATGGACTTTATTAATAAAGTCGAAGATACCCTTTATGACCAATCGCAGCAATGGCTTGACTCCTTTGATGTGGTTTCATTGTATACCCAGATCCCGCAAGACGAAGCACTGGAAGCAATGGAATTATTTTTTAGAAGCCAGAATACGACCACACAGAGTCCCCACGAGTTTCATCCTAGAGCTAACTGAAGTGGCACTCAAAAAAAATGTCTTCAGGTTTGAGGAGACATTCTACTGGCAAATCAAAGGGACAGCCATGGGTTGTCCCTTTGCTCCAGAGATGGCCGTACTCTATATGGCTAGGTACAAGCACAAATTTGTCTATAACAACAACCCATTCAAGAAGAACCTTACCCAATGGTATTGTTACATCAATGATGTTTGGTGTCTCTAGAGTGGCACTGAGGCAGAATTAAACAACTTTCACGAGTAGCTCAACCATCGACATCCAGATATCCAATTCACCTTAACTAAGAGCCGTACAACACTAACTTTTCTAGACTTAGAGGACTTTCCCCATCAGAACAAACTTGCTACTACGCTTCACAAAAAGGTGACAGACAAGAATGCCATCCTGCATTATCGCAGTTTCCACCCCAGGAACCTCAAAGACAACCTTCCTTATGGGCAACTACTTAGGATCCGAAGGAACTGTTCCCGCAATGATGACTTCCAAATACATGGAGAGGTGTTCTGTGAGCAGATGAAGGAATGGGGGTACCCCAAAAAACTGCTGAAACATGCATTCAAACGGGCATGGTGTACACCAAGAGAGTCTTTACTTATCAAAAAAGTCAAACACAAGATGGAGAAGTTGGTGTGTGTCTCGACATATGGACCACACACTAATGCATTCCGGTCAATTATACGAAAAAATTAGCACCTTATACAGAATTCTGACCTTGGGCTTGATGTCCCTCTCTTCGCTATGAAGAAGAATATGAGCATTGGACAAAGAATTGTAAGAGCAGACTTACCCCCTTCCAGCAGAAAAAAAGACCTCAGAACACTGTTCAATATGAAGCCGTTGATGTGCCACCATAAATGTGGTACCTGCACGAATTGTAGTAACACGATAGTGGGTACTGACTTTATACACGACGACATTAAGTGGACAAGAAAACATTTCTCCAACTGCATGACAAAAAACGTTATCTATGCAATTGTTTGTCCCTGCCCAAGAATTTACATTGGCAAAACTACACAAGAGATTCGTCAACGCGTAGCGCAGCACCGTTCAAGGATAAAAAATAAAGTTGTAACAGCACCTATGGTGACCCACGTCATTGACTCCAATCACCACGAACTTGAGTTTAAATGGACTGTGCTATACTGATAACCATCACCAAGAGGAGGTGACACTGAGGCTTCACTGTTAAGAAAAGAAGCCTATATGATAGCTCGTTTCAATAGCATCACCAAAGGACTGAATGAAATGTCAGAAACGGGTAGATGTTAAAACAGTTCCAGTCCAGGTTTTGCATTTCCTGTTTGCACCATGATTCAAACAATGTTTGGAAACATGCATTTATTTTTTAATACCAATGTACACACAAGCCTTGAAAAAGATATATATGATCTATCCTTTCCTTGGATATGATTTACTTGTTGCACAGTTTATTTTCAATAGCTTCACAAACTCACTCAACCATAATGCAATGGGATCAGGTCACTCTTTAAACTTCCTGTGACCCGGAAGCGTTTCCGAGTGAGAAACTGGGAATGAGACACCATTAGACGACTCGCATAACCGATTACAAGTAAGATTATGCAAACTTTCATTACACTGGCACGTTAAATTCTTTTTACAGAATAAGACACACAATGAGTCGTCCTTTTCTGTTTACACAGAGAGACGCAATGCGTTCCGTTTCTGTTCAAACTTTAATGAAGTAACCTTCTTTACCGCTTTGTGAAATAAGCAGCGGAGCGGCCCCATTCAAGTTACATGTTCAGCTATTGGCAATTACTAAACCGACTGAGAGCTGAAAGGAAGCATCAACGAAAACATCGCCGGTATGGCGAAAGAAAGTGTTGTCTCTTGCCCACAAAGCTACAATGTATCTAATTATCGTAATTAGATACTCTATTGATGTAGTACTCATTTCTAATAATAGATCGCCGTTCCAAAGTACAACTAGGCTTTCATTTAACCAGCAGCAAGCATTCCTATACCTTTAGTAAAAGCACCGCCCGACTGGCGCAAGTAAGTGCCTCTTCTTGTTCCTTCAGTTACAAAATATTAACATTCACCAAACCATGTACATGACTGATGGTGGATTCGTTTTCATTCTAGATCGTGCCATCTACATTTGAACTTGCCTCTTCTCAGGGGGGCGTGGCCAAGCAGAGCTGTGAGATGGCTGTACTTTGAGTCGGCTCCGCCGGCCGTGCCCAATTAATCCGTCAAAATCCGGCTAAAAACACAAGCAAACTGGCGTTGCTGAGTGCTCCTCACTCGCCCAAATGGTGAGAACACTTTGATCGCAATTTGGAGGTGGTGTGCGGTGCGGATGAGGCCGTGGAAATACGACATAACCCGCTGCCTGCGCGCGCGACCCGATTGGAAGCCGGGGTCTCGCGCAAAGAGGAGAGCCGACGCTTGAACGGCCCTCTGCCCATCCGGACATAAGGTGGCCTCGGGGGCCCGGAGGGGGCCGCCCGACAATATACTGCATCCATCCCCGGAATATAGCGGGGCGCCCTGGCACTGAGGGAGTGCATGGGACCACAAGCAAAGCACCGCAAGGACAACAAAAACGTAGTGGAGGTGAGCGGCGTGGCGGAAGAGAAGAGCCGACGCCTGGCAGGCCCTCCGCCCACCTGGACACACTGTGACCCCGGAGGCCTGGAGGTAGCCATCGGGTAACAAACCGCATCCGCCCCCGGTGCACAGCAGGCACCCTGACATTGAGATGGTGCCTGGGACCTCCAGAAAAGCACCGCACAGTCGACGTAGCAGAGAAGGTGAGAGACGCGGCGCCGGGCGGGCCCCCGTGAATTTGCATGGCGGCCGCACCGTGTAATGGCGATGGAAATGAGGTGCCCCTCTGCATGAGGCTGTGATCCCTGCTGCGAAGTGTGCGTGAACACCCGAATAGACAATTGCGGTCTACTCAAAGTGCATGCATAGCACCCATTAAACCTAAAGACCCCTGCTGGCTAAATCCTGAGGTTGAGTGTAAGCCGTTGAGGCACTTTGTACTGGCGAAGGAGGTGGAGGTGGCCTGCTCACACCACGCGCTGGCCACCTGGGGCCCTGTGTAATTGAAATTGTCTGGCCCAGAGTGCGTTGAGAGTAGGCAGACGGTGGCGCACAGACCGCGCCCGCACGGCATGTGCTGGGAACCGGCGCCATAACAGCTGTGGAAAGTGCACCAGCACAGCAACCGGAGGCATCTGCCTGGCGATTGCGTATGTATGTGAAATATCAGCGGTGGATTAAACATTTGCGTTGCACCCCCCCCAAATAGTGCGGTCACTAATCAGTGCCCGCATACCAAAGACAGCATACAGCTAGAAGAATGCGAGAGGACGCAGGGAGCGGCATCGTGGACCTCGCTGGCCGCACACGGGGTAGTGCCCGCAGTGACACTCAGAGACGTTTAAGGGGACCGTGTGTGATCCCCCCCATCCCTACCAATCAGCCACAACAGTCATGGGGAAAGCGGATGCAAAACAACCCCGGCTGACATTCGATAAAAGGTCCAACAAACAGCTGGAAGGGGGACTCACTGCCCCAGAGGATGTGGGTGATTCCGCCATGGGTGCTGCTAAGGATGATGACATCCGTGCAATGCTAAAAGATGTAAAGGCCAGCCTCCATGCCATAGATTTGAAAATAGACACACGGGCGTCCCGCATGGACAGGATCACTCAACGCGTCGAAAAACACGAAATTCAAATAGACACACTTGAAACCAGAGTATCTGATGCCGACGATCTACAGACTGAAACTCAAGAAAAATTGCTACAAATGGACTCAGTACTAAGCCTCATTAAAGCAAAAAATGAGGATTTGGAAGCCAGCTCGCGGAGAAACAACGTGCGCATTACTGGTATTCCAGAATCCACAGACATCCAAAACATGGAAAAGTTTATAGAAACCATGCTAAAAGACCTATTTGGAGACGAACTTTCCAACATGTTCCTCATAGAACGAGCGCATCGCTCCCTGGGCCCCAGACCACCTTCGGGTGCGCAGCCGCTCCCCATTCTTGCCCGGGTCTTAAACTATCGAGATCGGGACACGATCCTGAGACTCGCCAGGGAACAGGGATCCGTGCAGTACCAAGGGAGCGCCATATCACTATATCCCGACTTTACCCAACAGGTCCAAGCGGCCCGCAGAGAGTTCCTTCCAGCGAAGAAGCTACTACAGCAGTTAGGAACAAAGTACGCTCTGATCTACTCTGCCAAGCTGAAAGTACACGGGAATGGTAAACCTACAATATTCACGGATGCGAAAGCTCACTGAACTTTGTGAAACAAGAAGCCAAAGCACGTAAATCGCAAAAGCAATCGGAGGAGGCCTCATCAGAAGGGCGCCTGAGTGACAACGACTGATGGTCCCTGGTACAGGAATTGTTCCCACAGGAATGTCAAGAGTAAGTTTTAAATGCAACATAAACACTTAAGCACCACCGGACACTTTTGTCAGTAGGGGCCCTCACAGGGACCCCATTGTATATTAGCAGTTAAGTTTCTAAATGGGTGGGAGGAGGGAGCACGGACAGTGACTTTTGATGTACGAACCATATGGCTGATTGTCACATGTTACATAGTGTGTTCTACAGGCACGCCCACCCTGCTGTACGTAGCAGGGGAGTTCGCCGGTGACCCCACGTTCCCATGGGGGATAATTCCCAATAACCCTAGGTCACCTAGGAGTTTAACAGTTTGGGGTTGACAGCTGGGATGCGTGCACAACCTGATTGGGGGGTTGGTGTGGGAGGGGGGTGGGTTGGGGTTGTTCAATGTTGCAGTTCAATGCCGCTCAATGTAAGACTGCCGTCGTTGTTGCACCATAAGTTTCAAACTAAATCCAGACCACATTGCAGTGTCCTCATTATAGATGTGTGCATTGCAATCCCGGGCGCATTGCATCACACGATCAGGAAATCCCGAGACACGGGACACAGCCTTGTAACACTATTGCACCATGCACGTGTGAATAAAAATGTCCTAGCTGAAATGTATTACTAGGAACGTGCTCGGATTAAATGATCATAGAAAAACACGATTAGTACACTCATATCTTATCAGACACAGGGCAGACATATGCCTTCTGCAGGAGACACACTTGAAGGACTCATCGAGGCCCAGCCTGAGGTCCAATCGTTGGGGGGAGGTGTTTACATTCAGCTACTCGAGCTACTCGCGCGGGGTGGCAATTATGATACGTAAGGGTATTCCATGGAAAACACATCAGGCCATTATAGACGCGGAAGGGCGTTACATATTGCTGCGGGCGAACTATACCATCAGCAGGTCATAATTGCTAATACATACGGTCCCAGTACTGACTGTCCTGAATTTTTTAACCAAGTATGGCACGGGATTCAATCAATGGGAAATGCAGCGATACTGTGGGGGGGGGGTGATTTTAATGTAGTATTATCTACACAAGAAGACAGAGCTGGCATATCTCGCACACATCACCCACAAGCAGCGGCTGCACTTCGGCATATAATGGAAGACTACCACTTAACAGATTCTTGGCGCGCATTACACCCAACTGTCCGAGAGGGCACCTCATCTATGGCGATCATGTATAGGGACAAATGGGACCTTATTAGGGGCGACATTCACGCATGGGGTGATTGCGAGGCCCTGGACTTCAGTATCAGGTTTTCCCCCCATTTTTTGATGGGAGGTTCTCTGATCTATCGTCCCCCGGGCCCTGCTAGGTCCTTTTTGCAATCATGGGGCGATGCAGTGACCTCCAGGGCTCTTCGATTTCCACAATACCTGGTATTGGGGGATTTGAATATTCACCTTGACCAGGCCGATTCGAAAGACTCACTTGCTTTTGGTGACACCCTCCAGCTCGCCCAACTGTCTCAATGGGTCACCCGCCCTACTCATCAAGGCGGTCACATTCTTGACCCTATCTGTTCCAATTTCGCTATCGCGGCTGATGATCCTCTGCCAGTCGCCTGGTCAGACCACTCTCTTACCTACTTTTCCTGGGAGCTAGTCTCGGCCTGCCCTGCGGGCCCCTGCTACCGGAAACCAGCCTTTAAAAAAATTGATCCTTCCAAACTTGCTACGGTTCTGGTGAATTCTAGACCCGTTCTTACCCCGGATGTAGATGGGAGTCTTGCGGGCTTTACCAATTGGCTATCCAATTCTATGACCACGCTGGCCACACCGACTTCGTCCAGGTTCTCCAGGGAATCACCCTCCAAACCCTGGTTTACCCCGGACTTGAGCGTGCTTAAGCAGGAGTGTAAAAAACTTGAACGGGCCTGGCGTCTCAGTGAGTACTGTCCCCTGGCTAAGGCCACTCTCAGGGGCAGGCAAAAACTCTACTATGCGGCTATAATACTGGCTAAAAAGCAGTACTTTACAACCCGCATTGAGCAGGCTCATAACAACTCCAAGGAGATTTTCTCTATAGTTCAGAGTTTCACGTCCCCTGCAGCACAAGCATGCTCTCTCCCAGCCACTGAGGGCTGGTGCAACACTCTATCCAATTTTTTCATGGATAAAATACGCACGATTCAGTCGGCCTTCACTGCCTGCCCCGGTCCTTCTTCTGCCCCTGCTGTACCGCCTGTTGTCCCCAGGCACGCTCTGCGAGCCTTCTCTTCTGTGGATCTGTCTAGTTCTCTTAAAATCCTGAAGGGCTTGAAATCGGGGTCACCCGCGGACCCCTGTGCGGCGAGACTGCTTGCCGCAGTCGCGGAGATTATTAACCCCGAAGTTAATTCAATCATAAATGCCTCCCTTCGTGAGGCTCGGGTACCGAAGGATTGGAAACAGGCAAAAATCCTTCCCCTTTTAAAGAAGTCTACTCTTGACCCCCTGACCCCAGGGAACTATCGCCCTATTTCCCTCCTGCCCAGTTTAGCTAAAGTCTGTGAGAAGGTGGTGACCAGACAACTGAAGGAGTTTGTGGAAAGGTATGATGTTTTGCATCCAGCGCAGTCTGGGTTTCGCTCCGCCTACAGCACCGAGACAGCGTTGGTGGAGATTTCCGAAGCCATCCGCGACTGTTTAGATGCCGGTGGGAGAGCAGCATTGGTAATGCTCGACCTGTCTGCAGCATTCAATACGGTCCTGCACTCCCTGCTGCTCGCCCGACTCACTGAGATTGGTGTTTCTGGCACTGCCTGGGACTGGCTGAGGTCCTTCCTTGAAGGGCGGACTCAACAGGTTTGGTTGCCACCGGCCGCTTCTACCCCGCAGCCGGTCACCACTGGCGTCCCACAGGGGTCTTCCCTTAGCCCCCTTCTTTTTAATATCTACGTTACTCCTCTGGTCTATTTAGCCGAGGACTTGGGGGCTAAGGTGATAGCCTATGCTGACGACACCCAGCTTCTCTTCACGTGGGGAAAGGATGAGGACTCTGTATCCTTTGTACAGCATTGCTTGTCTTCGGTTTTTGAGTGGCTTGCGGCGGCCCAACTCAAATGCAACGAAGACAAGTCAGAGATCCTTCTCTATGGTAATTTCCCCCCTGGCTTTAGAAACTCAATCTGGCCTCCTGGGTTCCCGCTACCAACCTCCAATGGGAAATCCGCAAAAAACCTAGGAGTGTGGTTTGAGGATAACCTCTCCTTTTCTGCTCAGGTGAAAAAGCTCTCAGGCAGCTGTTTTGGCCTTCTCAAAACACTAAGGAGCTTTTTACCTCTCCTTCCCAGGCCTGCCAAAGAGATGGTTATCCGTGCCCTGATCCTTTCTCGATTGGACTACGCTAATGCGTTGTACATAGGCATCCCTGGATACTCTCTGAATAGACTCCAGGTCATTCAGAATGCGGCCGCTAGGCTGCTCCTGGGAATTGCTAAGATGAGCAGCGTGCGTGAACATCTTCGCGTACTCCACTGGCTTCCCGTGGCAGACCGGGTCAAATTTAAATCCCTGGTCATTGCCCACCGAGCCTATTTACAGAAGCGGTTTACCTTTTATGTCCCATTGAGACAACTGCGTTCTTCAGCCCTCCTCCTAGCTAGGGTCCCCCGCTTCATCCGCCACAAGCTGGGCGGCTGCTCTCTGGCTGTCAAGGCTGCCCAGGCTTGGAATGCCCTTCCGTTTCTACTACGCAATACTCAAGACCCGCTAGCTTTCAAGAAACTTTTAAAAACTCACCTGTTCCGTAATTGTTGGTGGTGTAGTTCAGGGACTCCTCTTGGATCCGCGCCGGGACACTCTTCGGAGTAGCTGTTGCGCTTTATAAGAGCACTTAACATAACATAACATAACCTGTATAACCCAGCAACATAGCGCGTGGTCCAGACTGGACTTTTGGTTAACCTCCAAAGACCTACATTCATGGGTTGCGGGTGTCTCACATTATTCAAGGACACTCTCGGATCACGCTCCCGTACTGATTCAGCGTCGAATCCCGAAGCCCTATATCCAACCATTCACCTGGCGTTTCCCGCCAAATGCACTTCTCGACTCGGTGTTTCGGGAAGAGATCCATAACAAAATAGAAGAATACTTCAAACATAACGCGGGAACGGTGGACTGGGTGGGAACTACCTGGGAGGCCTTTAAGGTGGTCATCCGGGGGGCCTGCATAGCATTGCAGTCAGGGGTACTCAAAGATATACGGAATACGCTGACAAGATTGGAACGCGAAATCCGTGATCTAGAATGCCAATACTTCCAGGCCCAAACACCCACGCTATTGGCTCAAATACGAGTCAAGCTAACGGAATTCCAGGAAGAAGCAGAGAGGGAAACTAAATTCTTACATAAATATGCGCAGGCGAGTAGGTATGGAGAAGGGGACAGGCCAGAGAAGACACTAGCAAATCTCCTAAAGCCACCTAGAGGCTCGACGTATATTGCCGAACTCCACAACCCAGATGCGCCCCCGTCCCGTTCACCACCAGACGTCCTTCAATCCATGAAAAATGTCGACTCACAATTATACACCACCCAAACTGATACTGCTGACACTGAGATAACAGGATACCTGGACTCATTGGAGTTGTTGTGGCTGGGCAGGGCGCATCAGGAATATCTGGATGTGCCTTTCTCGGCAGACGACATCCGACAGGTGATCCTTAGTTTGCCGACAGATAAGGCCCCCGGTGCAGACGGTCAAACGGCCAAATTGTACAAAGAATACGTGGACCTATTGGCTCTGCGGCTACTGGAGGTGTATCAAGAAGCCCAGCAGACCGGCATACTACCGCAATCAATGCATGAAGCAACCATCATAACGTTACTGAAGCCAGACAAAGACCTCACAAAATGTGACTCATACCATCCACTCTCATTAGTAAATCTTGATGCAAAGATATTTGCCAAACTCCTAGCCAATAGGTTGCAACCATTACTCCCACTAATTGCGCGGCCGGACCAATCAGGTTTTGTTCCGGGCCGCTCAACTTCACATAATCTACGCACAATATTTGCACTCCTTCACTACTTGGCCCGCACGTATCTGCCATAGCCACCCTGTTAGACGCCACAAAGGCATTTGATTCTTTAGAATGGAAATTCCTCTTCGCACTCCTAAATTGGCTGGGACTTAGCCCTATTTTCATTCAGCAGATCAGATTACTGTACACTTCCCCAACTGCCAGAATCAAAGTTAACGGTCTAATATCAGAACCAATACAAATAACACGGGGCACCCGTCAAGGATGCCCACTCTCGCCCCTGTTGTTTGACATAGTAACAGAACCCCTAGCAGCTAGACTTCGACAACACCACACAAATCGGGGGATAGGATTCACCTCCAGAGGTCTGATTCTTTCAATGTACCTTATAGATCCTGAGGTAAATTTCGCGCCTGTGACTAGAGAACTGGTGCGCTATGGGGTCCTCACTAGGATACAGATAAACTGGGCTAAATCCACTATACTCCCGCTGACGACCGGCACTACTCCGTTTGATTCGGAATATCCCATTACATGGGCAGACGGACCAACGAGATACTTGGGTATCTGGATCAGTGGCGATGTTCAGGAGGTCTGGTCTGCTAACTATGGAAAGGTAATGGGCTGTATAGATGACAGAATTCAAAGATGGAAGGCTCTCCCCCTGTCGAGTCGCATCGCAATCACCAAAATGATTATACTCCCCAAACTATTATATTTGTTTGTAAACATACCTATGCCAATAACTGCCCAATTCTTTAAGCGCCTCAGGCCCAGAATGATTGAACTTGTATGGGCAGGGAAGCAACCCAGGATCTCCAAGGACATTCGCACACTACCGTTTACGCAGGGAGGATTCGCCGCTCCAGATTTTGAGCTGTACGCTTACTGCGCCCAGGCCCAATTCTTACACTTCTGGCAACACCCAACGCCATTTCAACCACACGTAGCCATTGAATTAGATAGGATGGCCCCCCTGCCCTTAAACACAGCCCTTTACCAAAACTACAAACGCCCCAGTCACGACATTGACACCACAGAAACACTGAGATGGGCCTGGAAGGGACTAGGCAAGAGAGCAAAACAAACTGTACTATACGCACCATCTATGCCTGTTGCGGGGAACCCAATGATCCCACCATTACTGGAAACGGCCGCAAGAATCAGAGCACAAACACATAACATTATAACCGGTGGCGATCTGTTCCCTGACGGGACGTTTCTTACGCTACAGCAAATGTGCAGCACGCCGCAATACTCAGCACTAGACATGCTATTGTACTACCAGATCAGAGCAACATGCAGGGCACGATACAGTACATTTCCCGAGGCCCCCCGTCGTTGCCTACACTGGAACATATCATTACGGTCACTTCGGCCCGCAAATTAGTCACACGACTGTACACCATCACCCAAAGGGAGTCCCTGATTACTGTTCCACAGTCACGTACTGCGTGGGAGAAGGACATGGGAATAACCATCACAGACAAGCAATGGGCCTTCTGCTGCACTCAACTGGAGCAACTTTCTCTCAACTACGGCCTCAGGCTCATCCACTTTAAATATTTGCACCGCATATACCGCACCCCGACGCAACTACATTGCATGGGTCTACGCCCCGACACACGATGCTGGAGATGCGGACTCCCCCAGGCAACCTTTATACACTTAGCCTGGGAATGCCGACCCATAGCTGCCTTCTGGTTAGAAATATTGTCTCATATAGAGAACATAACCGAACAAGCACTGCCAAAAACCCCGATGGTAGCCCTACTGGGATATGTACATAACACCCCGACAGCAGCAAGGAAGCTAACAACGCTACTTCTGCTCCTGGCTAAAAGACAGGTAGCAATCCACTGGAAAAGGACATCTCCCCCAGCGGTAAAGGCGTGGGTGAGGGACGTCACATACTGTAGAGACCAACTGTCACATTACTGGGAACTTATGCCAACCCGTTCACGCCCCAAAGATATCTGGGGTCCATTCACCAATTGGCTCAGCTCTGTTGATGGCGACATCGGTTAGCTTTGTCGACTCACGCACAGTGTCATAAGGATGTGTTTCCTGTAACAAGTGTGAATCTAGTTGGTTGAAATGTGACTGCAAGGTGATACAACTAAATGTCTGTAATGGGCCACGGGATGTAGTTATTCTGCAATGTCAGTAAAATAACAAGATGGAATACGTTTGTAACAATGTAAAAATGTAATTCAGAAATGGTCAACGACGCAAGCAAAAAGCGGTGATTTCCCTTAATTGTTTTTTCTTTATTTTTTCCCTTTCCCCATGTTCTCTTTTGGAATTCATGTTTGTTGTATAAAAATCTCAATAAAAATAATTTTTTTAAAACACTTGCCTTTTCTCGTCTGCAATGTGCGAATTTATTTCTCTATTCAATTAGGTACTTTTGAGTAATTACCCCGTAACTTGAGTAATTGGGAAGTTTAGAGTCCCGCCTTATGTATAATTCATGCCACCCTTTGTTTCATAGATAAACCAGTCCACACCCTGAAGAAAATCCCGTAAACCACCGTAAAGACGTAGGGAATTGAAACACGTCGGCATTACACAACGCAGGGACTTTCGCATTTAATTAAGTTTCCCCCAGTAGAAATGTTATTTGAATTGTCTCACTACTGGGTCTAATGTTTTTTCCCCGTGGGTAGCAGCTTCTTAAATTTGTTACACAATGTGGATGCTAAAGGATGTCCTAGTAGCTGCTCCTTTTGTGAATTAAGACTGGTGATATAATGTTTAGATAATTGTTGTTATGTATCACTGTATTGTTTGTTACACCACATTACTTTATTACAAAGCCTGTATGTCTTTGTGTTATTTGTTGCCTTAATATCTATAATTTGTTCTTGACTGAAACGTATCCGCACTTACCTGACCTATGATTAAATGCAGTAGCGGCCCGTGGAGGGAGTTCCGTGGGGGCGGTGAGGCGGGCGGGGAGGGGCAGGGTGGGGGTAGTAAACACCGGAATATGGATGAACGGAGGTAAGTAAACAATTAAATAAATAAAACGAATTTTATTTATTTAATTGTTTACTTACCTCCGTTCATCCATATTCCGGTGTTTACTACCCCCCCACCCTGCCCGTCCCCCGCCCCGCCTCACCGCCCCACGGAACTCCCTCCACGGGCCTCTACTGATTAAATGTGGAGGAAAGTGTACAGAATGAAGTAGCACATAAATGCTTCAAGCCCATATCAATTGAATTGATGGCCTTTAGTCTGTTAAATTGGTTTAGCAGCATTTGAATGTGACGGCTAGGATACCTCTTTTCTTAATTTACTACGGCCCCGTCCAGCCGCCTAGGGCCAAACCCCTTGTTGCTATTACGCTTATATGTATCCCAGACGCTATTCAAAGGGGCTGACTCGAGGTTAAAAAGAAAAACCGCATTTGTGGCAACTTTCAGATTTTCCAATACAGAGGAATCTAAAAGCAAAGTCCGATTTAAGGTACATCGCCACGAGGGAGCTTTATCTCTAAAAATAATCTCGCGAGAGACCGCAGAATGGTCCGATAAGTGTTCAGGAACGTGTGAAACTTTCCTGGTGTTTTTGCTGATGACTGAGTCTACAAGAAAAAAGTCTATCCTGGAGCGATGACCGTGCTTTTTATTGTGAGACGTGAAATTTCCCCCCTTCTGTCCCATACTTATGACTCATAAATTTCCAAATGTCAATAAGGCCTGTGCCAGCTATCAATTGTTTCAAGGCCCCTCTCATGTTAGGGGTTGCCGCTGCTGCCCTCTTAGAGGTTGTGTCCTGTGCTGGGTCCAGAAAGACATTGAAGTCACCTCCCAATATGATAGGCTCTCTTATATCCACTAAATGCAAAAATAAGGTGCGTAAGGGTGCGGGGTCATCTAAATTAGGGCTGTAGTATCCGACCAGGGCCATCCAAACACCATAGATTTTGGCTTTAACTATTACCCATCTACCTGATGAATCCACCACACACCCCCCCAATATGGCTTTGGTGGATTTTCTAAAAAGAAGGGCGACCCCTTTAACTGTACAGGACTGAGAGGTGCATACATAATGCTCGATCCATTGTTGGCCCTTTAGAATCTCAAGCCATTCTTCTTTGACCAAGTGTGATTCCTGGATAAAGAAAACATCTATATCTATGAGCCTCAAATACTCCAAGATTTTTCTCCTTCTTGTGGCAACCCTAAGGCCATTAACATTCCAGGATAGGATCCTTAGGGGCCTTGGCTTATCTGGTTTTGCCATATAATAGAAAAATAATAAAAAAATAAATGCCTAAGAACTTGATTCTTCTAATCGGGCTAGAAGGCATAAATAATAAAAAAGAAGTTCCTGGTCTAGAATTAACAAAGGAGGACATTTTTTAAATATTTTTTCCCACATGCTCCCCCACCCAGTGCAATAGTGCTTTATATATTTTTTCTTGTGACTTTTCCTTGCCGGTGACCCCACCCCCACCCCGGGGAACCCTCCCTACAAACTAGAGGTATATTGTTGTTTACCTCATATGAACTCTCTCACTACGGTTCGGCAGTAAGGTTTGGGACTTATACTTGGTGTGCCTTAATCTGATCAATAAATGCACTAAGTTCGCTTGGATCTCTGAAATTATACATTTTATTTCGCATCACCCTCAGGGAAGCTGGGAACCGTATATTTGCAGTAGCTCCCAACTCCCTCAATTCTTGAATGAATTTTCCCAATTCCCATTGCCTGTCCTGAGTGGCACGCAAGATATCTGACCTGATACGGAAGGACCACTCGTCTTTTATATAGGTTCCTACTTTGAGGGCCCCAGCGAGAATTCTTTCTTTTATGGTGTAAGATTTAAAATTCACAAGAATCCTTCTTGGATTTTTCTTTCCTGGTCGCCTCGTGAATGGGTCGCGGTGGACTCTTTGAATATCCTCCTCTAGACAGCGCTGGTCAGTTTCCATGTTGTATTCTTTCAGGAGGTGTATCACAAAGCCCCTTATGTCTTCCCCCTCGAGGCCCTCAGGAACATTCAGAAATCGAATATTGTTCCTTCTTGCGCTATTCTCAAGGGATTCCAGCTTATCTCTTAAATCTTTGTCACTACTTTTCAACTTCTGAATCTCTTCCTTGTTAATATTAACTTTTTTGGAAAGGTCTTCTAGTGAAACCTCCATGGCCCCAACTCTTTCAACCAGATTAATGATCTTATCTTCCAAGGCCTCACAAGTGCCCTGGATTTTCTGTTGGTTTAGCTCAGAGATTGCAATCTTCTCCCTGACCTCTGTTAACAGAGTAGATAGGAGCTTCTCTAGTTCAGGGCTATTAGTTTGGTCAGTAACTGCAAAAGGTTACCCATCCTGGCCCTGGGGGTGATTCTCAAAGGACACGGAGGTGGGACGGAGCTGCTCCTGTGGTGGTGGCAGATTTTCTTCTGCTAGAGGACCAAACCTGTTTTTTAGCTGTAGAACGTCTTCCCCCGTTTTAGTAGTGACTGAACCCTTGGAGTACTCTGTTCTCAGCGAGTTGAGGCAATGCTGCTGAGGAGGAAGTTGCTAGAGTTCCTTGCGCATGAACTTTAAAATAGGAGCGGAGTGATGGTGTTATTCCTACACTGTCTGTTTTCTTTTTAGTGTGCTTAATGCTTGATTTCTGTGATGCTTTATTAGCAGGTAGTCTCTTGGCTGTGGGAGTGCGAGGGGCCTGAGAAGACTGAGGAGGGGCGCAGGATATTTTATGGATTGGTGCTTTCGAAGGTGCCGATGGAGCTGGGTGGGGGGTCCTTTTTTTCCACCGAGGCACTCAGAGCGATGTCCCCTCTTCCCCAAATGCTTCTGCTTCTCAGTGTGTACCTCTTTACATTACACGCTGTCCCTTCCCTAGTGTCTCCGTTCTTTTTAATAGCAGCCACCTCGTGTTTAAACAGCCCTCCTCCACCAGTACTAACACTGGTATTAATTTCCACTGGGCCCCGCTCTCCTCTCCTTACCGGGGTCAACAGGGGTCCCTGAATGGCATCTCCCGGCTGTGATTTCTGGCGGATGGTGCAGCCTCTGACCTGACCCAAGAGCGAGCTGCTCCCTCTCCCCAGGAAGCTGACTCTTGAGGCGGCGCGACGGCCCCAGCTGAGCTGCGCCGCAGCCTCCGCCCACATGCTTCCTCGCGGCTTCTCCTCCGTCGCTGTTTGTTGCAAAATGCCGGCAATGAAGAACTGTTTTTTCTGCGAGCCCCTCCAGCTGCCTAGTACGCCGGCGACTCCATGACCATCGCTGTCCCCCACCCCACCTTCACCGCTGCGTATCGCGGACCCAAAGGCACAGGTACGTAGGCAAGCTCATTTCTGCCTAGCGTGCAAGAGAGCTCGCGACCCGCACTAGCTGTCGGCCGCCATGTTCCCCCCTACATCCCCAAAAATATGTATTTATTATATAATACTCTCTAGTACGTTCCAATATCTCCAACATACAGATAAACACAATGCACACAATACGTTAGCAAAGAAACAGAGTAAATAGCACGAAATACACAGTGGCCCCGGGGGTGACCAAACCATATACTAAGAAAGTGGTATAAGAACGACGACTCAGATCAAGACAAGGTCGAGAGGACGTAGAAGTGCTAGGACCCCAAGGAACCACCCAAGGTGAATAGCTAGGGACCCCATGGAGAGCGCGTGAAGTGGGGAAACACGATCGCGTGCTCCGTACAACTCTATGTGCAAGTCGCAGTTGGATTTTTAAAGATTAAGGACCCTTCCCAGTGGACCCTGAAGAAACCCTGCGGAAGACAGAAGGTTGGAGAGCCACCCAACCCATGGATACCCTAGTACCCACGTTACCTACCCCAGGGAAGCTGGGTGCATACGTGTGAAGTGGTGTCGGAAACCGCAGTCAAACCCAATGGAGGACATCAGGAAAGTGCCGCTGGTGAAGAAGGAGAAAGTGTCCCGTGGAATCTGAAGGTGGATTCTAGTTGAGAGGTACCTGCAAGCAGACGGGACAGAGTCTATGTCACTCAGGTGTGACCAGGACACTTGAAAGACGAATGCCCTCCGATGTCCAGTGTTGCAGGAGAGATGACGATGACCTTGACTCGGCAGCTGTGAGGACCAAGCAATGCTGAGGAAGACCAGGAGCTGTGCATTAGCTGTCCCACGTCGGATGTCGAGTGCTGAGGGGTCGGTGTCCGGCGGGAGCACCAACAAGCCTTGGCAAATGCAACCAATGAAGAAGTCGAAGAAGGTGCAATGTTGGGACCATAAAGGTCCAGGGGACTCATGACAAGCAGGGAAGTCAGGGCAGGCCCCGAGCAATCAAGGGGACCCAAAAGAATTCAAAGGTGACCCTCAAATGGACCAACAGGCCGGAGGCACTGGAGTCGCGAGAGGACCTCAAGCAGCTCACCAAAAGATGCAGCCCACGATGCAAAACGATGCGGTGGGGCTGAAGATTCGGGTCACTGGAGATACTCAAGGCCGGGGCTACTTGGAGCCCAAAGATCTTCTTGGAAGGAAGCCAACAAGCCTTTGCAACTGCAAGTTGACGCGGTGCACAGGGGTTCTGTTATTGCAGCCCCCACGAGGGCACTGGCCTCAAACTTGGCAAGATTGCAGGGCAAGCCTTGAGAGCTGTGGAGAACCACCACCTGTGTTGCAGAACCTTACGGAGTCTGGAGGATCTCAGGATCAGCAGACTGGCCGACTTAGTTGCGGTGCCTGCGAATGCAGGGGGAGTGACTCCTTCACTCCAAGGGAGATTCCTTCAGGTGTCTTTGATGCACACAGGCCTTGGAAGGTTCCTGTATGGTGCACAGGTACAGACGATGCAGCAGACTGGAAGGGAGACAAAGTTGAGCCCAAAAGAAGTCCAGCAAAGTCCAGAGTGCCCATACGGTAGAAGAAGAAGTGGTGTCTGATCTGAATCTTGTCTCACGACGAATCTAGGGCCCTACACCCAGGTAAGCCCTTAAGTACTCTTGGGAAAGGGTTGGGAAGAATCAGGGGACCCTCCTAGGCGAGGGTCTGGACAGGGAGGAGGTTACTCCTATGTCCTTTGTCCAGTTTCGCGCCAGAGCGGGAGCCAATGGCTCCCAGGACTGGTTTGAACTGGACTATGGCCCTGATGCAGACTGAGTGGACCAAATGTGCCCCTGATGCAGACTGAGTGGCGCTGGCAAGCGCACCCACCCCATCCCAATACACTAAATCCTGTCTGGGAGGTGGTCGCACCTCCCTGTGACAGGATGCCTATTGTTCTGCCTTCCCCTGCTCAAGCTTGCCTCAGCAGCAGGAGGGCAGAATCATGTCTCTGGGCGGCAGCAACCATTTTGTGCTGTCCGAGTCAAAGAGGCAGGTGCCGGGAACACTGAGAGCCTAACGGAGGGCTCTTCCAGTGCTTGGAATCATACCTCCCACCCCGTTTACAGTGTGGGGGTATGATTCCAACATGTTTGATACCAAACATGATAGGATTCGTTGCAGCCGTTTTCGAGATGGTCATCGCATAATTACGCGGTGCCCCTCTCTATAGTATATGGCTGCTTCACTGACAACCCGGGAGAATGGACTCCGTAGGCTGCAGGGGTGTCCTGCTCATGCAGGGGCACCTTCTCACTTAGAACCAAGCACCCTGCCTTCAGGATTGCAAAGGCCTGCTATAGGGGTGACTTATAGGTTTTAAGTGCAGTGACCCTAGATATAGGAAACCTATATCTTTAGTAATTGGCGCTAGCACCAGCTTACACAGGCTGCAATGGCAAACCTGTAGTTCCATTTTGAATGGTCTCTCATGGGTGGCATAATACATGCTTCAGCCCATGGGAGACTTCTGGCCTACCTATGCCCTAGGTGCCTTAGTACCATATACTAGGGACTTATAAGGGTACCCCAGGATCAAATATGGGATGTACCTAAGTACTGAACACAACAAGTTTAGGGAGAAAGGAGATAGACTGGGGTCCTGATTAGCAGGATCCCAGTCAGACTTGTCAAAATACAGCTTAGCACCAGGCAAAAAGTGGGGGTAACCATGCAGAAGAATCCTACCTTCCTACATAACCCCCCCCCCCCACGAAAGGAGATAAGGCTAACCTTGCCCAGTTGAGGCTTTATTTCCTAAGTGGACATATAAGGAAAGTCCTGCATTTGCATGGATACTCCCTATCCTTTGGTCCACTGAGAAGTTCCTCTCCTGTAGGGTCTTGGATCCTCTCAAAAGTTTGGGGTGTCTACCTGCCATCTGTTTGAGCCAAGAAAGAGGCTGGTGGTGTGTCTCATTAGGGAAGTGAGGCCCCACCAGGGTTGGTCTCATCTTCCTCAGAGTACTAGCCACCATTAAGTCCTTTCTCTTCATGACTGTCCTGTATCAATCCCTAGGGGTCAACCTCTGGCTAGTATTACTAGGCTGGTGGTCCCTACTCTGTGGATGAGGGGATTCCTCTTGGCTGTGTGCCCTGTGGGGCCCACTGACATCCCTGACCTTTGCAGCACTAGGCTGAACAAGACTGGGTAGAGAGGGGCAGGATACCTGCCCCAGACTGAATACCTCCTTGGAAGGTTCCCCTGACCTCAGTGGCTCTGCCAGTACAGGCCTGACCTCCTCTGGGGCAGTTTCTTCACAAGGTAAGATCAGTTACCTGAGGAGGCTGACCCTCACCTAAGGTCTGGTGGGGGAAAATACTTTTATTTCTCCCCTGTGCTCACTGGTGGAGCAGAGTGGGCCATTCTTTCAGGCTCCACTGCTCCTGCATTATTCTGCGGTTGGACTGGGGCCCTCAGGGTCACACCAACCTTTTCAGAGAGGCCTAACATTTCTAGATGGGATTTCAGTTCTACTTCAGCCCACGCTGAAGTTTCAAAATCGTTGCCCAGGAGGCAATCCACAGGCAAGTTTTGGGACACTGCAACTCTTTTAGGACCAGTGACCCCTCCCCAGCTGAGATTGACTATAGCCATGGGATGATCTGTTCTAACACCATCAGTGTTGGTCACCTGGTACTTGTACTCAGGTAAAAGCTGAAGTGGGGGCACTAGTTTCCCTGTCGCCATGGTGGCACTAGCCCCTGTGTCCCTATTGGCTACAGCTTTCTGACCCTTAATCAGAGGCTCCTGTCTGTACTTGCTCAACATATTGGGACTCACAGTAAAAGTGGCAAACCCCATGCCACCATCACATACTAAGGTGGCCTGTGTGGGGGATCTGGCTAAGCCAGTATCCACCTCAGTTCCCCATGAAAACCCAACTAAAATTTGGGTGTGCTACTACTACCTGGGGGCTACTACTTGTGGTACTAGGGGGTGTTGTAGTAGTAGTAGAAGGAACATTTTCCTTATTGCTGGCATTGGGGCAATTTGAATCATTTCTCCTGTGGATTTGCTTTTTACAAACAAAGCAATAAGGTTTCTTGTCAGGGGAGGAAGGAGTTTGCGACCCACCCCCAGAGGACTTTTGGGGACCTTCAGAGGACTTCTCTTTAGATTTATCCCCACCTTTCTCTTGGGTTTTGGAAGTATCTTTCTTCTCGTCAGCAACACCCTGGTTTTTCTGGGGAGAAGTCAGATCTGTATCCACCAGATACTGGTGCCAAAGCTTGTTTTGACAATTATGAAGGATCTGCTCCCTCATAATCAAAGTGTACAATCCCAAGTAGTCATGCACTTTGCTGCCATGTAACCAGCCTTTCAGAGCCTTTGTGGCACTATCCACAAAACCTACCCAGTCCTAGGTCTGTGCTTTCTGGGTGACTTAATTCTGTATTGCTCAGTGGTTAAGCCAACCCCATCAATGAGAGCACTCTTCAAAACCGAGTAATTATCAGCATCCTCTTCTCTAACAGTGAAGAGCTTATCTCTACCGCTGTCAGCAAAGGAGAGCCACAAGATAGTTGCCCACTGTTGTTGGGTGACCCTCTGAAATTTGCAGGCCCTTTCCAAAGCAGTTATCCATTTGTGGATGCCATCCCCAACATGGTAGGGAGGGACTATCTTGTTCAGGTTCCTATGGTCAAAAGAGGTTTATCTAACTCTAGGGACCTTGTTGCTGCCACCATGGGACTCTAGTCCCAATTTCTTCCTAGCTCTCTGGACTTCTAGGGACTCATTGTCAAGGGCCAACTGCTCTTGTCTGAGCCTAAGCGAGCTTTCTCAAGTTCAAGAAGTTGGTATTCCCTATCAAAAGAGTGGTCCCTTTTACTAGATATGGAGGTCCCTACTGAATGTCCTGAAGCATTGGATTCCCTTGAGGAGGATCTAGACCTCTTAGGTCTCTTCTGCACTCTCCCAGGAGGAACAAAGGGGGCACCATTTGGGCCACCTGTAGTCTCCTCTGGGAGATCTGAGTTATCGAGGTGGGAGTCATTTGGCTCCTCCTGGTCATGGTTAGATTCAAGGTAAAAGAGGGGCTCCCCTCCTGGTCTATCCTCATGCCCTGTCCCACCCACTCTTTCCTGTTCATCTGACCCTGTGATTTTCCTGATGTCATCTAACAGTAACACCTCTAGGAGCGTTGAGTGTTGGTTCCTTTCCCTGTCTTCAACTTTCTAGAGGCACATAGTGCTTTCAATTCTTGGAACGAACATTCACTGTATCTAGCAGTCAGAGAGCCACTGGCATCTCCTTTGGAAGACATATTAAGTGTGGTGTGATGTTGCACCTACCTAACCTAGTGGGAACTAAACTCTCTTAGGTTGGAAAAAGGATGTCGTAGACCCTTGACTTACCAAACCCCAAGTTCAGTAGAACTTACTTTTTCTAAGCTTATATTATATGTGCCTAGCAGTAGTGATAGCTTTTCAATCAATCAATACAAAGATTTATCTGGTAAAACGATGCAAGCTTGAATCCCAACTGCTGCACACCAATTTGAGAAGCTGGCCTAGTATATGATGTCCACTTAGGTAAGTGGGCACCTTGCACCAGTCCAGACAACCCTTAAGGTGATTTAAGAGGCCTTAGACAACCTTAGAAAGCTCTCTAAGTGGTAGCTATGGAGAGCAGCTTGTTTTACCAGAATGCAATCTTATAGTATAGATTAAGTGGAAAAGGACCACACCAAGTATTTATAAAAATATGTATTTATTATATAATACTCTCTAGTACGTTCCAATATCTCCACCATGGAGATAAACACAATGCACACAATACGTTAGCAAAGAAACACAGTAAATAGCACGAAATACACAGTGGCCCCAGGGGGGGACCAAACCATATACTAAGAAAGTGGTATAAGAACCACGACTCTGATCAAGACAAGGTCGAGAGGACGTAGAAGTGCTGGGACCCCAAGGAACCACCCAAGGTGAGTAGGTAGGGACCCCATGGAGAGCGTGTGCAGTGGGGAAACACGACTGCGTGCTCCGTACAACTCTATGTGCAAGTTGCGGTTGGATTTTTAAAGATTAAGGACCCTTCCCAGTGGACCCTGAAGAAACCCCATGGAAGACAGAAGGTTGGAGAGCCACCCCACCCTTGGATATCCTAGTACCCACGTCACCTACACCAGGGAAGCCGGGTGCATACGTGTGAAGTGGTGTCGGAAACCGCAGTCGAACCCAATGGAGGACTTCAGGAAAGTGCCGCAGTTGAAGAAGGAAAAAGTGTCCGGTGGAATCCAAGGATGGATTCTTGATGACAGGTACCTGCAAGCAGAGGGGACAGAGTCTATGTCACTCAGGGGTGACTAGGAGACTTGGAAGACGAATGCCCTCCGATGTCGGATGTTGTAGGATGGATGACGATGACCTTGACTCTACAGCTGTGAGGACGAGGCAATGCTGAGGAGGACCAGGAGCCTTGCATGAGCTGTTCCATGAAGGATGTCGAGTGCTGAGGGGTCGGTGTCCGGCGGGAGCACCAACAAGCCTTGGCAAATGCAATCAACGCAGGAATCAAAGAAGGAGCACCGCCCGGACCAGCAAGGGCCAGGGGACTCACCAACAGCAGGGGAGTCAGGATAGTCCCCCAGAAATCAGGAGAGCCCAGAAGAAACAAGTGTGTCCCTCAAGTGGACCCACAGGCCGGAGGCACTGGAGTCGCGAGAGGACCTCAAGCAGCTCACCAAAAGATGCAGGCCACGATGTACACAATGCGGTGTGGCTGAAGATTCTGGTCACTGGAAGTGCTCGAGGTTGGGGCTACTTGGAGCCAGAAGATCTTCTTGAAAGGAAGCCAACAAGCCTTTGCAACTGCAAGTTGGACACGGTGCACAAGGGTTCGGTTATTGCAACCCCCACGAGGGATACTGGCCTCAAACTTGGGGAGAGGGCAGTGCAGGCCTCAGGAGCTATGGAAAACCCCCACCTGTGTTGCAAAGCCCACGGAGTCCGGAGGAGCTCAGGATCTGCAGACCGGTCGACTTAGTTGCAGTGCCTGCGAATGCAGGGGAGTGACACCTTCACTCCAAGGGAGATTTCTTCAGGTGTGTTTGATGCTTCACAGGCCTTGGAAGGTTCCTGTATGATGCACAGGCACAGACGATGCAGCAGACTGGAAGGGAGACGAAGTCAGGCCCAAACGAAGTCCAGCGAAGACCAGAGTGCCCAGACGGTAGAAGTGCAGTGGTGTCTGATCTGAATCTTATCCCATGACGAATCTAGGGACCTACACCCAGGTAAGCCCTTAAGTACCCTTGGGGAAGGGTTGGGAAGATTCAGGGGACCCTCCCAGGGGAGGGTCTGGACAGGGAGGAGGTTACTCCTATGGCCTTTGTCCAGTTTCGCGCCAGAGCGGGAGCCAACGGCTCTCAGGACTGGTTTGAACTGGACTATGCACAGGGACACCAAATATGCCCCTCATGCAAACTGAGTGGCGCTGGCAAGCGCACCCACCCCATCCCAATATACTAAATCCTGTCTGGGAGACAGGATGCCTATTGTTCTGCCTTCCCCTGCTCGAGCTTGCCTCAGCAGCAGGAGGGCAGAATCATGTCTCTGGGCGGCAGCAACCATTTTGTGCTGTCCGGGTCAAGGAGGCTTGTTCCGGGAACACTGAGAGCCTAACGGAGGGCTCTTCCAGTGCTTGGAATCATACCTCCCACCCCGTTTACAGTGTGGGGGTATGATTCCAACATGTTTGATACCAAACATGATAGAATTTGTTGCAGCCGTTTTCGAGATGGTCATCGCGTAATTACGCGGTGCCCTTCTATATAGTATATGGCTGCTTCACTGACAACCCGGGAGAATGGACTCCATAGGCTGCAGGGGTGTCCTGCTCGTGCAGGGGCACCCTCTCACTTAGAACCATGCACCCTGCCTTCAGGATTGCAAAGGCCTGCTATAGGGGTGACATAGGTTTTAAGTGCAGTGACCCTAGATATAGGAAACCTATATCTTTAGTAAGTGGTGCTAGCACCAGCTGATACAGACTGCAATGGTCTCCCATGGGTGGCATAATACATGCTTCAGCCCAAGGGAGACCTCTGGGGTACCTATGCCCTGGGTAACTTAGTACCATATACTAGGGACTTATAAGGGTACCCCAGGATCCAATCTCGGATGTACCTAAGTACTGAACACAACAAGTTTAGGGAGAAAGCAGATAGACTAGGGTCCTGATTAGCAGGATCCCAGACAGACTAGTCAAAATACAGCTTAGCACCAGGCAAAAAGTGGGGGTAACCATGCAGAAGGATCCTACCGTCCTACAGCATTTCAATGCAATGTTCTTGTTTTCATAATCATTAAATGAAATTAATTGCTAAGTACTATATCCTGTGGAGGAAATGGTGTCTGGAAGAATGCTTTGAGTCTTTTATGGTGTGTATTAATAAAGATTAAAAAGTACAGCTTGTGCATTATGGTACACATATATACCGTGTGGCTCAACCAAGAATACATTATATATAAAATATAAATAAAAAAGAAATTGGAGATTTGTGCATTCTAGGGAGTAATTAAAGTCTCTTATAAATTAGCTAAGCAGATGTACAGGTCACACCGGTATGACGAAATATGAACCACCATGTAGATCACTCCATTACTAAGCAAGCATTTGCAAAGACAGTAGGTCCAGCATATGCGAGAGCTATTGGCTTTGTCAATGTTTTGGTTAGCCATATTGTACATCAGCATGGCAGCTAAGCAGCATGGCTGAAACTAAAGGAAGGAAAAGTGCTGTGATGCCGCCAGCGCTGGTCAAGTCATAGCACTTTTTTTTTTACTTACAACCATTCTGCACATCAGCCACGCTGCTGTACAACATGGCAAAAAAAAAACACATTGACAAAGCCAAATAACTTTACTATATGTTTTTCTCAATGTTTTTAAGCAATTTTGACACAGCCAGTTTTGACTCCATCATATCACTTTTGCTTTTACTTTCAGCCATGCTGCACAGCAGCTGCGTTACTGCACGACATGGCTAAAAAACATTGGTAAAGCCAATTGATCTTGCCTAGACTACACCTATTGGTTTTGCCAATGCTTGACTGTCATATAGTTGAGGCATTTATCCTTCCATCACAAGAGTTGTTGTGCAAGGAGCACCAGTGAGTTAATTCAAAAGAAGCCCTCTTTTTACTGAAACAGACAGCTTGTGTCTCACGCTTGGACTCAACTTGTGTTTTAGTGATAGACAGCCGATGCTTGAGAGCTTCTCACCACCCGAAGAGGCTTCTGCTCGTAATTTCTTATTTCACTGCCTGCAGTGCTGCGTAGTGGTGAGAAATCTTACCCCATAGAGAGTGATTATCTCAGAATTTAATGGGAATGGAAGTACAGGTACTGCTGCCTGGTATTAGAGTTACTTGAAAGGACTAACAAGGAGGTGGGAGTACTGTTCGGGGAGAAGGAATGCCGATGAGACTTATTGCTGCACTCGGAACACTGAAGATGAATGCCGCCTAATTATGCCTGCACTTCGGTAGCTCCCATCCTGGTTTTAGATTTAAAAATTTTCACAAATACATGGGGTAATCATGCAAATCAGACTGTTTTCTAAGCCTTTATTTATAGTGTTTAAGTTAATTAAATGAGCAGCAGTTTAATTTTACTGTGACTAGAAAACCAGTGATTTTGAAACAGTTACAAAGAAGCACCAACAGAATGTGGGAAGGGTGGGAGGGACAGGGTCAAACAACAGAATGTGGGAAGGGTGGGAGGGACAGGGTCAAAAAACAGAATGTGGGAAGGGTGGGAGGGACAGGGCCAAACAACAGAATGCGGGTTGGAGTGGGACGGACGGGAGGAGGTGCAAGCAACAACTCAGGGCGTGGGCACTGGGGAAAGACAGCCGACAAACAAATGTACTCTTATGGAGTGCTGCAAAAACAATAAAAAAAAGTACCTCCAAAAGCACCCAAGCAGAGGAGGGACACTGGCGCCAACAGGAAGCAGTACTTCGTCTGTGTGACAGAGAAAGGACAAAGAAAATGAAAGTGACAAAGAAGCCAACCAATGGTAAGTAATGGGTGGGCTCTAAGCCACCTTTAATCTAAAACAAAATGTCTCGGGAGACCCAGAATTAATTATGAATTATAGACTTTTGTCCACAGATGTTGTCAGAAATATAGATATGAAAAGGGAAGAGATGTATGTGAATCTGAACAAAAGAAGAGCTCATGATTAAGAATAATTAATTATGCTCTCATTGCAGAAACCCTGCCTCTTCTTTTGTTGATTAAGGGCAATGCTTAATTTGTAAAATATTAAGTGCCAGGGCACTGACCAGGAGGCCACTGCAGCTTGCACCACCCATCGCCCTTGTCATCGCTGCCAAAACAACTACTAACCATCTCTCTCGCATGTAAATGCAACAGTTCAAATTATTCCAGGTCCCCAAAGCTAAAGGAATGGCTTGGGAGGCAGGTATTAGCAATTTTTTAATGTATATTATTTTCCTAAACAACTGTTATACTGCTCATCTCTAAGTTACATGAGCAGCGCCACCATGTGGCAGACTGCCCTAAGTGTGTTGTTGACAATTAGGTGCGAGTGCCGAGCACCAAAAACCATTTAAGTGCCGGTGCTCAGCACCGGAAAGCACCGGCTCAAATTAAGCACTGATTAAGGGGCTTATTTTGAACTCCCAGAGATTCTAATAATGCTGAAGGCAAACGTCTGGGGTTCTGAAAAAGAGAATGGGAAGAACTAGAAATTCTGAGACCCAACACATACAGGTATGAATACGTAAATTGTAGGAGGGTTATCACCTTTTATCTTTGAAAGTGAGATAAGAGGTTTCCACCTTTCTTCTTCTCATTAACCAAGTCCATTGGAAGGATATCATCATCAAAATAACATAATAAAGATCATTGATGTAGACAGTATAAACACCCACCCTGTTAATTTAGGGAGCCATGCAATGTGCCTTGGCGAGAACTTATTTTCACCCTTTTTTTCATATGTACGTTTTCCAATATGACAAGAAGGAAAACCCACGCACGGAGTGTTTGGGATACACACCACTAGAAATTCTATAAAAGATAAGAGAAACAAACTTGAAGAATGCAATTGTAATTCTGCTTTTTGTGCCTGTTTGAACAATATGATAATAGAAGACTATAGATCTGGAACATGATGATGGGGTCTTAATTGAGTTGGCAAAAGTGTTTTTATAGAGCAGGCAAAATAATGTTGATGCTTTGAGTTGTTTATGAGCTTCACAATCAAATTTGCAAATTGTAGATGGTCCAAACTATGCTGAATGTGAACAGCAGTGTGTGGTTGTATAGAGGACAACAATAGAGATATGAGTGAGTACAAATGCCTAATTGTCTTATTATGTACAGAAGGCCAGGTTACACGTGAAATAAACTGCTCTACATGAGAAACTATAAAACGAAGAGCAATGCATAATTAAGATATGTCTTTTAGATTTACGTAGTAATATATTTTTTTAACTTTTCAATGCATTTTAGTTTCTTAGTTGCTAATAATAGGCACATAAAGGATTAAATTACTGAACATTACTATGATTAAATAAGCTGTGCATTGAGATAAGACTACATCAGGCTTAATGGAAGGTTAATAGAAGACAGGTAGAGTTCCAGCATAAAACTAGAGTACATAATTGAATTAAGAATCAGTAGATGGACAACTTCTAGATTATGTATATTAGACCTGGCCCTTTTTGCAGGGTTATCTCCAAACTTTTTTGCCTTCTTCTCCCTCCTTTTTCTGACCTGCTTTTGTTGGCTTATGGACTCTGAACACTTTTCCGCTGCTAACCAGTGCTAAAGTGCATATGCTCTCTATCTAAATTGTATTGGTGGTTGGTTTATCTGTGATTGGGATATTTGATTTACTAATACGTCCCTAGTAAAGTGCACTAGGTGTACCCAGGGCTGTAAATCAAATGCTACTAGTGAGTCTGCAGCACTGATTGTGCCACCCACATGAGTAGCTCTAAAAACATGTCTCAGACCTGCCATTGCAGTGTCTGTGTGTGCAGTTTTAAACTGACATTGCGACCTGGCAAGTGCACCCACTTGCCAGACCCAAACCTTCCCTTTTAATACATGTAAGTCATCCCTAAGGTAGGCCCAAGGCAGCCCCATGGGCATGGTGCAGTGTATTTAATAGGTAGGACATGTACTGGTGTGTTTTACATGTCCTAATAGTGAAATGCTGCTAATTTCGTTGTTTACTATTGCAAGGACTATCTCTTCCATAGAGTAACATGGGGATTTCCTTGAAATATCTTTTAAGTGTAATTTCCCACTGGGAGCAGATAGAGATTTGGAGTTTGGGGTCTCTGAACTCAAAATTTAAAAACACATATTTTGGTGAAGTTGTTTTTTTAAATTGAATGTTTGAAAATGCCACTTTCAGAAAGTGACGATTTTCTTGCTTAACCATTCTGTGCCTCTGCTTGTCTGTAGAATGCACGTCTGGGATTGCTGACAGTTGGGCTCTTGTGCATTCACTCTAGACAGTCGCACAAAGGGAGTGGAAGAGGTGTGGCGCAGTGGCCAGGGCGACTGACTCCGGAACCCGACGGCTCACGGTTTGATCCCCGGCACCGGCGGCAGATCAGCCTAGCACCATGTGACTCTGGGAAATAGCTCGCTTCATCTTCCCGACGGCCCCCAGCGCCTTGAAACCTTCGGGTAATTGTTCGAGCTTTACAAATACTGGACATTTACCTTACATATCCTGTTGGCCCATCATAAAGCTGATGGGCCTTTCTGAGCTAGAGTGGTGGGAGGAGTTGTCACTGACACCTGAATAGGACTGTGCCTGTCCTCACATAAAGCTGTTTCCACCCCCAGTAGTGTGTCTGGAGCCAGGTCAGGGAAAGGCAGGGTCTTGCGCACTACAAAGACTTTCCTATGAAGTTTGCCTACTTCAAAGGCAGAAAGGGGTATACGTATCAGACCTCTGCCGCCCCATAATCAGAACACTTGTGGACTGAGGAGATTCTGCCAGGAAGAAGAGCTGGATGTTGTAGGAGGGACTGCCACTCTGCCTGTTGCTTTTTTGTACTGGCCTGCAGCTTGCTGCTTCTGTCCTGGGAGTGAAAGGACTGGACCTTGCTTTTTACATCCTGCTTCCACGGTTCTCCAAGGGCTTGTGTGTGCTTGACTCCTGTTAAGAAGTCTCAGAGCCATCAAAGACTTCACCTGCCAGTGCTGGGCTCTTTTGCTGAGAGTCCTGACTTGCCAAGTGGTGCCACATCCAGTTCCTAGGCCCTAGGAAGTGTAACCTGGTGATCTTAAGGAGAAAATCCAGGCATCGACTCCCAGCGTCTGTTTTCTCGATGCATCGCTGCAAAAGATCAATGCATCGCTGTTGCCTGCCCCAAAGCGTGATTCCCGCTGGAAGTATCAACCACGGCTTTCAATTCAGGCCCAAGCTCGCCTTTGCAGCGTGTCAGAAGAATTGCCGCAGCGAGTCCCGAGCACTGTGTCACCGACGTTCCTGGCACCTGCTACGACTCCGATGCAACATCTGCTTCGTGGCTGAGGAATCGACGCAGTGCCTGCTTCGCGGCTGTGAAATCAACTCAGTGCCTGAATTGCTGTTGTCGCATCGACGCAGCACATCTGTTTTTTTGATGTATTGTCCCTCCACGCTGATTCTTCATCAACACCGCAGTAAGGATCCAAGGCCGTGTGTCCAGAAACTGACGCTTCACCTCCCCTGCCAGTAAGTAACTGACGCATCACCTCAAATGCCTAGCAGTAAGGAACCGACGCATCACCTCTCCTGACAGTAAGGAACTGATGCACCACCTCCATTGTGTAGTAAGGAACCAACGCATCGCTTTGCTTTTCCATTGCCTTACCTACCCTGCGCCTTGCACCGTCTTTGATTTTTGGCGCATCTAAGGTATTTTGTGCTAAAACTAATGTATCCATTGATTTCTATGGACTAAACTTGCTTAATCTTTTAAAAGTGATATTTTGACTTGTGTATGTTTTATTTTTGTTGTTTTGGTCTTGTTTTATTCAGTTAAATATTAGCTATTTTTCTAAACTAGTGTGAACTCCTTTTTTAGCATTTTCACTGTGTTACTGTGTGTGTGTGTGTGTGTTTGCGTGTATGTGTGTGTGTCTGTGTGCACGCACGTAAATACTTTACATATTGCCTCTGAGATAAGCCTGACTGCTCATGCCAAGCTACCAAGGGAGTATCTTAGTTATGTGACTCCCTTTCCCTGACTAGAGTGAGGGACCTATTTGTGCAGGGGGCAAAACACTGCCAACTAGAGAACCCATTTCTAACAGTGTACTTAGATACAAAGTTCCAAATTATGTACTTGGACAGATGGTTCCGAATTATGTACTTGGATAGATGGTTCCTAATTATGTACTTGGATGCATGGTTCCTATCTTTGTGATCACTCTTGTGATTTAGTATTTCTTACTCGTCAGTAAAGGATCATTTCTGCTGCATACCTTGAGGCTCCTTACTATCACTCCTGTTTTTCAGTATCGGCACAACTTATGTTTCAATACTTTCTGCGTCTAGAATTGTACTCTGACACCCAGCTATACATACAACAATGGGACATTTTATTATCACATGACCTGGATTACCAATTGCTTGGTAAAAATATAACTCTGAAAATTGCTTGTGGCTGCACAGCTGAAGCACAAAGATGCTGGTAATCAGTGATATGACCCAGTATACACTCCCTTTCTCATGGAGAGACACAGAGGAGCGGACTTAATTTCCATCAGAGAAAATAACCTTAGGCAGAGCTATCTTTTAGTCATACAATCGCTGCTGGCACCAGCAAATTACATTATCAGTTCCCGATGCTAGTAAGTGTACTTCAGCGCACTCAGCCAACATATCGAATTTACGAGAGCAGTAGTTATGTGTAGCCTGTGTGGGTGCACCACAGAGGACATTCAGAACTTTCAAAGGATACAGAGCCAAGCAGTGAGAATCTTCTCTGAGGAAACAAAAGTAAGACAGTGTCATCCCAGGTTTGAAAGAGCTCCACTTGTTTGCAGCAGAGCACAAGATCCAATCGGAATTACTGTGTACCAGCCATGAAGCCTATGAGAGACATAGTGCCAATATCGGCAACACTCATCATCCCTCATGCAGCATCATACCCAATAAATAAACAGACAAGACACTGTTTTCGTGGAGAAAATTGCTGCAGGTTTATTAGCATACCAACTATGCCAACATGGTGGGTTATCTTACAGGCGATCCAAAGGCAAGCCGCCCCTCGCGGCCTACCACCTGATGAGCCAACTTGCATCGTGGCCTTAGCCAATCCGTGCTTAGCGGTTATGCTGAGGGGATAGCCCCTCCCACTTCCGGTGAACCGTCGGTCCACCCCATTACTCACGCCCCCGCTACGAGGGGCGGATCGTTCAAGCGACCCCCGGTTGTACAGGTTTCCAACCGCCCGTAGGACAGACGGGGCGCCCTCGCACCTCAGGGTCCACCGTGAAGACTTCCTGGGGATATTAGGCCTCAGGACCCTTTGTGCTCCTGAAGACGGTACCCCTGAGTACCTTTCCGCCTCTGGATCGCCCTGTAACTCCGCCTGCAACACAAAATAAAAGATTAGAAATTCCTCCCCCCCCACCCTGATTACACCGGGTAAGCGGTAGGGAGGGAACGGCGTCAGGGGTGAGGAGAAAGAGGCCGCTAGGTGGGCGGGGGTAGAAACTTATACCTCTCCCCTTCCCCCACCTGGGCCGGAAATGACGAGCGGGACCCCAAAGGGGTCTCGCGACGCTGGGCTGTCCCGTGTGCCATCCTCTGGCACTAAAGGGGCCGCCCTCTTAGGAGGTCCCCTTCGTGGACGTCAGGCAGCCCACATAGTGCCAATATCGGCAACACTCATCACCCCTCATGCAGCATCATACCCAATAAATAAACAGACAAGACACTGTTTTCGTGGAGAAAATTGCTGCAGGTTTATTAGCATACCAACTATGCCAACATGGTGGGTTATCTTACAGGCGATCCAAAGGCAAGCCGCCCCTCGCAGGCTACCACCTGATGGGCCAACTTGCATCGTGGCCTTAGCCAATCGGTGCTTAGCGGTTATGGTGAGGGGATAGCCCCACCCACTTCCGGTGAACCGTCGGTCCACCCCATTACTCACGCCCCCCCCCCTACAAGGGGCGGAGCGTTCAAGCGACCCCCAGTTGTACAGGTTTCCAACCGCCCGTAGGACAGATGGGGCGCCGTCGCACTTCAGGGTCCACCGCGAAGACTTCCTGGGGATCTTAGGCCTCAGCACCCTTTGTGCTCCTGAAGAGGGTACCCCTGAGTACCTTTCCACCTCTGGATCGTCCTGTAACTCCGCCACAGCCCTGGGTGTGGCGACCGTCGCAGCCAGGGCCCCCCACCAAGGCCGGCATTCCTACTTACATCCTGCTATTTCCAGGGCCTCCCCCAGAACCAGCAAGAACAAGTTCATGTCCCCTGCATGAAAGCTAGGGTGACCAGAATGAGAAAGCCCAAAACCGGGTCATTTACAAAATTAGAAGAAGGAGATGGACTACAATTGTCTTTCAACCGAGCGTAGAGAATGACAGCGCTCCTCAGCAGATAATTACAGAAGAGGCAGAAGGAACATGAATAAAAAATGTTAAGCCCAGTAGCATGCAGGAGTCTGCCGAACGCCGCACAGTATTCCTTATACTTGAAATTGATGCGTACAATGCTGATGGAAACCTTCCTCACAGCAGTTATGGGGATAGCAGTACAGCAGTTTAAAATCCCCATAATGAATTTTGTACCCAGGTTGATTAATCAGACTGTTCTGTGCAGCAACCCATGTCTAATGAAGCCAAATCCCCTCTGCTCGGTGAAATTTACACATAGAGCCGTTGATCCTCCTGCACGCAGCCTCCATCGCCTCCCCTGACCGAGCTCCATGCCACAGGAGCCGGGGGGGATCTCAGACCACCATAGTTCACATGTCCCCAACTGGTTGCTTAATTTGCACATTGTGGTCTTCATGTTTTGAAGCAATGTCCTCTTCCCAAGGGCAGTCAGGTCGTTCCCCCCCAGATGTATAACTAGAACGTTGGGAGGACGGGTTCCTCCCCCCAGTCTTTGCTGCAGTTTGCCCAACAACCCATTCCCTCGCATGCCTGGGTGCCCCAGCCAAGTTATCTCGGTGTTGGAAAAGCCATGCCTCCAATTCCTGCTTTCAGCCCACCTTGCCCATACAGAGCCTCCCTGGTGTATGACCAGAAAGTTGGGAGGGGAGACACCCCCCTTAGTCTGTGCTGCAGCTTCTTAGCAAGCTGTTCCAGTGCATGCCTAGGAACCCCAACCAAATTATCTCAGTGTCGGGAAACCCATGCCTCCATGTTCTGCTTTCCGCCCATCGTGCCACTCTCAGAACGCATGAATGGCTAATCACCCATACCTTTGACCCTGCCCCTTGCCAGACCTATTCTGGTGGGTACCAGGTTGTAGACCAGAGGATGGAAAAGCTACAGGGATGGTGGAAACGATAGGTGCAGATCATCTGCCCTTTCTAGACTTGTTGGGATGCGGGTGTCCCATAAAATGAACCTCTGTGCTGCCACCCAGTATTCTCGCTAAGCTTTGTAACCCCAACACACTTCAAGTCTGATAAGCTTAATCCCCACTTTGCCGCGATGGTGAGAATGCATGCGCATTTGGCTATCTACCATCTCTGTTGGCTTGACCAGTCTGTTTGCCTTACAACTTGATAATCCCACTATGGCAGACAAAATTCATAATGTGTCATATCCGGTTTCAGCGAAAGAATGTCTTAAGTGAACCAGACCCCGTATATGAGCGGATGTATGCCTATACAATTGCGAATCCCCTGCTGCGCATATGGAATGGTGGGAGCAAGAGAACCAAATCCCCGATTACCTGCCCAGTTCTTGAATCGTGGGAGTGCTGGCTGCTTTCAATTAACTGTGGCCTGTTGCACTAACCCGGTGTTTCCCCAGCGCATTGGAACCACTGCATGGTTTCGGATGACCAGCTAAGCAAACGGCCCGGCTGCGTGGCGGTAAGGCGGACAAACTAACAGGCGCTCGCTTATCCCTTCTACTGATGACCGTCCTGTGGTACCCACCAGTTATGCTGAAGGACGTTCCCGTTAACTGGCCACTAAGTTTGCACCTCCCCTGAATTATTGATAAAACAGATTGAACCAATGTTGTGTCATAGTCCCGTACCCTTGGGGAGTTGTCTTTTGTGCCTCACCAAGTCCGTTAGTCCCCTGCTCATTTTAACCCTATTAAATTCTATCAGTAACTTCATACTTTTAGGACGATAGGTCCCAGGGATGTGACCCTGCTGTTGAAACCACCGCCACCACACCCAGCAGGTGAATCATTCCAGGTTCTTTGGCATGACCCCTCCTATGCCCTTAGAAAACACCCTGAAACCTGCCAGTGGCCATGTGGCAGGCCCAAGCGGGACCTGCCCGTCCTAACCTTCCTATCCTTGCATAGCGGCACTCGCTGCTGCAGCTGTCTAGGCGCCTCCCATACTTGGCCCTATTGAAACCAGTTAAAGCTATACTAATATTGACCAATTGGTGGTACACATGCGGCTGAAATTGGTCCTTCAGATCTCTGACTATCCTTGAGGCATGAACCAGTGGCTATGCCTATAAGTCCTGTATGTATGTGCTAACCTGACGTGTATTTGAGCGCGCTGTCACCCTGGGGGTCTAGTCCTGTATGTATGTGCCAACATGACGTGTATTTGAGCGCGCTGTCACCCTGGGGGTCTGCTGGTTCTGACAGAGACAAGATGAAGCATGCTAACCTACCCCCAAACTCAGCGGAACAACCACCTGTGCGAGATTGCCACAAACTTCTGTAAAAGCATGCCAACCCAACAAACCATCTTTAGCACTCGGGGGGCACGCGGCCACTCCTTGGCCCGAATCCAACCCTATTGAAACTCTGGATGGTCTCGAAGGACCGATCTCTTGGCGCATGCTTGCAACCCATTCAACATTATCACATTAGTCGTAACAAGCACCCTATACAAATGTATATATCATGTATATATCATGTTGCGCAACTTGGGACACTATTACCTCATCCCTACGTACTTTCAGGCATGGAAATACTGCCAAAGGTATCCCCACCATAGTACCTGTTTAACCACTATGTAAATACTGTATAAGGGAACAAAAGATTACCAGTGCACCTTGCCAAGGGCCTTCCACTGCAGGTGAACCCCTGTCGTTGCGTTTTAGACTGTTGATCTGTTTGACCTGTATCATCTATGACTTTACTTAATTCACTGCAATATGTGCTGGCGATGAGGATTTTGCAGCAGGTCCATGGTTATGGCCATGAGGCGCGGCATTGCATAGTTCCAGTGCCCTGTTGTTGTCACATGTATTGCGAGGTTCGACCGCCTCACCCATTAAATAAATGACACAAAGTAACGACCCTTCATGCGTACATATGCAAAGCTGCTGGCTGGCAGTGGGCAAAATTCCAACATTCAGTTAATGTCATTTCAGGTCAAACAATTGACTGTCCTAACCAGTACTAATGGACTCTTAGGAGAGACCTTGAACACTGTGCTCCTGTGGTTGCTCGCTGTGCATCAATTGAATAAACATAATTGTGCCAATAAACAGCAGAAGGTTCAAATTACCGGAAAGTATGACTGGTGGCACTGATTCATGAAAGTCCCTGTAAAGTGCATTGCTCGCAAACCATCCATGGCGAACTTCTGTTCCTTAAAATTCGGAGGTGATCAATAAATGACAGTGGCGCGCACCAGGAACCACCCGCTCACATCTAGCCCTGGTGGACTTGATCCTGCGTAATAGCATTGGTAGATCATTGCGGCACTTTTGGAAGCCCCGGGTTGACTTTCTCTCCATGTGGTTTTTCCTAACGGGCTGGAACTTAATCCTGGGCGCCAAACTGTAAAAGGGGCCCTGTGCTTCTATTGGCAGGGGTGAGCGTGAATGAGTCCCTCCCACTGCCGTAACAAAATCATTTGTATATCCTTGAGCTGATCTGTGGATGAGTGAATTAAGTAGTCATCAAGAACCTCCCCATGTCATTCCATTTCAGAGGCAGACGACCGTGGATGCATTTTATCCCTTTCTTCACAGTGGACATAACTGTGGCCCAATAGCTTGTATGTGGTGCCCATGATACACATCTAAATTGTAACGAGACTTTAAGCGCCCTGCCGGCCAGATACCGGTACGCGGCGAGGCAGCAGCGGCGAATCGCCCCACCCCTCCCCTAGCTGAGGACCAGAAGGGATGGATAAAGCCATGGACACCACATGATTCGTCATTAGAGAGGCAAAGTCTCTGTTCAAAATGACCCCATTCCTCTACACTTCAATTGTAGGACAAGCTTCCCTCTCAAACTACTACTGATGTCACGATTCATGAATGTATTTTGATATGACGCAGCATGCAAGGACCAATGTACGTTCCAATATTCGATTTGCACTACCCGCAGTGCTCTTCAATTCACTATTGCTAGGAAAATAACTTCATAAAGTCACGGTTGATTGGTCGGTATGTCCCGCACACCACAAGGCTCTTTTCCCTTGCTGCGGTGGTTCAAAAAGATAGCATTTTCAGGGTCAACAAAGCTCTTAGCTGCAATTCCCTTGCCCCTCGACAAACCACCCATACCGGCGGAAGACGGAAACATTTTAGCGAACACGCAGAAGCACCCGGACTGCTGACCAATCCTGCGTGCCAATTGTAATGGCGAAAGTGACATCCATGGTCGTTGAACCGGAACCTTAATACCTGACATTAGGAACATGTCAGCCAGGCGCATCGACAGAAGTGTGAAACTCGGGGTTTTACTTTGCCTCCTTCTCTTATGGTCACTGCGGTCTGACCGGAAGTGAGGGTTCCCCCTCAGCACAGCGAGTAGAATTGACCCGGGGACCCCACACAGCCGACTGCAGGCGCTAGACCGGCCAGGCGGTCACTATGCTGCCACTAGCTTGCGCTTCAAGCCTCCCTGTGCCGTCTCTACGCTCTGTAACTAGTGAATCTGGCTCTCTGCATCACGTGACTGCCCACCCGTGCAGTGGCTGCTTTGCCAAGGGGGCTCCGCAGGCGCTGTGCCGCGCCTGACAGCCAGGCGCCTCAGGGGTTTGAAAAGACTCTTTTTACCCAAGCTATGTTGAACCTGTGGTTTTTATATTGCTTTTTTCCCCTTTAATCAGTGTTCACCCTCATTCATTTGTGCACTGATTGGTGCAGTTTTGTATAGCGCGAACCCGACCAGCAGGAATTGGAGCACTTTACATGAGGACCCTTTACATTTTACACGGACCCGGTCAAATCGAATTATTTATTGGACACGGGGAGATTCAGGAGTTCGCCCAGAATCACAAGTTAGCGTTTCACCGCCAAGACTTGAACCAGAGCTGGGGCAGACCAGGTCCGGGACACGAGCGGGCTGCCACCGATACAGGCCGGAGGGAGGGGGGGGGGCGAGGGACCCATGTGACCGCCCGGCTCAAACGTCCCACCGAAACTCCGTCTCATTGGGAGACCCCAAATTCACTTACTTACTAATACAAGCTGCGGTCGTCAATTACAAAGGTGTGCTTCGTGCGTGCGGAGAATCCAATCACGCAGTCTGTAGTAATCAACTTTTGATGTGCTTTGCGTAATGCCGGCTAAATATAATTACATTGCGTACTAAAACGGCATCTCCCTATTAACTTCCCAGGGCATTTGTTCTATATTCGCCTTCCCTCCCACACATTCGTTGATCCACCCGCCATCCACCGGCCACCAACCCGGTCGCGGGGACCCCTGGTTCAGCCATGACGGCGTGGGTGGGGGGGGACCTGCCTGATAGTTTCTATTCATTCGTAGGTACACCAGCAATCGGCAGGCCACAAACCTGGTCGGGGGACCCCTGGTTCAGCCAAACGGCGTGGGGGGAAACCTGCCCGATAGATTCTACCGTGTACGCTGGAGGAGCCTGAGACCAGCCCGTATTCCCCAGATAGCACCTGCAGGCCGTGACCAATTGCGGCACCCAGAGCACTGGCCCAGCCGGACGGCACAGGAGCGGCCGAGCAATAGTGCAACACCAATACGGGCACGGGAGCGGCCGAGTAAGTAAAACACCACTACGGGCACACGCTCCCCAAACCGGAGCGGGCGAGGATGCCCGACCATGCCCCACCGCGGGCCCAGGTCAGTGGCGGGCCTCCCCGGGACAACCTCCGCCCCTACGGCCCCCGCAAAGATGCTGATGCCAATCCCCAAATGGGCCCCCGCAACCCGCAAACCAGGCGCCGAGTAGGAAGCGCCCAAAGGACCGGGGCTGCTCCCTCCGCTCCGACAAGGCCTCAGTAGTCACCCCACACTACCCAGGTGGGCAACTCCGCAAAGCTCACCGGAAGGATGGGGGCGGGCAGGCTAGCTGTGTCCCCCTCACCCTGGACCCTATGAATAAAAACCCTGCAAGGCTGAGCGTTTAAAATCGAGCCTTTCTCCCAGCTTGCACAACCGGGGACCCCCCGCGAGACTGCTGCCCTCTCCCCCGTAGCTGGGAACCCTAGCGGTGGGGCCCACACCCCTCGCATGTCCCCGGGCACATGCGGAGTGTACCGTGGGGGAGGGAAGGCCTGCTGGGGAAGGACTGAGCCCCGGAGATCAGGCCGTGACCTCGGCAGCCGCCGGGCAGGCCTGGCTGCCCCCCCCCTCAGAGCGGTACGGCCTACTCGGGCCTGGGCCCCCAAGGCCCACGGGGCAGGGGACCCCGCAGCAACAAAACCCGGAAACACAGGAGAGGATCCGGTCCCTCCGGTGCAGCGTCTGCCAGCGGCCATCCGCAATCAGCCCCCAGCGCCGCCGGAAACCTCGTTGCCCCAAGCGGGACACGGCCATCAACACCCCAACTGCTCCTGACCTCCTGGAGCCCCGGAGGGGGGGCCGCGCGGCACCCGCTACCCCCCAACCGCAGGATGCCCAGGCCCCTGCCAGGAGATGGCGTGCCAACTGGGCACGGTGACACACAGCCCGGTAAGACGGGGGTAGAGCTTGCCAGAGACCATGAGTTCACATCGCAGTTATGGCCTATGTGCCACTCCCCCTGCTGCAACTCCGGAAACCTGGCAGGGGAGGGAGCCTCACGGTGCCTGCTACCCCACTCCCCCCGCAGCAGTCCCACTCGGGCCCTGGCCACTAACCACGTGGGCTGAGGCCCCACAGGCCCTAACTGGCCCCCCCTACCACGGAGGGGGGAGCGCCTCTAAGTCCACCACCCGGGACGGGCGAGGGAAAGCGGGGGTGCTCGGTACACAGCTGCCCACCACCTTCCTCCAACCCCGGCACCCACAGAGCCCACTCAGGGCCGGGGGCAGCCCGGCGGAGACGCCCGTGGTCAAACGGGAGCTGACCGAACCCCCCCCCCCAAGGCGGCCCGCAACCAAGGCAAGGCCGCCCTGCCCTGATACAACCCCCCGAAAGGGAGGGACCGGGCGGGGGGGAGGGATATGCACTCACCGTGCAATTAAAGATCAGCAGCTCCCGGGAACACGTCCACACGATGTCAGGGGTGAGGAGAAAGAGGCCGCTCGGTGGGCGGGGGGAGGAACTTATACCTCTCCCCTTCCCCCACCTGGGCCGGAAATGACGAGCGGGACCCCAAAGGGGTCTCGCGACGCTGGGCTGTCCCGTGTGCCATCCTGTGGCACTAAAGGGGCCGCCCTCTTAGGAGGTCCCCTTCGTGGACGTCGGGCAGCCCACAGGGTCCAGAATCCCTTCAGAAGCGGGAACCATTTACACCCTCTAGCTGCGTCCTCAGGTTGGGTAGCACCAGGGCTTTAAGTGGGATGAAAAAACTGGGGGGTCTCTCAAAGGGGCGTGGCCAATATAATTAAGGGCGTGGGTTAAAAACACATAAGGTAAAAATCTGTGCTTAGCATAGTGTGCCGCCCGACTTGTATTTTGCTGTTTCTGTCATAGCATCTAGATATATGATACAAGTACCATCATACCTACAAGGCAGGATTATTGGCTTTGTCAATGGTTGTTAGTTGCATAAGATAAATAAGCAGCAACTATGGCTTGTTGTATATAATATTGAAAAAGCTTCCACTTAAAGCCCTGGTGACATCACGACAATGTTGCTGCTCCTGCGTATCAAAAAGAGAAGGGAAATCCAGAGAGAAAATGATTCTCTTTAAAGGATTTCCCTTCTCTTACAACGCTCACCTGGCATGACGTCCGTAACTTCTCCACTAGTGAGAAGAGCAGTGTGAGCAGCGCACATCGATGTGCCTGCTGTCACTGCATCATTAAAGTAAAGGGTATACCCAAAATCACTGGGACCTGGGTGTAGGACTGTATAAAGCGTAGTGGTCCCAGTATTAATACATCCATATAGTGTAAAAGAAAAAGAAATGTAGTAATATTCACAACCGTAAATCAAATTAGAAGAATTAAGAAATGCTCAAGTGTTCTTTAATCACACTGAACACAAGAAACAGATTTCACACGATAGCATTGAAAAACATCATTAATGTGCCCAAATGGGTGGGAAAGGGAAAGGGTAGTGATGTAAGTGAGGTAGTGAGGTAAGTGACAGACACTACTAGTGGGTATCACAATCAAATTGTTGGGCATGCTATTCATTGCCACACATTCTTGACAAAAAGGAAAACAAAATTTTTAACAATGAATTACACAGCCATGTAACACAGCGAGTCACAGTGCGGCATGCACTGTTGACGATACTGGCATCGGTATTATGTCGACGTTTCGACCCCTGAAAAAGTGTAGGTGTTTTTGGAAATCTTACTGTCGGGGTCTTCCTCAGGACAAGTGGTGGGTGAAGGGGTGGATAAAAAGGGCACCGTGTCTGAATTAGAAGGGGGTCCTCATGGGCGCAAAAATGTCGTTGAGGACAGACGGGGCTCAGTGGCTCCAAAGTACAAAAGTGAGAGAGAGTTGGACACTCAAAAACTGAGCTGAGTCAAGGTCACGACTTGTGCCCCGGGGCACAGCAGACGGAGCAAGCACAAGTCGTGACCTTGACTCCTCGAGTAAATGAGGCCTCCGTGCGACCCCCGAGAAGGCACAGCAACTGAATATGAAGACCATTTGCTTCAATCAACTGCATGAATGTGGATGGCTTCCACTATCTAATTGACGGTTTTACCGCGATTCTTACTGTAGCTTTCACGTTTGGGAGTACAGCTCAGTTTTTGAGTGTCCAACTCTCTCTCACTTTTGTACTTTGGAGCCACTGAGCCCCGTCTGTCCTCGACGACATTTTTGCGCCCATGAGGACCCCCTTCTAATTCAGACACGGTGCCCTTTTTATCCACCCCTTCACCCACCACTTGTCCTGAGGAAGACCCCGACAGTAAGATTTCCAAGAACACCTACACTTTTTCAGGGGTCGAAACGTCGACATAATACCGATGCCAGTATCGTCAACAGTGCATGCCGCACTGTGACTCGCTGTGTTACATGGCTGTGTAATTCATTGTTAAAAATTTTGTTTTCCTTTTTGTCAAGAATGTGTGGCAATGAATAGCATGCCCAACAATTTGATTGTGATACCCACTAGTAGTGCCTGTCACTTACCTCACTACCTCACTTACATCACTACCCTTTCCCTTTCCCACCCATTTGGGCACATTAATGATGTTTTTCAATGCTATCTTGTGAAATCTGTTTCTTGTGTTCAGTGTGATTAAAGAACACTTGAGCATTTCTTAATTCTTCTAATTTGATTTACGGTTGTGAATATTACTACATTTCTTTTTCTTTTACACTATATGGATGTATTAATACTGGGACCACTACGCTTTATACAGTGCTGTCACTGCAGTCCGGAAAAAACAGACCGCCTGTGCCAGGGCACAAAACAGAGCCCGATAGAGACCCGTTTCGAGGCCTCTCTAAAAAAACTGCTGGTGCTCAGACCCGGTGACACCCGGCCCACTTAAAGCCCTGGGTAGCACAAAGCTGATCAGCCAAGTCAAATGTAACTGTGTGCTACGGGGTCGGCTCTGAGAATCTTCTCCGAGGAAACAAAAGTAAGACAGCGTAATCCCAGGTTTGAAAGAGCTCCACTGGTTCGCAGCAGAGCACAAGATCCAATCGGAATTGCTGTGTACCAGCCATGAAGCCTATGAGATACAGGGTCCAGAGTCCCTTCAGAAGTGGGAACCCTTTACACCCTCTAGCTGCGCCCGCAGGTTGGGTAGCAGGGAGAGGATGTGGTCCGTCGGCTAGACTGCCGACTTTGGTGCTGGAAACCAGGGTTCGAGCCTCGGGGTCGCATCCACATCATGTGATTCTGGGCAAATCACTTAATCTCCCCGTGCCTGAATGTGTAATGTAAATACGGTGCTCATGTAAAGCGCTCCAATACCTTCGGGTCGAGTTCGCGCTATATAAATATGCAACAACAACAAAGCTGATCAGCCGAGTCAAATGTGTGCTACGGGGTCGGCCTCTCAGAGTTTGGGCTCACGACTCCAGGATGCCTTGAACCTACATCGGAGGACCTCACCCAGCGTCCCTGCCATTCAAGGAGGCACCAGACGCCTGTCTGTGTCCGGCAACGAGTCAATTCTAGGAACACTCCCTGCTCCCAGCCGAAGAAGGGACAACTGCCAAGGTGTTTATGCCAGGTACTCTCCTCTCCGAAGAGCTTATATATCGGTCCCCCTGACAGCAACAACTCGCTCGTCTCTTGTCCAGCCTAATGTGTCCAGCGACAGCACAAGTGGCACACCGCGACATGCAAGGCGCTTATCCAGCAATCTATACAACACCACAGTGAATACAATCAATGAAAGTGCATTCAAATGGATGTCCGTAGAAGGAATGGGGTGAAAGGGGATTCTATAATGAGCTCTATCAGTGTGGAAAGGTAGTTCTATTACAGTTTGCATCACACCGCTTTTCTATGGCAAAAAGTGGTAAAAGGTAGTTCTCTCGTATTACAAACCTGATTTATAGGTGGCATTGAGATGGACAGTGAGCGGTTCTCTGATAACTGCAACCACGATTTCCAAGTGAGCATGTGGTTAAAGGTGGCTGAGTGGCTGAATTCCTGTATGAGGAGAAAGCTGTTTGTCTGCTTTCAGCAGAAGTGGCTTCACACCCGAGGGCTGACTAATCCGCCAGCCAAAGGGGGCCATTCTGAGGGTGAGGGGTGCACATTTCCAAATCTACCCGTTCTTTCACACCACAGAACATCAGCCATAGCCTGGGGTTCACGAATCTCTAATAACACGAGGCCCGCTAGGACCTCGCAGGAGGAGCTGACAAAGTTTTGCAAGCCCTGGGAGGGGTCCCCGGCTCGCAATAAAGCGGGCTGCATTTAAGGGGCAGATGTTACAGCCTGGACCCAGGCCCTCCTCCGCCCCCTTTTATTCTCTCGTTTCCCCCCTCTGACAGCTGACTCTGGACAAAGACCAGCAGACGCCCCCTCTGCTCCTCAGGCCGCCTCCTTCCAGGATCATTGCTTGCTTGCAGTCTGCAGGGGCTATGAAAAGACATGAAAAAGTTACTTTTCGCCCTCGAAGCTGCAGTATAGATAGATGCTGCCCTGCTGGTGTCCAGGGTTCGAGGCTCCGGGGAGGCTGTGGGCTCCGCCTTCCAGTGCGTCCTGAGCGGCGCTCATCATAGTCAGTGACTACTGGGAAGCGGGGGAGGGACGTTTCCAGCCAGGTTTAAGGCGCCGGTATGGGTGAGAGGTGTTTGGAAAGAGGGATCCAGTGACCCCTGACACTGGACGAAGGCACGCGCGTGACCCCGAGGCAGGGACCCAGCCTCGAAGCAGCGCCGGCACCGGAGGCGCAGCAGCCCTGGACTCCCCGGCGCGGGTGGATATTCGACTTGAAAGATGCTGGACCTAGTAACAGCCTTTATACGCCTATTTTAACAAACCCTTTCGTGTATACTGTATTACGTTCCACAACACTGTTGCTCTGTTTGGTAGTATGATTTTAATGGAGTTTATAAGGAAAGGATGTAGCACTGAATTAACCCTTTCGTGATTTCAACCTGTGATCTAGACGTTGCACCCAGATACTGACACTGATGCCAAATCTACAGGTACCCCAGGACAATAACCCTACAACAGATGGCAGACGCTGCAAGTATTGCATTGCCACGCCTGAGAGAACCTTAAATCAAGACCACTTAACGGCCTTGTCTTCTTGTTCTCTGATCCACTAATTCTGCCACGAGCCACTAGGCGAGAGATTCTCCCGCCATAGGAGGTGCCCAGCCACCAGCTGCCATCCCGTGCTGCCCACCATGGCCGTCTATGCTCTCACCGGCTTCTCTCTGGCGAGTCTCCTGAGCTTTGGCTACGTGTCCTGGGACTGGGTGAAGCCTAACCTGCTAGGGGACAGCGCGGCCGAGCACCTGGAGAAGCCCCCAAGCCCATTGGCCCTGGCACGGCCACCTCACATCATCTTCATCCTGACCGATGACCAGGGCTTCCACGACGTGGGCTACCACGGCTCGGACATCCAGACGCCCACGATAGATCGACTGGCGGCAGAGGGGGTGAAGCTGGAGAACTACTACATCCAGCCGATCTGCACCCCGTCGAGGAGCCAGCTCATCACGGGCAGGTGAGGCGAGTGAGGCCAGGGAGAGCCCTCTTGATATGGGAGGGGTAGCCGAGACCCATGTAAGGAGCAAAGACTCCTTAGTGCGAGAGGCTGGGACCCCGGGGTGTGGACAGGAGCGGAAGAGACCACTGGTTCCGAGAAGGAGAGGCTGAGACCGCTGGATATTGGCAGGGGAGGCAGTGGCCTCGGGGTGAGAAGAAGAGGCAGCGACCCATGTGGGTGGGAATGAGAGGCAGAGACCCCTGAGGTGTGGGCACCAGAGACAGGGGCTATAACGTGTGGGAAGGACTCTGGAGAGGAAGAGACCCCTGTGTATGACAAGAGAGGCAGGGGTCCTAGTATTTTGACATGAGAGGCAGAGACCCCTTACGTGTGGGCACCAGAGACAGAATCTATTAGTTATGTGAAGGACTCAGGGAAGGAAGGGACCACAGGGGGTGATGAGAGAGGCAGGGATCTTAGTATTCTGACAGGAGAGGCAGATACCCCTGGATACTGGCAGGAAAGGCTGGGATAGCCGGGTATAAGAAAATGAGGCAGAGACATGTGTGTAACAAGGAGAGCCAGGGCCCATGGCTGTCACTGAGGCAAACATGCATGGGTGTGGGCAGGAGAAGAAAAGACCCCGGGTGTGAGAAGGAAAGGAAAACATGCCTGGGTGTCGGCTGGAGACTAAAAGACCCCTACGTATAAACAGGAGAGGCAGAGGAAATATCTGGAAGAAGCCACTACCGTCAATTTTGTTAAAAGTACAGGACGGATCCCCTAATTTAAAAACAATATTATTCCTGCTTTTGCCTTCCCCAGCCATAGTCCACAGACATGAGCCTTTCTCCTGCTACCACTCTACTGTCTCACCAACGCACGTTTACCTCTCCTATGTGCCTGCTTTTGTACGAGAAAACGTAACTCCAGCTGCTCACTCTCTCTCTGCCCCCTCTCTTTCTCCCCCCACCCGTCTCTCTCTTTCTCCCCGTCTCTTTCTCTTTCTCTGTCTCTCTCTCTCCTCTTACATGCTGCCTGTACCTCTCCACTCTTTACTGCGCTTCACACCAGGCCCTCGCCCTCTCACCCGAACCTGTGCTCTGATGCACCCCAATAAACCTCCCCTATCCAGGCTAGAAAGTAACAGTTGTCATAGTCTGTAAAAGCAGGATCCCTGCAAGTTTTTTGTTCAAATATGATTTTTGGACCACCAGGTGAAAGCATGATTTTGCCTTTTGAGCGCGCCCTTTCCCACAGCAGCACAATAGCGCACTTTTTAGAAACGATTTGCTGCAATTTAGTACACTCTTGTGGCGAGTTGGGATCCTGAATCGGCAGCTGCATACAATGGCCTTAATGCGGACTCTGTCCTGGCCCACTCTGCCCGGTGACACGTAGCTGTGCCAAACGCAGTGCACTCCACTCCTAGCCTGTGGCATCCGTGCTAGTCCAGACAGCTTTCCCAAGGCACCTCCACTCCGGCCCGTGTCACTCCTGGGCGTTATATTTCTGTAATCCCCCACCCCCCATCCGGAAATTGTGTAAATGCACCCAAAATGCTGAACAGCAGCATCCATTGTTGTTGCAATATTAAGATCTATATACAATTGTGCCAACGTACCTCAGTCCTCATAGGTAGCACTCATGCAAATCTAGACCAGAGACTCACATACAGCTCTGTTAATGCATCTCAGCTCCGAACTGGCGTAATCCATGCCACGCCATTGCAGAATAATACACAGCTCCGGCAAAGCATCTCAACTCTGACCTGACGTACTCCATTCTGCGCCATTACCGAATAATACGCAGCTCCAGAAGTGCATCTGAACACCGAACTGGCGTACTCCATGTTATAGAATTGCTAAATTCCATGCACAGCTCAGCCAATACAAATCAATCCAGTAACTGTTTACAATATTGCAAACATGTGACAAAGGACTCCTGGCAGTGGGCTGAAGTGAGAGAGACGGACCCTTGAGTGCCAGGGTGCGGCTAGGCAAGGTAGAGACAGATGTTTGTTCTATTTAAAGGTAAGGTAGAGACGCCTACACGTTGACAGGTGAGGCAGAGTACCGAATGTGAACCACCAGTGTGAGAGGGAAAGGTTTTTCATGGTGGCAGCAGAACAAGACGGCTCGCCGGCAGTGAAGCCTGGATGTTGTTAACTATGGCGCAAGCAATTGAGGCCGGTCAGGGCTTTAAGTGGGCCGGGTCCTTCTAAAAAGCAGGTGCTGAGACGGGTCCCCATCGGGCTCTCCGTTTTCGCCCTCACCCCCGATTAAAAACATAAATCTTAATTCTGTAGCAGTGCCACACTTCACTGCCCTTGATGTAACTTCAAAGAGACTCGTTATAGTTCTTTCACAGTCTCATCATTTCTGAATTGAAGCATTTTCTATATTCTATGCAACAAAGCCATAGGTGTTGCTTATTTATCTTATGTAACTAACAACCATTGACAAAGCCAATAGTCCTGGCTTGTTGTAGGTGTAATGATATTTGTTGCATTATATATCGGGATGTAGTGACAGAAGCAGCAAAATACCTTTCAGGTGGCACACTATGCTAAACACAGATTTTAAGTTTACGGTTTTTAAGCCACCCTTTATTACATCGGCCACGCCCCTTTGAGAGACTCCCCAGTTTTTTCACCCCACTTAAAGCCCCGAGGCCGGAACACCGGGGCCTGAGCTGAGGAGAGGCAGAGAGAGTCCACGCAGAGGCCCCAGCTTGTGAGTTCGGTAATGCTTTACCCCTTCTGCACACAAAGGGTGATATCGCGTAATTGTGTTGAGTGACAGAAGGGAACTTTTGATGACAGAGAGGGGGGATATCAACATTTGTGCCTGGGAGCTGAATCTGGTGTTTACCTGCAGGCGATCCTCGTCATGTGTTGCAAGATCAACCATTTCTGCTGTTTCACTCACAGCGCTTTGCATACTGGAATTTTTAAACACTAACTTGTAGGGCTACAAATGAAACTACACGTTTCACAATGCAAAGTACTGACGGCTAAAAAGAAACCCTTTGTTGTGTTGAACGCAGTGGTCGAAGTGGGGGGAAAAAAGTAGGGGAACTGTGGGCGGAGAATCAGAGGGCTGGAATAACCCGTGGATTGGGTCAGTGGGCGGAGTCAGAGGTGTGGCAGAAAGAGCAAAATATCCCAATGTTTAGTATTTGTTTCCCATTTCACTAACCGGTTACATCTTATTACGTTATTTAATTTAACCAATGGCTACACATGTTTATTTAAGGTTTAATATGAGTTATTGACATTAAAATACATTGACAAAGTGGGATACGTTTCCAATCACAGAATGTCCCAAATACGCTTAAAAGTGGAAGCACAAGCCATTTGTCTCCCAGCCATGGAGTTTCTGTCATCAGCACTTCTCCTCCTTTTTTCCACAAGAGCAGTTCAAACATGAATGGCAAAATATCCTAGTTTGCTAATGTTTTCCACATAATTATGGCTCTGCCATATTTGCCACATAATACATAATCTGCTGCATAATCTGACGATTTTAACTGATAAATTGTTTATAGCTCAAACGGATCAAAAGTTACTAAAAAATGTGACTTGTGCTGCTGTGAAGTGGATGGCCCTTTGCAAAGGTTGACTGGTCACCTTTCTCACTGCTGCAGTTGTATGTTCCACTGGTACTGACTGTTAGCATGTGTAAAAATGTCAAAATAATAAAGTATCAGAAAATGTACAGCACCACTAATACCAGTGTAGGGTGTCAGAGCACTTTACATCACACATATTACACAGAGACAATCAATCATACGTGTGTAAATCACTGTATAGGAAATGTTACATAAGACAAAGGACTACAAGGTGTAGGAGTCACATGACCACCATACTAGTAGGCAGCATAGTTTAATAGTGATTGGTCTGGAGAAACACAAACTTAGAATTTAAAACGTAATACCATGGTTGGGGGTTCTCTTTAATAAACAATTGATTTCTACCCAAATGAACCCTTTTTTGCAACATTAGGATAATCAAAGACTGGGGAAAAAACCTTAACACTCTAATTTATACCTTGCAGTTTGCATGCAGCTCTTACATGACAGTTAAGAGCTCACTGTTCTATGTTAGGATTTTAACTTATTAACTGCAAGTAACAATAGGGTCTCTCTGACAAAAGCAGTAACCCACTGACCTATTTAAATTATGTGCACTTTGTGATCTGTACGGTACATGTTCTTAGCAGCAGGCACATTAACCCTCTGCACTTCCTTTCCATGAGTCAAAACGTCCACTAGACAAAACACCATCTCTCTCTACTGAGAACATTAATCACTGGAGTTATCATGACATTTTTATTGTTGCCGAAAATTGTTGGAGGACAGTAAGGAGGCAGCAAGTGCTTCTGAAACCATATTATACTTGCAAACACGACGCCCCCACCTGAAGTCAGCGCCATCCGCGGTCCGTGTAGGTAACAGCATTGGAGCGGTGGGGCCAGTTAAGGGGGGATTTCGAGGGACGATGCAGAAGGAAAATTAATTATTTATTTAATTTTCCCTCGGCATCGTCCCTCGAAATCCCCCCTTACCCCGCCACTCTGCCCCACCGCTGTTACCTGCACGGACTGCGGCTGGTCAGCGCCTGGTGCCTGGTGCGGTCGCAATGCCCTAGAGCCAACCTGCTCAAGGGTCCTGTGACCTCAGTGACAGAGTCACTGTCGCTCTATGGTGTGCTGCTTCATAGGCCTGCCTGCAAGACTGGAGGTGAACTTCAGAATGAATTGTGGCGGACAGGCCTTCAAGTTTAACCCACACTTGCCACTGCTAGGGTCCACCTGCTGGTGCTAAGACACCAGGGCTTTTAAGATCTTGCGGGGCCTTCTAAGGTCTAGCAAGGGAATGTGCTCCCTCAGGGGGAGTGGTCTGGTGGACTGGTCATGAAGGCTGAACCTGGTTCCCCAGTTCCAAATTCAGCAGCTCTGACCATAGTGTCACATACTCTCCCCCACTGAACACCATACTGCCCCACTGAGAGAAACTTGCACTGCACTGACCCGCTATAAACACCTGGATGTGACTCAATTCAAATTACGCACTAGACAAGAACAATATGCTACCTAAAAAAAACTAACAACATCCTATAAAAAGCAAACACTCATAGGGAATGCAAGATTAAGTAAAGCATGTGAAATGTAAGCAGGAACAACATGGTTACTTTTTTCTTTTTACACTCAGTCAGAAATTAGGGGAAACAACCTTTAGAACGCATGCATTACATCGCATGCCATTAGATCGAGGTTTTTACAACGCAAGTCGTTACAACGACTTGCACTGGAGGGCGCTATAGGACAAGGAGTAGTTTAATTTACTATCCAACACCTTCTCTACTGTACGTAGGCTGGAGTTGGAATAGTAAATTAAACTACTCCTAAGTCCAGCGCCCTCCAACGCAAGTCGTTGTAACGACTTGCGTTGTTAAAACCGCGATCTAATGGCATGCGATGTAATGCATGCGTGATATCGTCATACATCCGAAATTAGTGAGTGCTTTTGCCTGAAAAGTTAAGGCCATGACCGCAGGGCCCAGAAGGAACCCGTTTCAATGCCCATTGCTTATATCCTTACAAAACGTAAGCAGTATGGTTTAAAAAGACCACATTCGTGAACACACAGCCGCTGTACACATTTTGGGCCAGATGTACGACAGAAAATTTCATGCGCAAACGGGTTTGCGACCTGTTTGAGCATGCAATTTTCCTCTGTGCCATGTAATAACACTATTTTGCGCATCGCAAATAATTTGCGACTCACAAAATAGTGTTTTGTGACTTGCTATTAGGAAGGGGCATTCCCTTCCTAATAGTGACTCACAAGCCATGTACAAATGTTTTGCGACCGCAATTGCGGTTGCATAACACTCGCAATTTACCGCCCTCTTCAAGAGGGTGGTACTGCACTCGCAAAAGGGAAGGGGTCCTCAAGGGACCCCTTCCCCTTTGCAAATGCAGGGGAAAATATTTTTTAAGGGCAGGCAGAGGTCCCAGGGACCACTACCTTCCCTTAAAAAAAAAATGAAACGAAAACGATTCATTTTTTTTTTTTTTAAATGCATCCCGTTTTCCTTTAAGGAAAACGGGCTGTATTTAAAAAAAAAAAAACTGCTTTATTTAAAAGCAGTCCCAGACATGTGGGTCTGCTGAGCCCAGCAGGCCACCATCCCTGGGAGGGCAGCCATTCCCAATGGGTACGCAAATTGCGAGTGCCTCAATAATATTCATGAGACTCGCATTTTGCGACCCCATTGGGAATCGCAATTAGTGTCTCAGGCACTGTTGTACATTTGAAATTACGACTCGCAAATTGCGACTCGCAATCAAGCGCAATTTGCGAGTCGCAATTTCAAATGGTCGCACATCTGGCCCTTTGTTTTCCAATTCACCCATCAAGCAGGTATTTCAGTACCTCCAGGAATAGTGCACTTTCCAGCCCAGGGAAAACAATGTTGTTCAAAGAGAGACGAGAAAACAAAAGTAGCGCTTCACTGGCAAACACTGTAAAGTGGCGCTAACCTGTTTAGGTGTGAATAAATCAATCTGGCCACCTTGCAACCACTCTGTCTTGCTTTAGTTAGTTATTTTTCATATTTTGAATGTTTTATTTCTCTCAACCCTGAGGCTGCACTTAGAAATTGAAAATTTTTAGAAAAAGATGTTTCCAGCAAAAGTGTTTTTCTTTTTTGGATCCATTTCACAGGGGAGCAAATACACGAAAGGAGGAAAGAGAAGGTAATACCCATTTCTTGAAGTGTCGGTTTTCACTAAATGAGGAAGAGCGAGACAGAAAGAGAGGAAAGAGGGGGAACAAAGAGAGGGGTGGAGGCAGTTGCCAGCGGCAGGAGAACTGAACACTGTCCTTGTCTTATCCGGCACGAAGGAAAAGACAGAGTTCCTTCTCTGCCCGTTCCGCCCGTCCCCAAAAGCCGAGCCTTAACTATCGGCCTTGGCGTGTTTAAAATAAGAAAGTAGGGGAATGGACTCTATGAAATTAAAGAAGTAGGGGCACGCCGTGCCCTGCCGATCCCGCCCACTTCGACCACTGGTTTAACGTGACATTGTGCCACCTGGTAGCAATGCACAGACGTCTGTGATGGGATTCTGTACATGCCTTACACATGGAAGAAGGAAAAAAGAAGCGCTAAGAAGCCTCAGCTTCTTTGGACCTGAAAAAGACACACAATTGATGGACGGAATGCAGAACAAATCAAAACATTAACCCCCAGTCAAGAGATCTGGGTTAAATCCATCATTCTTTTGCTCACCATGCCACCCCAGTTTAGACCTGGCCATATGCAAATCAGTCTTGACCCTGTGCCTCATGGGAACAGTCCAGCCCGAACTGCCAAGCCAGGTCCTCCCTGGACCGGAAACAAGCATCCTAGGACCGGTTTCGGGGTTTCACCCCTCTTCAGCCAGGATAGCTTGATTCCAGTGGCACAGTGAGCCCGGGACCCACGTCTGGGCATACCCGGCGCACTTAGGGCGAGGAAGCAAAAGACACACAATTGATGGACGGAATGCAGAACAAATCAAAACATTCACCCCCAGTCAAGAGATCTGGGTTAAATCCATCATTCTTTTGCTCACCATGCCACCCCAGTTTAGACCTGGCCATATGCAAATCAGTCTTGACCCTGTGCCTAATGGGAACAGCCCGAACTGCCAAGCCAGGTCCTCCCTGGACCGGAAACAAGCATCCTAGGACCGGTTTCGGGGTTTCACCCCTCTTCAGCCAGGATAGCTTGATTCCAGTGGCACAGTGAGCCCGGGACCCACGTCTGGGCATACCCGGCGCACTTAGGGCGAGGAAGCAGAAGACACACAATTGATGGACGGAATGCAGAACAAATCAAAACATTCACCCCCAGTCAAGAGATCTGGGCTAAATCCATCATTCTTTTGCTCACCATGCCACCCCAGTTTAGACCTGGCCATATGCAAATCAGTCTTGACCCTGTGCCTCATGGGAACAGTCCAGCCCGAACTGCCAAGCCAGGTCCTCCCCGAAACCGGTCCTAGGATGCTTTTTTCCAGTCCAGGGAGGACCTGGCTTGGCAGTTCGGGCTGGACTGTTCCCATGAGGCACAGGGTCAAGACTGATTTGCATATGGCTGGGTTCAAACTGGAATGGCATGGTGAGCAAAAAAACGATGGATTTAGGCCCAGATCTCTGTACTGGGGTGAATGTATGACATTGTTCTGCATTCTGTCCATCAACTGTTGTTTTTGTCTTTGGACCTGAGTGTTAGACTTGGCATCTTTTGGCGTGTTTCCCCTGACTTTTTGCTTTCTGACCTCCCGGTTTTGACTCTGTTTTTGCTGGTGTAATGATTCTGCGCACTTTCCCCACTGCTGTCCGGTGGGAAAGTGCAAGTGCCCCTGTATAAAATGCATTATGGATTGGTGTTTCCATGATTGGCCTATTTGGTTTATGTGTCAGTCCCTTGTAAAGTGCACTGCGAGTGCCAGGGCCTATAGACCAAATGCTGTTGGTGGGCTGCAGCACTGGATTGTGCCACCCACGCAAACAGCCCGTAAAGTGTAACTCGGGCCTGCCATCGCAGAGCCCGTGCGCAGCCTGGGGCTGCCATGACGACTTGGCAAGTGCACACACTTGCAAGTCCCTAAACCTTCCCTTTGCTACATGTTAGTCACCCCTAAGGTAGGCCCAAGGTACCCCTGTGGGCAGGGTGCGTTGTATGCGAGAGGTAGGACATGCCCGGGTGTGGGCGGCATGTCCTGATAGTGAATTACAGCCTAGTTCGTTTTTCACTATTGCAAGGCTACCTGTTCCCCCTAGGCCAGAACGGGCGGTTTTGATTATTACAGTATATAATCCTAACTGACCCCGGGAACATGGTAGAAATTCAAGTTTAGTATGCCTGGACTCAGAATGATAAAATGCAGCTTTTAGGGAAGTTGGTTTTAACATTCTGTGTTTGAAAATACCACTTTTAGAAAGTGGGTATTTTCTTGTCTAACCATCCAAGCCTGCCTCTGCGAGGTTGTGTATTCCGTGTCTGGAATGTGAGTGACAGGGGCTGGGGGATGCCAGAAGACAGGGTGAGTCAGCGCAGGGCTGAATAGCCAGATCGACCTGTAGATGGGTGGGAGGGGTCGCACCTGGGCCCTGAATAGGACAGTGCCTTCCCTCCACAATGCTGGCTCCACCTCCTGTGGTGCGTCTGATGTCCCTGGCCTGCTCACTGAAAGAAGGGACGGAGACTTGTCAACAAAGTGCTCCAGAACTGGTTTGGACTAGGCAAAGGCCTCTCTGCCTTCAGCGAACAAAGGAATTTGGGATATAAATATTGGGGCCCTGACCCCATGAATTTAGATCTCGCTGGAATCAAGGAACCTGCCAAGACGAAGAGCTGGAAGAGCTGCCAGGAGGAGTACTGCCCCTTTGCTGTGTTGTTGCTTTGTTGGGTTGGCCTGCAGCTGCTGCTTCTGCCTTGGGCAGTGAAAGGACTGGACTGAACTTTCTACAAACTTGTGCTGAGTATCTCCAAGGGCCTGAAACCGAGCTGGCCTCCTGTTAAGAAGTCTCAGGGACTACAAAGACTTCACAAGCCTCTGGGTACCGCTTCTGGAACGCTGTTTCAGTTGCCACAGAGGAAGGGAACTGCAACCGACTCCGTCAACCGAATCCATCCCTGGCCGGTGACCTGTTTGCACCGCAGACCGCATCGCCCCGCTTCGCATCGCAACCCTGGTCTCACCGTGGGCGACGTCCGACGCCGCCAACATCGAGCCGCTGCTTGCACCGTGACCTGTGGGCACCGCAGTTCGCATCGCATCGCTTCACTGGGCCAGCCGGACCAGACCGACACTGTCGCTGCAACTGGCTCAAGAGTCGAGACCGCACCGCATTTGGGGCACCGCTCGCACGTCTGCGATGCACCGCTCCGACTCGCACCGCTGTCCGATGCCAGCTCCCGCACTCCGGCTTGGTCGCCTGCATCGCAACCTGTCAGCACCGCATCGAGCATCGTCTCACCCTGCATCGCACGCCTTGGACTCACCGACTCCGTCTGCACGACGCTCATCGAGCCGCTGCCTGCACCGCATCGAGGGACACCGCACCTTGCATCGCTCCGTCTTGCACCGCAACCGCGACGAACGCCGACCGGCTCGTACACTCCGTACCAGCCACAACGAGAAAGGTACTGTAACCGAGTCTGTTCATGACTCTGCTGGCCCGTATCGACGCGGTCGGCTGGAACTGTTAGACTCTGTGGTTTTCAGCATCACAGTAGGCTCGGACGGAGCTACCGACTCGTACAAACTGTGCTTTTGTGCTATTCCTGCAAAGAAGAAGTTAACGTATCAAGCATTCATTTTTAAAGTACAGTATTGTGGATTTTTGTCGTAATTGGTCTTGTCTTGAGTATATAAAATATTGGTTATTTTTCTAAACTGGTGTGGTGTCCGTTTGTAGTGCTTACACTGTATTACTGTTGGTTATGTGCAAATGCTTTACACACTGCCTCTGAATTAAGCCTGACTGCTCGTGCCAAGCTACCACGAGGGTGAGTAGGGGTTACTTCACGAGTGTAACAACCCTTACCCTGACTAGGAAGAAGGGTCCCTACTTGGACAAAGGTGCAAGCCCTTGCCAACTAGAGATCCCATTTCTAACACTGAGGCAGTTCCAAAATAATGTACAGGTACATGATTCATAAACCACTGTTTCTTAAGAGGTGCTCAGGAGCCCACAGTGACGTCAAACTTCGCCATCAGCTGCCACAGCGCTGATGCCCCAATTCAGTTTGGAGAGGATGCTGACCTTCGTTCCAACAGGTTCTATCTCTGGATAAAGTGCACTGCACTGATGACTCAGCGTGTTTGATATCGTGACCATGCGCTTTTGGCCTGGTATTAGCACTGGGCAGCCAGTACAAAAGATACTTTTGAGTCAGTGCACAGCTTGTTCTTGAACTGGTCGGTCAACACAAATGGCATTTTGCATAGGGCGACCAGGCACCCCGAATTTGCAGGGACAGTCCCGGGTTTCCGCCAGATGTCCCGGCAGATTTCAGGAAATTTAGCTCATGTCCTGGTTTAGAGAGGGTCCGCTGAAAACGGTGGGAGGTATCTTTTTATGTTTTGCAAAGCAGGGATAGATAGCAGCTGTTATAAGAAAGCAATTTAATTAACAAGCATGCTACTGGCTTTTTAAAAATGGCATTTTATGTATGTTCTTACTGCCTCTTCTGTAATTCTCTGCTAAGGAGCACTGTCATTCTGTGCGCTGGGTTCAAGTGAAATTGTAGTCCTTCTTCTATTTTTGGGAAATGTCCCGGTTTTTGGCTTTAAAATTCTGGTCACCCTAATTTTGCACTGATTGGGCACTGCTTGGTCAGTGCAAATGTGGGTACAGGGTTGCCTGTTCACTAGTGCAAAACAGCTGCCTTATTGGGATATGAGAAGTCAACCAACCCTGTATGTCATGGACACTTTGGTACTTGGAGAAGGTGAAGGCGAAAGAAACAGTGTGCAGGGCCTCCTCTTTGGACCTAAAGCAACAAATATTACAATAGCAAATACGGTAAAGGTGCATAAGCTAAAGGCTAGAGGGAGAAACAGAGAAACAAAGAAAGTAACAACGATGGAAAGAAATTAAGGCAAACAAGGGAAGAACTTGAGAGGAGAGCGAGAAAGTGACAGAAGGGAAGACAACAGATATCTTCAATGATGTCGTAAGCCCTGTAGGTTTCTCAGGGGATGAGGAGCCTGGTGGGTGGAGAGAGTGTTTTTATTGGGCGTGTAGTTGTAATTCAACCCTGCCTTGCTGCTGACTATGAGCTAATCACATGACGTCTGCCAGCTGTGCTGTCCTCTCCAGGGTTCACCTCACGGAGAACAGCTGGTTTTCGCTGGTTTTTAGTTAGGTACAAACGACAAAGTTCACCCTGAAAACAAAGCCCCTCCAGAACTCGTAGGCCCGTTCTGAAGCCACGCCCTCATGCTGAGCCTCTTGATGGGGGTGCCTTATTGACAGCATTTATAAAGTGCCCCCCCCCAACTATCCCTCCAGACCTCTTGATGCAGGACGGAACAATGGCCGAGCCAAATGGTTGGGCCATTCGCTTTTGACTGATGTTTATGAAGTTTAGGAGGTAGACTGCTTAACCTCCAAGGGGTGCGAGTTCCACAATGTTGGACCCTGTACAGAGAAGAAGTGTCTCTTGACCTTACTCTCCTATGAGAAGAGACTATATCCAGAGACGTGTAACATGATCTTGTTTAAACTTCACAAGTCTTTCTGTGAAACCTGTGGGTTGATTGCAGTATTCCAATGCATATAATGAAAGATATTTGCAAACCAAACATAGGGTCAGAGACTGCTACCAATGTTTAGGTACATTTGTATTTTTCTTGGTAGCGTTAGGTTCTGTTACATTTATTTGTTATTGTTTTATTTGCCTGGTATGTTTTATGCATTACTATATATATTGTTGCAATGTTGCTGTATTTGAAGTTATTGTGCAAGATGACCCGCAGCTTAGAATCAAAGCAACAGTAAATACCCTGCTTGGGAAGAGGTTCCTGAGAATTCTTTGGCCTTGGTCCCTATTTCAGGGATCTATGTTCCTATCTCAGAGTCCAGTTTCAGTGGTAGGTTCAAGCCACTCACATTTCCTCTCAGAGCATCTGACTGTTACTTTCGGACTGTTCTTTTTAGCTTGTAAGCCAGCGAGACTTACATATTCCATATTGCCTGCCTGCTTTGCAGATGTGTGGTTGGTTTATGACACTGCATATGTTGAGGTGTGGGTGTCACTGTCTTTGTGTGGATGAGATAATGCTCCCCACGATCAGCTCAGACTAGGCCTCCCCTTCGCCATGGTGGTGAGTGTTCTCACACCACTGCCAGGGAAGGAAGCAGGGTTCCGGGGAAGAAGTTCCCACATGTGGTCACTAGTCACACTGAGCCTAGGAGTTCTAGGGGTATATTTTATCTTGTGTCATTTTATTTATGTTTGTAGGGCACTAACTGCTAGTATTGTGGCATCGTAGAGCATTGTCTATCTGGGCTCCTGTTCGTGCTGATCTAGGAGGCCATCAGTCTAGATCGTGAGTTATTTGTGAGTGTCTGATCGCATGAGGATCATAGAGCGCTTGTTGAATGTTTGGTGTAGAACTGGTTTGTGGAGGTTGGCGTGAGAGTAAATTACTTTTGATCCTACACATTCTTTAGTGCCACTGTCCTGTAGTATTAAGCTCCTGGTCCAACAGTTACAGATAGCATAGAGGAGAGGCAGGAAGCCCTTCAAGGTTCTGGGTGGTTCGTTGTTGTGTCCACCCGACTGACTTTAGTTAACTGGGAGATTATTTAGTGAGCTCCAATGTGCCTGCTGGAGGCTATGCAACATTTTCACAAGCAATATGTGAAGCTCTATTAAAGACTATCATATTTGTGGGAAATATATGATGCATTTTGGGGGCTTTGTGCGGATATGCTTTGTGGTTCTCTGGGTCTCTTAGGGGTTCTCCGAGGGTCTGTTGAGGTACTTCAACAGTTGCTGGGGCGCTTTAATAATATATAGGGGTAACTAATGGTATAGTGAGGCGATGCCAGGGTCTGATGGAACTATATAATGGCATTTTCGCTCAATTTGAGAACCTCTTGAGGTTACGGGAGTGTCTGCTGGGGCTCTGAAAGCTCTTTGAATATCTTTTGAGGGCAGCATATTAGACTGTTGGAGGCCTGCAGAATCCTTTATTTAGGGCTATGTGAAAATATTTGGAGGTCAACATTTGGATGTTTATGGCCGTTCAGGACCCAAGTGACTGCCTACTGGAGTCCAGGGAGGGGTCTGGTAAGGCCAAGCCATGGATGATTGGAAGCACTTTAAGGTTACATTGGGGCTATGTGCTGTTATGGTGTTGGCTGTTATGTAATATTATGTGAGGGTTTGTTGAGGGCACATGAGTTTCTTCTGTGGCTATATTAGGCACGGTTGAGGGCTATATGAGGCCTTGCTAGGAGTATGCAAGGTCTATTAGAGATATGTGAGGAACTGTGCCACTATGTGAGGGTACTTAAATGCTATTTGAAACACTTTTGGGGGGTTGGGAACTAATGAGAAATTCTACTGGCACTGGGCAATAATCTGTTGGGCCCTATGGGATGGATTTTGGAGTTTCTGTAGGGTGTCGTGGCTTCAAATGAGATTCATGCAGGACTGTGTGAGGGTCAAGTGGGCAATGAAGTAGTGTGCGTTGGAGCTAATTGAGTACATGCTGTGGTTAAGATTTAGTCTTTTTGGGGATATGTGAATGTCTTCGAAGGCCTGCTAAGTGTATATGACGATCTGTTGGGGCTGTGCCGGGTGTTTCACAGGCTATCTGAGGGTCTGTTGTGGACTAAGAAATATTCTCTTGTGAGTAATTTATGGACGATTAGACATTTGGTGAGGGCTATTTTAGTTTTGAGAAGTTTCTCTGAGTGTCTTTTATGGCCTCTGTGAGACGTTATTGGGGGGCTATGTGAGGGTGTATTGAGACCATCCAATATTACTTTGAGCTATGGGAGAGGGCAGAAGGTAGGTCTGTGGGGCTGTCTGTGGAGGGCCTTTTGGATGTTATGTGAAGCTCTGCTGGATGACGTTGTTAAAGTCTATTGGGGAGAGGCGATGTTCTGTTTGGAGCTATACATGGAATGGTTGAGAGAGTACTTTAAAAAGTACTCATAGGTATATTGTGTCTGATCGAATTAGATTTTTGTTCATGTTTTATTTGTCCTTTCTCCTCAGATATCAAATCCACACAGGCCTCCAGCACTCCATCATACGCCCGCGCCAACCCAACTGCCTACCCCTCAATCAAGTCACTTTGCCACAGAAGCTGCAGGAGGCCGGATACTCCACTCACATGGTGGGCAAGTGGCATCTAGGCTTCTACAAAAAGGAGTGTTTGCCCACCAGGAGGGGCTTCGACACCTTCCTGGGCTCCCTGACCGGTAATGTAGATTACTATACCTATGACAATTGTGATGGGCCCGGTGTCTGCGGCTTTGATCTGCATGAGGGTGAAAATGTAGCCTGGGACCAGAGTGGCAAGTACTCAACACTCCTGTACACACAGAGGGTCAGCCGGATCCTGGCCGCACACAACCCCCAGGAACCCATCTTCATCTATGTGGCCTTCCAGGCAGTACATACACCACTGCAGTCCCCCAAAGAGTACATCTACCGCTATCGTAACATGGGCAACGTAGCCCGTCGCAAGTACGCCGCCATGGTGACCTGCATGGATGAGGCAGTGAAGAACATAACTTGGGCTCTCAAGAAGTATGGCTACTATGACAACTCTGTCTTGGTCTTTTCCAGTGACAATGGTGGCCAGACATTCTCTGGTGGAAGCAATTGGCCTCTTCGAGGCCGCAAGGGTACTTACTGGGAAGGTGGCATCCGCGGATTGGGATTTGTCCACAGCCCCCTACTGAAGCGCAAGCGGCGCACCAGCCGTGCCTTGGTCCACATCACAGACTGGTACCCCACACTGGTGTCTTTGGCTCGTGGAAACCTGTCCGATGCAGAAGGTCTAGATGGGTACAACGTGTGGCCTGCCATCAGCGAGGGAAAGCCTTCTCCAAGGACAGAGGTCCTTCACAATATTGACCCACTGTATAACTATGCCAAGTCTGGCTCACTGGAGGAAGGACAGGGTATATGGAATACGGGGGTACAGGCATCCATACGAGTGGGGGACTGGAAGCTCTTAACAGGGGATCCCGGCTACAGTGATTGGATACCCCCACAGACTCTAACCAACTTTCCTGGGAGCTGGTGGAACCTGGAGCGACTGACAGATGGGGTGCCCAAGTCCATATGGCTCTTCAACATTAGCGCTGACCCCTATGAACGCTATGACCGGTCTGAGCAGCGTCCAGATGTGGTCAAGGCCTTGCTGATGAGATTGGTCCAGTATAACAGGACCGCCTTGCCTGTCAGGTACCCAGCCGAGGACCCCCGGGGAAACCCAGAGCTGAATGGGGGTGCCTGGGGGCCATGGGCTAGCGAGGAAGAGGACGAAGATGGGTGGGGGGAGGCTGACGGTCTTCTAAAGAATAAGAACAAAAAGAAAAAATGCAAGATCTGCAAGCTCAGGTCATTCTTCCGGAAACTGAACACGCGACTCATGTCTAACAGGATCTGAGCTGGCGTCACAATCCCCGGAGCTGAGACGAAGTCCTGACTGGGCAAAGCTGCTTAGGACCAACGTGAGGCACATGCGGGACGGAGAAGTCAACATACATGGTCCAAAAGCACATATGCATGTGTGCAGAGTCCTGAGTGCACTTGTGTAGAAAGGCAGGTTTGTCAAAGGTTCAGGCATGCATGACTTGACGCAGCACACGTCCTGTGCTGAGGCACAAGTGACATGCTCAGAAGTACACATGACTTTCTTAGACCCATGTGCCATTCTCAGATACATGCTGAGGTTTGAAGGGCCTACATAAACGATGTGAGCTACTGAGACCAACATGGTGCTTTTTGAGGCACTAGAAAGTGATGTAACATATTTAACAAGTGTGTCATTCAGAGGCACACATGACATATGCTTATGGCACACATGAAATGCCAAAAGGTACATGTAACATCTTGAAAGTTTCACCTAACACTTGTTAAAATAAACGCACACACACACTGAGAGATATGTGAAAGTAAACAAGAGTAAAAAGTGAGGGCTGTGTGACATACCAGGAGAGGTAGATCCGAAATGCTTACGGTAATATGAACACAATCTGACCAGAATGTTGACATTGCAAGAGTTTGTTGATACATGCTTAGGCAAGTGCGGCAAGCAGAATCATTCAACCCATGCTAAAGTATGTGACATTCTGGAAGGCGAATTGCATTATGAAATGGACTCACTGCTACATTCTGACATGCACGTAGCATGATATGGTCAGTAACGACGTACGTATGGCCAGTTCATTAGTGATACCCATGAGGTGACATGTTCTTTAGCAACTCACAGAACTAGATATGATCTGCTGTTTCTTGGAGAGCGATGACGTGTAGAAAGAATGAAATGCTCACATGTAACAGAGTAATAGATGACGTTACAACGCATGCCATTACAACGCATTTTTAAAAACTACCATTACAACGCATTCCATTACAATGCATACCATTACAACGCATACCATTACAACGCATAATATTTTTAGGGCAACAGTAGGGTAGGTGTTGGATAGTGTAGGGGTAAAAATTACTATTCCCACTCCAGTGAATGCAACAGTAGGGTAAGTGTTGGATAGTGTAGGGGTAACAATTACTATTCCCACTCCAGTAAGTGCAACAGTAGGGAAAGTGTTGGATAGTGTAGGGGTAAAAATTACTATTCCCATGTACCCCAAAACCCATACCCACCTTAATACTAAAAACAAATCTCCATTACTTACCTTATGATGCGTTGTAATGCCATGCGTTGTAGTGACATGCGTTGTAATGGGATGTATTGTAATGGCATGCGATGTAAAGGCAGTTGCGTTGTAAAGGTAGGTCGTTGTAATGACTGCGTTGTAATGGATGTTTCCCGTAACAGAGACGAAGGTAAGAGCCCTGCTCTAACCGAACTGGACTAGTGCACAATATTCAGACCAAAGGTAAAGTACTCACTGGTCGCATAGAGTGAAATAGATAGGGAAATAATCTTCACTATTCACACGCTTTGTCAAAGTTACTTATTTTCACAGAATAGTTCACGCACTTTCCGTGGCTTCCATTCCCTTTGAGTGGTCTTACAGAAAATCTGCAAGTGCCAGTATATGCATAGCCCATATGTGCAGATCACACAATGCACAGAATTTGTACACTTTGTCTATGTTGAAAGTACCTCAGTTCTATCTAGATATGAGGCAGTCAATAAACAAACATGTAGTCTTTCAGCAGACTGTGTGTGATCTGACAGGGATGCACATTAGAAAAGGTACTCTGTTTCTCTTGTTGGGAGCCATCACTGACAAACATGGGTGTTCACTCTGATAGAAACCAGGAGCCAAAGCCAAGCATTTACGATGCCTTGCTATGGCATCGCCTTCATACTTATATACTTTAACCCAGGTGTGCCTCTAACCGATAGAGGCTCTGGTGAAAGATTTTTGATGGGACAGGTAAATGGAATTTTATCATTTGGGTGCTCCCTCTAATAGCATCATGTCAATTTTTTAGACGATTTGTGGTAATGAACTTCCGACTTCAGCCTGCCTGTAGAGCACTGCCCATGACTGAATGCACCCCACCTGACTGATGTATTGGAAATGGGGTGTCTTTACTGTTTTTGCTATTACTGAGCAGACCAGGAAAGCCTACTGAGAGGTGTGAAGCAGGTTTGTTAGAAGCTTTTTCTGAGGCCTGGATCAAAAATGTCATGTGGGGCCCCGCTTTGATTTTCTGGTAGGTAATCTAGTGAATCTTGTTCAAAGTAAAAATAGTGTCCTGAGTCACATTTACAGGTACCTCAGGTGCATGGCACCAGTTAGTGGCGACTGAAATTACCTGCCTCGTCATCAAGAAATCAGAAAAGCAGGCGAGGACTACCTTTGTGTGATATATAAATACATTTGGCAGTGGCAAAGAGAGCTCTGAAAAGAGCAGGCATGGGGCTCCCTCCTCATGACAGCCATGATGTGAAGGATGAAAAGGGACTGCAGAGTGCTTTTGGTAGATCTCGTGCCACACACAAAATGTCTATGGTTATAGAATCACTCTATTACAAACACCCTCCTGCCAATCTACTTGCAACAACCTGCTAATACAATTCTGTTTTTAATTAAAAGCTTGGATTGGTTTCCTTTCTTTTGAGGCTGTGTAATGTCGCAGTCAGAATTTCACTGTAGCACTCTCTGTCTGAGCCCTTTTGTGGACTGGAAACAAATGAACAGGGGATACATTTACTAGTTTTTCATGCAATGCAGCACAGCCACCAAAGTTACAGCATTACATTGTGTGAAAGTAAAAAGGCAGGACAGTGTCATATCTATAACGTTATAGGGCTGCTGCTGTCTTACTGAGCGCTGGTGCACTTTCAACTGCCTAGCACCACACACATCTATGCACCATCGTTCAAAGGAGTCCGTATGAGTATAACATAGGTTTTGTACTGGAAGAGTACCCTTCCAGTGAAAATACTATGCTTGGATGTACTTTTAACCCTTTGACACTTTGTGCACCAAACAGTATATAGTGCGCATGGCAAGTTAGAAATGTTTGGAGAAAAATAAGCTTTTCAAGATTCTTCCTTGTTCCTCCCTCGAGGAAGTGTAATTTTACGACTCAAAGCCCTGTATACGAACGTTTGTAGATAGAGCTTTGCATCAAAAAACTATGGGTGGTTGCATACCAATGTCCATGTACCGCCATTGGGATGACCCCTTGCTGCAAAGTAATGCCATGCCTGATGTTTTACTCATAGGCAAATTTCTAGCATAAAAAAGTGTTGTACTGGAAAGTATATACCAAATCAACATTTTGTGCTGGTTTGCATTACTTTTGGTGACTTTGCACCAGTGCAACATGTTGATAAATGTGGCCATATATTTTGAAGTGCACGCCCCTTGTATTAAAGTGCGTTTTCCTGGCTCCAGCTTTCAGATAGTTTAGGGAAATGTGTAATTGCGGGTTGAGCAGTGTCGTCACAGGCTAATAACTGGGATTCCTGTAGCCCAACTCATTATTTCTCTCCCTGGAATCCATGCCAAAAAGCCCAAGTTGTAACAGAACTCTGCCCCTCAAGAGACTGCATGCTGTGCAGCAACTTCCACATGTGCTGTTCCTTGCTGGCGTAAAGACATGTGCCCTGAAAGACATGTCCCCTTAGCATCCGAGTGGTTATGTACAATTCTTTTAGATTGCTTGACCCATGCGCACGTCTCGTCAGTACGACAGCTCTCAACTCTTCTTCAGTGGAATGAACTTTACTGTCCGAAGAGGTCAGCCACTGAAAGTCATCTGGCTCTCCAGCTGACGGTTGTCAAGCCCTTGTCAGACGTGTGGTTCTTTCCTAATTGTTCCCCTACATTGGTGTAGACCACGGATGACATCCTTTGTAACCTTGATGAAGGGCCTGTGTCTCCCTTGAGATTGCCATACTCATCTGAATTGTTTGATGCTCTTCACATAGAACTCTTCTTGCATAGATTGATCTTGCGTTTTCCTCTTCTTAAAAATATGTTGTTATGGATTAGGATTCCTTTGTAAGACTGGGTGGACCTTGGAGACCTTTCAAAGCCTGACCATTCTTGATATCTATGGGCAAGGATCTTCAGCAGGCCCCCTGCACAGCCTTTTATCTTGGTACCTACCACGCCCATATATAACCTGGTCTTCTGTAGATCACAGGAAGACGATCATTTCTTTGCTATGGCCTTGAAAAGGATCAGAGAGTAGATTTAAATCTACAAACGTATTCATGTTACTTCTTGAAATGGAAGCTCTATCATTGGGCTCGAGCCGGTAACAAAAGGTAAGTTAATCATCTGGTGGTGCACGTTCACATTGACCTCCCCATGGCATAGTAGGAAGACACTATTGTGTCCCCTCTCTACTTCTTACCTAGATCCTGCTCAGCAACACAAATTGTTCTGCTCACCTTATTTTTGTTTGGGGACATTCCACCAAACTACCGCAGATTGTGGCGCTTGAAAAATTCTAATGTTGTGCAGTTCTTACATAGTACTGAAATGGCTTAATGGTAACTCCAGCTTTCTTCAAAGAGCTCTCACTCCTGTTGCCCTGTTGCGATTTTAATTTATGAACACAAATAAATTGACCATTCCCCATTTTCCCTGGTATAATAGTGGAATTTCATGTGTGCTATTTTACCATTTTATGTTTGCCCCTCTTTGGGATTTCACAATCACCTTCTGTTTCAGAGGAACCTCAAAATCTAGGTGGTTCAAGGGCAGTCGTTTAATTTGGTACGTGTGTTCTTTAGTTTCTCTACGTGCCTTTGTACTCAGTAAGGGCCTAGACACTTTGACACGTTAGAACACTTTTACTTTTATGTGCTTTTGCTTCTCTACGTGCCTTTGTTCTCAGTCTGGTCCTCAGATGTTTGGGCACGTTAAAACAATGTTGCTGTTGTCTACTTCAGTTTCTCTACATGCCCTTTTTTCAGTCAGGTCCTAAGATGTGGCGCGTAGAACACTATTTCTGTTGTGTGTTTTAATTTCTCTACGTGTCTTTGTTCTCATCTGGTTCTCAAATGTTTGGGTGCATTAGCACACCATTGCCGGCATGTGCTTTAGTTTCTCTACGTGGCTTTGTTCTCAGTCAGGTTCTCAGATGCCTGGGTGCGTTAGCACACTGTGGTTGTGCTTTAGTTTCTCTGTGTGCCTTTGTTCCCTGTCAGGTCTTTAGATTTTGGCCGCATTAGCACACTGTTGGTGGTGTATTCTTTAGCTCTTCTCCGAGGCTTTGCTCCCAGATCCTTAAAAGTTTGGCATGCTGTAGCACCGTTTTGCTGCTGTCTGCTTTGGCTTCCCTTCGAGGCTTTGGGCTCAATGAGCTCCTTAGAAGTTTAGCGTGCTATAGAACATTATTGTTGGTGTGTGCTGTAGCTTCTCAGTCTTGTTCTTGGTGTTTTGGGTGCGTAGGCACAATATTGCTGCTGTGTGCTTTAGCTTCTCATTTGTTATGTTATGTTTTTTGTATTTCTAAAGCGCAACGGTTACCCAAGGGTGTCCTGGCGCTAGCCAGTGCCCTCTGAACAGAGGTTGGCAGAGGTTGGCATGGGAAACCTATATACTGAAGAGCCATGTTTTCAATCCTTTCCTAAACGCCATTAGATCAGTGGCGTTTTCTAATATGGAGAGGGAGATCGTTCCAGGCCCTTGCGGCACAGGTGACAAAGCTTCTCCCTCCCCAGTTGACTTTTTTAAACGAGGATACTAACACCCTCTTAGCTCCTAAAGAGCGGAGGGCTCTTTTGAGGGACATACCATTGAAATCGATGTTTCAGATATTCTGGCCCTATTCCTTGAAGGGCTTTACAAACGGTGCACAAGGATTTAAAAAGCACCCGTTGTCTAACTGGAAGCCAGTGCAGCCCTTTGATTTCCTTGATGAAATTTGGTGTGCCAGTAGCAGTCTAGCTGCTGCTTTTTGCAGAAGTTGAAGTTTGTTCAAGTGTCGCTTTTGAATGTTCAAGTAAAGGCTGTTGCAATAATCCACCCTTGATAGAATGAGGGATGTTATAACTACGCGTTGACTGTCCTCCAGCAAGAATGGCATTATTTTCTTGATCATTCTAAGGAGGTGGAAGCTAGCAGATGCAACCGCATTTATCTGGTCCCCGAAAGTGAGTTTATCATCAACTATAACTTCCTGATTTTTTATTTTCCTAGTCGGTTATGGTAGTGTGCCTAGTTCTTCCGGCCACCAGTCTGGGGTCCAGAAATTGGCATTATTTCCAAAGATAATGACCTCAGTCTTGCCCGAATTTAACTTCAGGCAGTTCTGGGTCATCCACATCTTGACTGAGTTCAGACAGTCATGGAACCTCTTCCCCTTCTCTGACTCCTGCCCCGGCAGCAGAGACACCACAATTTGCGTATCATCTGCATATGAAGTGAGCTGAAACCCGAAGGATCTAATCAGGTCCGCCGGGGGAGACACGTAAACGTTAAAAAGGGTGGGACTGAGGGAAGACCCCTGCGGCACTCCACAAGGTAAGAAAAAAGGTTTAGATTGAAAATTGTCCAAGGCCACAATTTGAGTTCTTTCAGTCAGGAAGGATTTCAGTAGCTTCCAGGCTTTACCTTGAACCCCACAGGCTGACAGACGGTCCATCAGGAGATCATGGTGGACCGTGTCGAAGGCGGCAGAACGGTCCAGTATAGTTAATGCCGCATTTCCTCCCTTATCCAGTGCTTCCTTTATTTCTTCAGTGGATTTTATAAGGACAGACTCTGTGCTGTGTCCTTCCCTAAACCCATACTGGGTGGGATCTAAAATATTATTTGCCTGGAGGAAGGCACTAAGCTGTATATTCATGGTCTTCTCTACCAATTTCACCGGCAGTGGAAGGCGAGAGATTGGCCGGAAGGTATTAGGATCCTTAGGGTCCAGATTTTGTTTTTTTAACAATGTTCTAGGATAATTCCCTGACACGAACATGGCATTAAATACGGAAGTAAGTGAAATGGCAATAGGTTGTTTGTGGGCTAGTTTAATCACAGAGACTGGGCAGGGGTCGTAAGGAGAGCCTGATCTAATAGAGGTGAGGAGGTTTATAGTATCTTTCGTGGCCAGTGGGGAGAACTTGTCCAGAATAGGCGGTAGGTCAATTGCTGTTGCTATTTTGGCCCCCATAGTTGGAGCATCCATCCCTCCCAACGGGGAGAATCTAAAAGACGAGAAAATAACCTCCACCTTCTGTAAAAAGAAAGTGGCGATTTCCTCACACAGCTCTTGACTGCTCTGAATTTAGGTAGGCCGGGGGCGGACAATCTGGCTACGGTCCTGAAGAGTTCTTTAGTTGAAGATTTAGCCAGTTTGATTTGGTTTGCGAAGAATGCTCTTTTCATATTAAATAAGAGCCTTTTATAGAGCATAAGACTTTGTTTGTAGAGTTCTTTTTCTGCTTCATTGTATTCGCTTCTCCAGTTACGTTCTAGATGCTTACAGGCAAGTTTTTGTTTACTTAGTTCATCAGAGTACCAGGGAGCTGTTGGTTGAGAACGTTTAGGAAACCAAGTTTTCACAGGGGCTATTTTTTTACAAGCTGTCTCTATCCACTCTGTATAGCAGATGGTAGCCTCCTCCACCTCTGTAGGCAGCGAACAAGCAGTTGCCGTAAGAAAGTCTTCTAATTCTGTGCCCTTAATTTTATTCCATGCTCTTAGTTCTATCTGACTCTTAGAGGCCCCCGTACTATGATGTCGGTCAGGAAGGGCCAACTCAAACTGAATTGCGATGTGATCTGTCCAAGCAAGTGGCAGCGACCCGGTGCAGATTAACTGGGGATGGTTGGAAAAAATCCCATCCAGGGTGTGCCCTGCAAAATGAGTGAGACCTTCTACGAGTTGCCTTAAATATACGCTACTCATCACATCGACAAGAGCGGTTGTATTGGGGTCAGTAAATGCTTCCAGGTGAAAATTAAAATCCCCAAGTATAGTGAATGCGTCGGAGCAGAGCCCAACCTCTAACAGGGTTCCAACTGAAGTTAGAAATGTGTTCCTCGGACCTGGTGATCTGTACAGTAGAATGCCCTTAAAGGAGTGTTGGTGGGGTAGGTAAAAACTAAAGGAAAGTGCTTCACAAGCCAAATTGGATGCTGTCTGAAAGGCAGCGTGTAATGAATTATGGTATATTACTGCCAGCCCCCCCTCTCCTGAGAGGCCTATCCTGTGTGTGACAGAGGAAACCAGGTGGAGTGGCTTTAACAAGGTCTGGTCCTGAGGCATCATTTGTCCAGGACTCAGTAACAAACGCAAGTTTTATATTGTGGTCCTCCATGAGTATTGCATTCTCTGTGCTGTGTTTTACCAATGATCTGGCATTTAACAAAAAACATTGTAGTGGGTTTACTTGGGGCCTCTCTGTGTTACCCCATTTCTTTGGTTTATTGGGCTTAATTGCTTGATATAGGATTTGGGGGAGAGATTTTTTACAATTTGAGCAAGTGGGGAAAGTTGCACTAGGAATTGCGTAAAATGTTAGACACAAACATGCGGTGTCCTTACATTTCGAATTCAGAGCGAGTAGCTCAGGCCTAGAGTACCTTAGGAGGGTCAGGATGTCTGGCTTAGGAGAGGCAAGGGGGCTGACTCCGAGCGCAGACGGGCGCAGATGGGCTTGCCTTTGGCTCGCCAGCGGCGGTCGCGTCAGCATGCCCATTTATGCTATTGGGCTGAACAACTAGCCCGCTAACCAAAATGGCGGCCCTGCTCTAACTTGCGGGAACAAACCAATGTACTGCCGAGCTGAGCCAAAGTGCTACGTGCAGATGAGGATAAGTACATTTATTCACAGAACTCCACAAGGTAAGGATAAGTACAATTATTCACAGCAATTTACAAGTTTTTAAAATCAGTAAAAACTTTTTTTTTTTAAAGATTCCCCTGTCAAGCTATAACTCAGCTCTGAGTCAGGGAAAGGCAGCCAGTTCCTTAGCTTTGGGTGCGTTAGCACGTTGTTGCAAAACAATAAAAAATAAACCAGGAAATTAAAATTCTTAATTACCCCCGACCAGAGTGGACGAAAATCATGAATAATACTAGAGAAAGATAAAGATACGATGCAAGACAGAGAAATCTCAATGCCTGTGTAATGTAAACGTTTCTCCTAGAGAGTGCACGACTGAGTAGCTCTAAGCAAGGCAGGTGGCCTGATCACGGCCTAAGTGCACTCCTCGAATTCTGGGGTGGATATATCACGTGGATAATGTCCTACTTTGGACCGGGAGCTGGAATTTCAACTCTAGCCTAGTCTCATAACGACATTTGCATGATCCTAGCACGATCGCTGTATCTCCAGTTGCCCACGTTCTTTTGCTGATAAAAACACGGAGAGCTTTAAACAGGCTTAATTAACCTCGATAGCAAAACCGCACATTTAAGAGATAGCGCTGACTCCACTGTTTGAGAATTCAAGCTGGCTTCCACATCGGAGTAGAGCCAGTTTTATGTTCAAATTTCACCACTGTGTGGCGACATTGTTCCGCTGATTTGTGCAGCGCACACGGTTTCCGATGTGAGTCAATTTACCTTGTTTTATACAGATCATTTACAATCACAGCCCCGTGGCTTCGCCGCTCTACAAGCAACAACGACTGCTATGTGCTATTGCCAAACGCAATGGCACCGATTTCCTTAAACTTGAAAAGATGAAATTCTAGACGGCTGCGATTTTCTCTAGAGGGAACCGTTTTCAAGACCATATACTGTGCAATCTCGTACCTCGTTCGGATATTTTAATGCACTGTTTTCTCTATTCATTGGCTTCTCAGATGAGGTAGCTGGGCTGCGGGATGTATTACACGCTGAGTAATCAATGTGAAGGTGTAGAGAGACATTTTGTGCCCGAAGACTGTGGTAGAAATGATTGAGACTAGAACCTAGGCCTGTGCATAGTTTGTATTACACGAGCATAGTGTCAAGTCCAATTGTCAAGCTCCTAGCAGCGTATATTCTTCTCTGTCTTACGCTGATAGTGCAGCTTTCTTGTTGGAGAGGCGGTCCGAGTAGAAGTGTTTTGCAGGAATCAGTGATGCTCGTGACAGATGGCAAAACAGAGTTCTTGTGAGGAAAAGCATTGTGGAATTCACGCTTTTGCGTGAACAGATGCCTGTGCACAGCCGGGGTAAAACCTTGTTCTTGTGAGAACTACGCAATAGTAAACCATGCAGCTTCTCCAGCCACCTACTCAACGCCACTGGACTTTGGGCACAAAAGTTGGCATAACGGAATGTTCTGTTGGTTACTCGGGATGTACAATCTCTTTTGTCCCTAACAGCAGCCTTGAGGAGGCCTTGCAGGCAGAGACCGAGGAGGCAGTAGAAAGAGGAACCTGGAAAAGGGGCGAGAGTAAACGAGACACCAAGAGTGTCAGTGAGCGAGACATGGGAGAAGGTGACAGACGGTCAGTGGTGACACTGAGAGGATTTATGGTCGTGCTGGGGCATGGCTATCATTAGTGCAGCAGGTGCAGTGATAGCAGGTCCTAGGGCTGCTGAGGTGCCCACTGCACCACAAATAGGCTGCCTATTACTAACCCTCTTTGGAGGGGGCATTTTCCTTCCTTGCGTTGGGGCCAGGCTCCCTTGAGACACCACTAAGCGTGTGACAGTGAAGAAGAAAGAGAGGTGATGATGAAAGAGAACCCTGGAGGGGACAGTGAGAGAGAAAGCTTGGAGGGAGGATTCAGGCAGAGGTCTTAGGGGGATGGGCCCATCAGGATTGTACAGCTGTGGCAGGAGGGAAACAGTCTTGTATCCAGTGAAGTCTGACAAGAGATAGAACCCCTTCCAGCCCTGGCACTCTGGTAGGAACTCTTCCCCGTTATCTACAGGTACATCTCCTCTCCTACACATCATCTGGTTCCTTCTGATCTGGCTTGTCTAAGGGTGGGGGTTGAGCGGAGCTGGTGGGTTGCGAAAGGCCCCATGGTAATATCTTGACTAATATTTTCTTCTCCCTTCATCTTTCTACTGTATACGATTTAAGTACCCGACAGATGTCAAACCTATAGGTTTGAATCCTATAATGTTATTTTCTGAAATTTCCAAAATGCAGGATGGTGACACAGTGCGCCCACATTCTATGGTACGGACACTGCTTTTACATCTGAACCATAGGGAGCATACTACACTCGCTGCGTCAATCACTTCTGGTGAAACGCCACATCAATTTCAAAGTACTCTGCCTGGTACAGGGAGCTTACCATGGAGATGGACCACACTGATGGACAAGTTTGACACAAGTTCTGCAAGATGACTTGTATAACAGCAATTCAAAGTAAATAATGAATACATAAACATGTTTTTGCCAGGCAACCAGTGCTTAACTTGTAAAAGAATATGCGCTGGTACCCAAACTTTTTGCTCAGAAGCCACCGTCAGCACTGAAGAAGATCGTGGTGCCGAATACCAAGGCTGCATAATCTTGATTCCCCCTCATGCATCTTTAATCCATTATCAGATACCCCCTTGCCCTTAAGCTCACTCTTGCATGATCTTTTTCATCCCTGCTTTCTCCGTTTGTCACTCTGTTCCCGTCTTTCTACCCCCACCTTGTTTTTTTCTCTCTCTTGTTTTGGATCAAAATCTGTTGAGGAAAAATAAGTCTTGATCCCCAAAAATAAGTGCTGGTGGGCCCAACTGCAAGCACCGTCTCAAATTAAGGACTGCAGGCAGTTATGTGTATCTGGTAAATCATATTCTGTGAGTTTTATCAGCTACTTACGTCAGGGTGGGGGAAGATGGCGCTCCTTTCTAGCTGCACAACTGTAGAACGCACGTCCCACTTTGTCAGGGCCAGCAATGGTATCGGACTTGTCGAAAAGCCGCAAGGACAAGACACTTCCCTTCCTTAATGTGCTTTATGTCCAAAAGTCGAGTCAAGAGCTAGACATTCCGCAGAGGTAAACTAACTTCCCAAGCATAGGTTGCTGCATGGAGTAGCCATGCTCACCTGAGCAGGTCCAACAAGAGATGGCAGCCAGGTGTTAGCTGCTGCTTTACTCCAGCAGGCAGGGATGATTTTTTATCAGTCCATATGCTAAAACATATTTTTCTGCAAATGATTAGATATGTTCTGTTGTTACACACATATGCTCTGCATGACACACTTCTATGATTTGTAAGGTCCGGTAACACTTTCAGAGTCTGGGTGTTCCTTATGGATTTGGGACCCCAGTGTGTATGTCCGAGTCCCTTTCAGGTTTGCTAACGGTAGTATTTTACCAAATCCATAAACATGGGAGTAATCCAGACAGCAGACGTTTGCACAGGCAATTCACATGGCACGGACGCACTACCTCTGCAACAGAAGTTCATAGTTTGCTTTGCATAATGTATACAGCGCCCCGTTTCTCCTCATCCCTTGCTAGTGTGAAGCGACCTGTGCAATACATTTGTTTTTCAGCTCCAAAATGCCCTTGGTGGTAAGGTTCATACTCGATAACCTCTAAAACATAACATAACATAACATAACAGTTACAGCTATCCTTTATATGGTGACAAATGAAGGCCAAATACATAAAAATCGCAAGATTCCACATCAAATGAAGTCCATTGCCTAACTGTGACCAGCTACACAACACCCACCCACAATGCAGCCACAAATGACGGCTTAGCCTTAACATTTCGTGCATTGTGGGTAGAGCCGAGTGTTGCTGCCAAATCGCGGGACACCAGATGTTCTGTGGTGATTATGCTGCTCGTCGTTTCTGGTGGTGCTTGTAATTGTGTATAATGTAAATAAACAGTACACTTCGTATCTGTGGGTGTTGTTTGTGAGCCGCACAGAGGGCTTTGTGACCTATAGTTTGGGACTCGTTGTCCAATACTCGTTGTTCCGAAGAATTATTTCCCCCCGGGCTGTGTTGGCGCCAAGGGCGTGCCGCACACCATGACCTAGGGGTCGCCATGTCGCTGCAGGCGCACGAGGCAGAGGTCTGGTGTCTTATTGGGCTACCTTCAGTCAGACGCGGCAGCATGTTGGTTGAGCTGCACTGACCAATAGCGAAACTGGAGGACGTCCTTACAGTACGGCTCGAGGGCTGGCAGGTCTGGGGCTGAGGCAATGACGTCAGGCTTGTTTGTTAGCAATGTCAGTGCTGCACCTGCTCTTTGTACGGTGGATGCTCGTGATGTTGTTGACCGTACTGTACCTCATCAGTGATTGAAGGAAGATTGACTTCACAGCTGTGACGTGCTTGTTCTGAGTGTGAGGGGAAAGCTTACAGCGCTGCTGCCTGCGCTGCTCATGTACTCTTTTGCTCCTGTAGAGGGGGTTCAGGTAGCCCACAGCTACCTACAGAGCAAGAGAGGTCATGCTCTTTGTGAGAAGAAAACTTGCATTGCTGCTGACTTTGTTCCAGGTGCTTGACCTGCTCCTTTCTTCATTGTACTAGTTATGCATGTGTGTGAGGGAAGCTTGCGTCGCTGCTGCTTGTGCCATAGCTGTTCAGTGCAGGAGGGATGGTAGCCCTGTCGCTCCCCCTATTCTGTGTGATGGAAGCTTTCATCGCTGCTGCATGTGCCATAGCTGTTCTGGCTAGGAGGGGAGATAGCCCTGTCAATACCCGTTATGCGTGTGGTTGAAGCTTGCACTGATGCTGTTCATGCTGTAGTGGCGGCTGGTGGATTTGAAAAGTGGTGAGGCGCATATTTAACATCGAAGTTGTAACCCCTGACGAGCCCCCCAGACCATCCATTTAATTGCCCAGTGGCAGTGCCCTGATGCATTGCACAGATTTTGGGAGCTTGAAGGCTTTCAGCCCTATCAGAGTTTGGAATAATTCCTAAAATTGTTCCTGTGTGTTTTTAATTTGTTGCTAATTTTATTTTAATGTGAAAATGTGCACTGTGCAAAAAGAACAGTGCCGCCAGGGAAGTTTACATAGGGACAAGAATAATATGTTAAAGGCTGACTGTGCAAACAGGAAATTAGAATAAGATTGCAGAAAACGGATACAAGCATTTTTAATATCAAAATACATATGATACCATTGCAGCTACAACTACCGTTCCTAGGTCCAGGGCCATGCAGACATTGCAGTACGTCACAGATATTAGAACTAGACACCTGCCAGTTTAAAATATTAACTAGAGCGTGTGCTTACAAAGAACAAGTATTAAGTTATTTAAAAAAAAAAAAACGAAGGTTTTCAAGTCGCCTCATCTCCAAGGTGTAATTTAACACCATTTGCTGTCACTTAAAAATAATATATTAACGCGAGAGGCTACATTAACATTATCCATCTATACATTGGAAAGATTTCCATTCTAAAATTACAGACTGCCACAAATTACCTATATCAATTGTTGTACTTGTTTTCCCTTGCATGGGAAATTATTTCCACTGCACATCTCGCACTGCAGGCCCCGGTAGGGAGGCATGTGCCGACTCCTGCTTGGGCACCTTTCATCCTCCACACATGCCATCCACATCCGTTTTGAGTGCCTGCGCAGACCAAGGTCCCACATGTCACTAGCAAGGAGTGAAACGGCATAAGGCCCCTTCCAAATTGTGTTTACGTGCTTTTCTCAAGCTTTGAACTGATGTCCTGCAGGTGCAATAAAATGCAATAGCAAACAGAGTGCAGTCGAAAGCTTAGCTACACAAAGTTACCACTTCCACCTCGTGAGAGAACATCCTATAAATATGCTAATTCTAAATTGCACCTTTCCTTGAGGGTGAAATACTGATTACTGAGCCTGGGTAGCAGATAGCTGACTGCCCAGAGGGTTCAAGGCCATGCCTGCCCGTCTCTCCTGGACGCATCATATGCAAAATCCCCCCGTCAGCCGCTTCATGTTACCATAATCTTGCTCAGGAAAGGGAATGCAGGCTATGGAAAGGGAGCAGAAACGCGATCTACACACACAAGTACTGATACAAACACACTCTTAACTCATACACCCACTCACCTCGGGCACACGCTCAAACATAAATATGTGCACTCACACGCAGACATACGCGCATATATACTTATACACACAAGCAGTCACGCTCAAGCATACTCATATGGACTCTCATACAGGCAAACTCACTCACACAAATTATTCATGCACCACAACGATCACAACGTTTTTGCAAACAAAAACAAAAGTCAGGTAACTTGTGAATTAATTGATTTCATGATAATATACACAACCAGGTTTTCTCATCTATGCATTTTTTTAAACATGACGTGTTCGGGTTCTTTCCTCCCTCAGCTCTTCCGAGGTCCCAGCCTTCTCCCCACAATCACAATCATGTATGTGCTCAAATAAAAGTTATTTTACCTCGGGGATCGCATTCGAACTGTGATTCTTTCTCCATGTTTTTGCCTCCCACTAATTACGGCAGTATGAACTTTAAACAAGCGGAAACTATTTGCTTTTCCAATCGCGGCCGGCATGACGGGCGGGTGGGGGAGGGGGGTGGAAATGGGGTCGCGGTTGTCGCGGGGGATGGGGGAGGCGGGAGGGGTTCGTTTAATTAAAAAATATATATAAAATAAAACGTAACTTACCGTGCCTGCGCCGCTGCCACCTCAGCTTCTGGATGGGTCCGACTCCCGTCCCGACTCCCGCCGTCCTGCCTTTTCAAATTCTGAATCCTGCATCGTCATCAGGAAGAAAGACAGCTCTCCCTCCGCCAATCACAACGTTGTGATTGGTGAGGCGCATCGGCGCGCGCCCACCCGGGCCATTTTCTCTATGTAGGCTGCTGCATGCAGCAGCCTACATAGAGAGAAAGGGAGAGTGGGCGGTCCTGCTCGAGGGCAGGGGGAGTGGCTTGCCCACTGTTGTGCATACTGACTGTTTGGTCGGCCCCAGGGCCGACCAAACAGTCAGTATGCACAACAGTGGGCAAGCCACTCCCCCCTGCCCTCGAGCAGGAACGCCCACCCCCAGCCAGGCACTTCTGCAGTTCTGCTTTCTTGCCGTGCGAGAAGGCAGAAACATAAAATGGTAGTTATTACCATTTATGTTTCTGCCTTCTCGCACTGCGAGAAAGCAGTGGGGCAACGCCCCCACACCCCAATGGGGGAGCCGCCACTGTGCTGTACTGAACAATCTGTGACGGATGCATGTTGCTGCTCTGCTGCTGCTTGGTCTATCATAGTCCTGTCTCTGAGGCGAGTCTGTTCCACTGTTGCATCGGTTACACCTGTTAGACTGGTGAGGTATGTTTCCATTGCTGCTGCCTATGTTTTGCTAGTTATGTGTGTGAGGCATCCTTGCACTGCTGCTTCTGCGGCTGCACCTTTTGCTCACTATGCCACCTCAGTTTGGACCCAGCCATATGCAAATCAGTCTTGACCCTGCTCCTCATGGGAACAGTTCACCCCTCATCAGTCAGGCTAGCTTGAATCCAGTGGCACAGCGAGCAAGGGAACCACATCTGAGCATACCCTTGGCCCCTAAGGGCAACCATAGCAAACACAACAAGATGATGGACAGAGTGCTGACAAAACAATCTCCATTAGAAGCCTTAGAATCATCTTGCACTTCACTGATTGCTGATTAATGCACTCAACCACAGCCACCATATTACCAGACCAGAACACAATTAACTGGTTGCAAAACTGATCCGGCCAAATAGAGAGTGCTACCAAAATAGTGAACAACTCAAGGAAGCCTATATTGATAACCAGCCCGGATTGCACCCACTCCCGGGGCCTCCACTGCGCACACCAAGCTGAACCTAAAATGGCTCTAGAACCTGCCACATCCGTGAACAGACCTAGCTCCTCATTGCTTTTGGGTTGCCCAGGCCACACCACCAACCCCTTGAAGTCCTGCAGAAATGACTCCCAGATTTTCATATCCTGCCTGACTTCACTATACAGCCTGGTATGATGATGCTTAACCTTTAGGCCAGACATGGCCTGGGAGATGGATTGAGAAATGGGGCGGCCCATGGGTATGATCCGAAGGGCGAAGTTCAGCTGCCCAACCAAGACCTGCAACTGATGCAACGTGACCTTCGTAGCCCCCAGACATGCTCGCAAGGCTTGGGAGAAAGCGGTGAGCTTCTCCACAGGAAGCCTGGAGACCCCAGCCACTGAATCCAACTCTATTCCCAGAAACTCAATAGTGGTAGTAGGCCCCAGTGCCTTGCCCAGTGCCAAAGGCACCCCGATCTTGCGCATCAGCTCCTGGAAAATCTGCAGTGCCTCTGCACAGTGCCCCGACCCATGCGGCCCCAAGAAGAGGAAATCATCAAGGTAATGCAGTACCCAACAATGGCCCCACCTGCGCGGAAGACCCATTCCAGGAAGGTGCTGAATTCCTCAAAGTAGGAGCCAGATACCGAGCAGCCCATGGGCATACACATGTCAAAATAGAAGGCATCCTTAAATTGGAAACCAAGCAGGTGAAAATCCTTTGGATGCACATGCAGCAAGCAGAAAGTGGATTCAATGTCAGATTTAGCTAGCAAAGTCCCAGGTTCCAGCTCTTGCAGCATCTGAATCACCTGATTGAGAGAGGCATATTTAACTGAGCATAGAGCCCCATCGATAGCCTCATTACCTGACTGCCCTCTGGGTGCTGACAGGTTATGGAGGAGCCTATACTCCCCAGGCTCCTTCTTAGGGACCCCCCCCCCAGGAAGGGAGCATGTGAAACCATCCAAGGGGCTCACTTCCAATGGGCCCACCACCCTGCAAAGACCCAACTCCTTCAGGACTATGCCTGGGTGGTGAACTCCGCTCCTTTTGCAGAGTCTGTGGAGTTTTCTGCACTCCGCGCTCTGCGGAGCATGCAGAGTTCTGAAAAACTGTGCTCCGCATAGCAGAGCTGAGTTTTTTCCTCGCTCGCACTTGCCGACGTCAAGTTGGCGAGCGCGAATGAGGAAAATCCACCTCTTGGTGAGATTTCTCAACACAGGCGGTCGGATTTCTCAACGCGGGTGGTCGCGGATGGTCGCGACCGGTCACGTTGAGACACCTTCCGTTCCCATTGAGAACGCTGCTGCTCGAGTAGAAAATCTACTCGAGCGGCAGGAAAGAAGTAGCACTCCGCCACTTGCGGAACTCAGCGTAACACAGCAGAGTTTTTTAGTCACTTCTCGGAGTTCCGTGTAGTGGAACTCTGCAAACTCCATCCAGCCCTATTAAGGACCTTCACACTGGCCACCTTTGGGTTAGTCCTGAGCGACTGCTGATTGTTACAGTAAGGGGCTCCCTATAACCCACTGCGGTGATCCTAAAACAATATCTGCGCTGCCACTTTTTTATTGTACACATTGAGCCATGGAACCATTGTGGACAAGATAACTGGTGAGGAAGCCTTCTTTAAGACCAGATGATCAATCCTGCTTCTTGACATCTCGGGTCCCTGGATTTCTTAAAGCACTTGGATTCAGGGTGCAAAGACAAGCCACAGAAGGAGCAGCAGTGCTTAAAACTACAAGTCCCCCCTGGCCTGGTACAGGTGCACTGACTGAAATCCCAACAGGCCTCCTTCTTCCCCCCACCCCCTGCTGGGCTGCTAGCGGACCCTATTCTCACACGAAATGACTGGCTGGTGTTAGTGTCCAGCTGGGAATGCTTCATGTGATGGAGCCATGTGATCAGCTCAATCTGATTCCATGCCAATGCTGGGTTGGAAGCCTTATCCCTCCTAAACTCAGTATCATACTTCGCCAATATGACCTGATAAATTGAAAAGCCTCTAATCCAATGCCCCAAAGCCTCCTTGACCCTCCCCTTGTGAGACCAGTGATTACAATCCCTAAAGTGCGAACACAACTTGCACTGCTTGGCCTCTCCCTTGTCCAATTTGTCTACCAGTAAATCAAAGATATCCACATGGGCCCCCTTCCAAAGTTTCTCCTTGACCTCCATTGAAACGTGACTGCCTAACTGCCACGGCCGGACTGGGAACCGAAACCGGCCCTGGCAAATAGCTCGGCCGGCCCCGGAGGCGGCCGAGCTGTTAGCCAGGGCCGGTTATAGCCGCTTTTGTTTTGTTACAGGGGGCCGATATTGCTGCAAAACCAGCCCCCGGCAACAGAAATGCCCCCCCAGGGATCCAAAACCGGCCTCCACCCTGGCGGCCTACAGGGGAAATGCCCGGTGCCCCCGACAGCCAGTCCAGTCCTGCTAACTGCTCACGCTCCGACTACACTTCATCCAAACTGACGGGCGGTAAAGGAGCCCCCGTACCTGGATGAACCACTGCCTGACCTGGGGGAATAGTCACTGTCGCTGCAGAAATCCTGGGCATGCTGCCCCCCAATGCGGGGCCCACCGCTAACAGCACCAGGCCTGCCGACTGTGGGGGCACACCACCGATTCCGGCCTTGGCATCCATTGTGCTCCCTTGAGTCCCCGTGAGGAGGTGCAACAGCCACAGCCATGCCACTACTCAGTGCCGGGCCCCCACGACCACGGCAGACCCTTGAGTCACCTAAACTCTCCCACCAAAGTGAGCTACCAAGCGCCTGGCCTTTTCTAGGTCATCAACTTTGCTAGTGCCCGCCAGGGCCCCCCCTACCAAAGGAGCTGACAACATCCTGACACTAGAGAGCCACAGCAACACACTTGTTAAACTATTCACCAAGTCTGACTGTGCAGGTCCTGCTACGGGTGCAGCTCTGATGTCTGTGCTCCTAGCCCCGTTCTGGACGATGCCCCCGCCTGACGTTGGACCTATTATCGCGGTGATCGCCCCCTGCACTGTACTTTAGCCAGATTCACTAGGCCCTGGGGTATGACCCACCGGGGAACCCCCCAACATGGTGGGGTCTGGAACACTTGACGACCCAGTGGCAGTCACTGCCTGAACTTGCTCCGCTCCCTTCCACTTACTCTGTACCCTGACCCTCTTCGGGACCAGGGGAAATGCCTCTTTGGGAGGCACTCCAGTCCTCAGCAGTCTTTCCACCTGCTCCTCCGGAGCCACCGCCCCTGAAGACTGCGACCTCCATGCAGCAATCGCACCATCCATAGCGCCCACCCTACGGATCAAGGCTTCCAAGAGCACCTCGATCCTGGACTGCTTCATAGCTTTACGCGCTCCAGTCATAGTGGCCGCTTACGGAATGATACTCCCTAGATCACAATGCCATTGGCCAACCAGATAGGAATCACAATCAGAAGCACCTGCCTACCCTACTATCCTGTTCCCAAATTGCTCGTGGGCACAGAAACCACAATGCCACCACCACAGAGCCACAATAATGCCACCCACAATGTGTGGCCACAAACCCATGCCCCTCACCCAAAGCACGAACATGCATGAACAGGCAACTCGCCCCTCAAAACAATTCCTCCAAAATGCTGCTCCTGTGAGTGCCAGCAGGCTCCCCACGGAACACACAATGCACACCACCCAACATAATGCCCACCGTGTGCCCACAATGCTCAGTGCCCCAGTCCAGTAGTGCCCAAAAAACACAATCCACAGTCCAGTAGTGCCAAACAGCGGACCCCAGCCAGAGCCACCACCGAGCACAAAGTGCCCAGGTCAGGTGAGCTAGGCTCGAACCCGTGCGGAACCCGGACTGGAGAATGTCTGTGCTGCTGTCCTTGATGCCAAACAACGCAGTGCAACGTGCAGAGCGGGAGCGCGCTGGACCTGCGGGCAAAAAAACACAAAAAAAACAGAGACAAGGAAAAACATAGGAGATGCCGCTGGCCGTTGCGGCAGGAGCAGCAAGGGCAGTGTCCCTGCGAGGCGGCGATCAGGAGCGAAAAACCTGACCGCCGCCTCGTGCCCCCTTTTATGGGTGGCAATTTGTGGACCAATCGGACGCCTGCCCTGATGCATATCAAATGCCTTCCAAGGTCACAGCCCCGCACGCAGGCAATCGCTGCCCTTAATGTTGAGAGGCGGCAGCCAGCCTGGCGAAACCGACATGCATGCGACTCCACCGAGGTGTGAGAGCATTGGCCAAATGATCCTTCTATTGGTCGTGCTGATGTGAACATTCACTGTGTGCCTTTAGCCTCACTCCTCCTTTTGAGTGATCTTCAGACTTTTGGTCGCAAGCTTAGCATTGTTCTTCCACTTGGCCTATGCCTGTCGACTGTCATGCCTTTAAGAAATAGCTAATGACTCCCCTCTTCGTCTAATGACCATTTTACCTTTCTGTCCTTTCCCTTAAGAACCAATAAGAACACTCACATATAAACAAGGCACCTGCATTCTGCGCATTCTCAGAATGGCTCACTAAAGACCTCTATGAAACTGGAATGAGCTGTACTACCGATGAGCAGTAGCGGCTCCTCCGCTACGGCTTTCAAGCAGTGTGAAGTAGAAACAAAAAATGATAATAACTCGGAGCAGGGCAGGGGAGGTGTGGTTTGCCCACTCCTAAGTGTGCAATGACTGTTTGGTCAGCCCTCTCGGGCCGCCCAAACCAGTCATGCGCACTTTCCCCGTTCTCAATGCAAGCTGCATTACAGCCTGCTTGGAGAACATGCCCAGGCCCCCATTCCCTGGTTGAGCGTCAAATCAGGATGCTCTAAACCAATCACAACACTGCATTGCAGCGTTGTGATTGGTCAGGGGAGCCTGGGTGGCTACTAATCACAATGCTGCATTGCAGCGTTGTGATTGGTCAGTGGGGCCTGGCTGTGCTTCCTGTTCCTCGAGGAGAGCAGGAGCAGAGACGCGGGACCCAGCGGCAAGGTAAGTCCATTTTTTTTTATTATACGCACCCGCCAAGCCCACCCCCCGCGCCCTGCTACCCACGAGCCATGCCGGCCGCCACTGCCGATGAGTGCGTCAGTTGTACGTCAGAATATTGCTAGCAAAGATATCATCTTACGATGGAAGAAGACAAGTCATCCAAACTAAAGGATGGTTAAGAGACTGTGCTCTTGCTCTATGGAAGGGACGAACATAAGAAGAAGAAGGCAAGCTGTCAAATAAGAAGCAAGCACAGGGAAGTGACAATAAAGCTAGCCAATGGTAAGCCGTTGGCTGGCTCTAAGCCCACTGTATGTTTATGGGATGTTTCACAAGAGTCGTTCACCTCCAGGCAGCTAAAAACTGTCTGGTTGGTGAGATGGAATGATCAAATGCTCAGTACAGAGAGTCTGGAGTGCGACTCCAATGCCACTTGTCTATTACATCAGGGACTGAAAGAACCGTCTGTTCCAGGGCTGCAAGGACAACTTCTGCAGCGCAGTCGCCATTCATGAACCTAATAATCAGTATAAAGGAGCCTTATGATCTCTTCTCCCAGCCTTCCCTTACTGAACTCATTTCAAATCAGAAGAAAGACCAAAACAATCAACATTTTACAATGTTCTGCCAAGAGGTAGGGTGGAAACCCTACATATGGGAACCTCCCTCCTCATTTTAGGATGGTAGGCATCAGTAGTCGAAGAACAAAAATAAATGTATTGGAACTATGGTACAGGATGCAAAGCTCGGGGTGGACAAAGCATTGGCCATTGGGGCGGTATGTGTACAAAGAGAAAAATATCCTGGATTGAAGTATTATGTTGGCCTTTTGGCAACATGTAAGTGCATACAGAATATCTAACATAAATCCAGAAAGGATGGTGCGGTTGCACATTTTTATCACTCTTCATAGAATATACCAAATGTGCTTACAGACAGAACCATGAACTTCTTGTCTTTGTGTTGTGTGTGTTGTATCATCAGCATTTATCCTGCCCATGTATTTGTTGATGAATTGCTGTCCTATGCAGGCGATAGTCAGGTCCTTGTTAAAGCAGAAGGGGACAGTATGAATGCCCATACAGTTACCCAATGTTTTCAAGAATTACAACTCAGGATGGACAACAACTCCCTTAAATGAAAGAAAATGCAACAGAGCTTCTGGTGGGAACTAGACAAAGACTACAAAGCACAGATGCCAAAGTGGTGACCGCTACATTGTTTGACCAATTTACCAACTCAAAAGAAAATGGGGAAAGTCTAGGAATTTGATTAGACAACCAGCTATCAATGCAGGAACAGCTCCAACACGAGGTACAAAGCAACCCATCTAACAGTTCAGGAAAGTGTCATGACATTATGGGTGGAGGCAAGCTTCCCACAAGTAGAGGAACAACTGTAACAGAGAGCGTAGAAATAATAAAGACTGTGGGGCAGATTTACAATGAACTGACACATCTGCATAGAGGCATCACGTTGTAAGTAGGCCGCATTGTTTGCGCCGCGGTTGAGTCAAAAAACGTGACACAATGGCGGCGCAAGGAGGCGCAAGGGGCTTGTAAATCTATCCCTGTATTAATAAGATGCCTGTGTTTGTATACTCATTTACTCGAGTCCTGAACCCCTTGAAGAGCAGCTGCACTCTTTCACCCCTGGCTCATCACATGATCTTGGCAGAAAGTAGGGGTCCTGTTTTGTAGGACTCCTTGAATGCTATATATCTCCTGCAACATTACAACAAAAGGCTTTGTCCCTACTATTATCTGCTACCGATCAGGCCGCCGTCCTTTGGACCACGTCCTGTGGATCAAAGGAGAAGCAAGTCTGTCTGTAATTCGGCCTGGCAGCAAGATGAGAGCCCACCAGATGACATCAAACAAGGGATGCTCTTATGGGAAAAGCGAAAAACTGCAGGGTAGAACAGATGCACAATACAGCTGTAGACTTTAGCCCTCATACTACCCCACCGCGCAACACCTTTAAATTCCACAGATCATGTGTCCCTACATGCCCAGTGTCTTCCTTCCACCACAAACCTATCGCTGCTTTATCGCCCCCAAAGCCCCTAAAATGTTCGAGATTCAACCCATTTCCTTCCCGATGGCTCACACCTACCTCACGAGACACCTGCACTTCCTTTTTAGGTCTGCATAGGCAAAAAGACCTTTTGGAATCGCTTCGGCTTGTCAGCCAAAAACGTGCACGCGTTCCATTGCCTTCAATGGCAACGCGTGCACGTTTGGCGATTCACTTGCGGGAGCGAGCGGTGCCATATGGTAGCAATTATCGCTCTTGGCGCCGCTCGCTCCCGCAAGGGAAATGCTTTCACTTTTGCCGACAGTTTTTTTTTTTTACTTGAGGCGCGCACGCTTGTTTACAATTCAAGTGGCTCTGTGGCTATCCTTAAGGTTTCTGACTTTTCTTTGGGACTTCAAATTCTGGTACAGTTGTCTATATTTTAGTTAAATTGGGCCTGTAAGAGTTTAGCCAAAAATATAAATGAAACCTTTAAATACGTGGGTTTGTGCAGAAAAACAACTTAACTGTGAAGTAGCAGCCGAGATCTTGGGTATCATTTCTGAAAGCACAACCCTTTTTTAATCTAAAGTTTTATTTAGAGTAACAAACATAACAGTGACGTACAAAATGGTGCATGTTATCTTTGTCGATAGTAGAATTGAGATAACATCGTACAAATTCACTTGATGAAAATATACAAACTATCACATCCGTGACTGTCACACAACGCTAAAATATTTGTAGGTTGACTATTCAATATATTACCCTGACAGTATTCATGTGACCTCATTTTTAGGTCGAGCCTCGAGTAGCGCGCAAGCGCTGCTAGGCGAAGACTTTATGTAAGGGGGTTTCCAAAGCTGACCAAACGCTCGTGCGTCGTGGCCTTTTTCGGGCGGTTACCCGCGCGGCAGACATGTGTTTCCAATTATCGTGCCCAGACGCGGGCGCGATAATTGGAAACACATGCCGGGAAAAGGCCATGACGCACGAGCGTCTGGTCAGCTGAGCAGGCTGCCGCGCTCGCTGGCCCTCGCCCCCCCACCCCGGCGCTCGAGTGTTTTGTCCACACCTGCAGATTGCTGTTAGACACACTGGCCCGTTCCCAACATTGCAGAAATAACGAGGCACTTGGCGCCAGAGTGAAGCACGGGAAGGTGAGTGGGGGTCACTAATGGGGCGGCCGCAGTCCCAGCCTCACGCTGTGCCCGAGGTGGCAGCCACACTGAAGGCAGAAGGGGTGTCTGGAAAACAAATCAGTCTGAGGTGTGATGGATGGGACGCGCCGAGCTGTTGACCGGCTGAGAAGGTCGTGCGCGCCCTGCCTGTTCCACGGCGACAGAATGCGGCTTCCATCGTTGGTCACCCGGCTCTGGACTTCTTAGCAGGGCGCAAAGAGATTTGGGCTGAAAATGTACAACTTTGTGCGCAGAGGGGTGGTCAAATGCAACAACAAGCTAGACGGACGCAGCCTGCTTCACCCCCACTCCATGCCGTGGTAGAGCCCAGGCGGGCCGCTAGCTCAGCGAGTTGAGCGCTCGCTGCTGACATCTTCAGGTTGGCATTCTGGAAAGGGTGGCGTCAGAGTGTAAAGAAGGTGTTGGGTAAATAACAGATTATTATTGTCTACTCGGGCATATGGATTCTGCATATTGCTGTTTGCATCCGGTGGTGTATGTGCGTTTCCGTGGGTTCTTTTGACGAGCTGCTCGTTATGCACAGGAGCACCGAAGCCGGCTTTAGCGCTGGCGGCACCTGGTGCGACAGCCTTTTTTGGCACTTCCTCGCCTCTCTGCTGCTCCCAGGTCCTACCAGCGCCTGACAAAGTGGCAGAACAAAATGTGAGTCCGCGTGCTTACTTTTCTGTCTCTAGTGATCTGAGTGTGCATTTCTGTGGCAGGCACCTCGGAGAGGCAGTGGTGCATCAGAGGAGGCCTGAGGTTGGTGCCCATGCCTCGGTGGGTGTTTCACGTCTCGGTGCCACTCTGGCACCACGGCGGGAGTTGGACCTGAAAAGAGATCTTCCTGGATACCACCGAAGATAAGTAAATATGGCAGTTCTTGGGGTCTACCGCCTTTTCTCATGGGGCTGGACGAGTGGTGTTTCCTCTCAAACACTAAAATGTTGTAATGTAGAGGGGCGAAAGCTAGTGTGTGGGGACGGGTGCTGTGCGGTCACTTGTGTACTGTTTTGCACACTGTATAGGACAATGATCACTACATTTCACTAGACAAGACGCTGGTAAATATAAATGAGTAGTCAGACATGAACCCAATCGCCCCCAAAAGAGGCCGGGCACCACGTAGGGGGAAGTCCATTGGTTATTTTGTGGCATGTTACCCTATCTATCAAACAGTAGTGGCAGTTTTATACTTGCATGTGCTGTGGGTGGTGAATTGTTGCGCCTTTGTTTTGATATACCAAGTAATTAAGGGGTGGTCTGAGTGGCAGAGTCATGGCAGGGGATGTTACCTGTACTCTCTGGGGGCAGGGGGGGTGGTCGGTGGCTGCCCTGTGTGATGGGTGGTACGGGTAACTCCTAGTACCCTGGGCCTTGTCTGTATGGGTACGTAGCCTCACTACGTCATACTAAGTGGGAGTTACTCTAGAACGGAATTAGCCCCTCTTTTCTTTGGTTACAATTTTAGGCCACTGGAGTCCTTGGTTCCGTGGCCTATCACGTGATGTAAATATTGCCCTCCTCTGACATTTGGGACCCCTTGGCTCCGTTCTCCCATAGGCTGGCCTCCGCATCTCAAAACTTCCTTCCACTGAATGTTCTCTTGGGTACAAGAGATCATCTCCTTTTCCATGAACTCTGGGATTACATGAATCCCTCCTCCTCCTGGCTGTCTCTGTTGTCTGTGGGATTCATCCTCTTATTGGCTGAACTTCACACTGGAAACCATTGCCCCATTGGCTGTCACTGGAGACCTTCTGGCTCCTCGTTGGTTGGTTGAGTCTCTCTTTCGTTTTACATCCCTCTGGAGGCACAGGGTACCGTCCTCTCCCCGTCTGCCTTTACCCTCTTATTACTGAAGTAACGCTTCCGTAAGCTGTCACTGGGGTTCCTGGTCCGGCTCTCTCCACGTGAATTCACAGGAGATCCTGGCCCACTTGAGTTTTCTCAGGGGCCACCAGAGTGCCGCCTCTCCAGCAGCTAGTGAGGTGCTTTAGTGGTATGTGGTGCCGTCTGTGGCCTCCCATCCTCCTGGCTTCAGAAAACATCTAATGCGCAACATCTTTAAAATCATTAACAAAGCCGCAGTTCTGGCTACTGTGCAACATGGATTAAAGTAAACCAAAAAAGCGGTATGACACAGTCAACGATGGCCGCACCATAGCGCCTTGTTTTTATTGACTTTGAGCCATGTTGCACAGCAGCCAGCGCTGCTGTGCTAAAAAAGCTATTTGGCTTTCTTAGTTTTCTAATGGAAAACATGCACTCCCTTTAGTGGTATATTGAACTGAGGGGCCATCAAGGTGAGCGATAGGGGTGGTAGGGAGGATGCTGGACTGTTTTCTATTTAGTGCTGAATCTGCTAAAATCTGACTTCTATGATCCCTCTGAAGACGGTGCAGTTGGAACAACCTCACAAGGTGTACCCATCCACTTTAGTTTTAAAGATTTATCATCCTCCACCCAATCAGATTCCTGAAACAGACAAAAGATTGGGCCATGGCTCTGCTGTCCCTTTGGATATCATATTGTCATTAAAATATAGCAAAGTGACAATGTAATATATGGACTAGACATTTTATTTTCTTCAACTGTATTTTCTAGCCATTTAGGCAGTGGGTAGAGGGTGTGGTGCAATAGCCAGAGCTGCATACAAGGGAGCCATGTTTGAGTCTCGGCGTTGACTCAACATCATGTGGTTCTGGGCAAATCATTTAATCTTCCTGTGCCTAAAAAATAAAAACAATAATTTGCAAAGCCAGTAGGTTTCGCTTATCCACGACCTATTGGTGTTATGTGCACCGGGGCCCACAGGCTTGAGGTGCCCACTGAACTCTGGGTATTGCTGTGATTTAGAATTCAAACATCATCCAGGGGGCCCAGTTCCTTCGTGCGGACGGTGCGGTGCTTGGACTGCGCGCTCGCAGCATGGTTGCTCCTGCACCGGGCATTCCACCAAAACACCGGCCACCTCCACACGCCAAGCCTGGGAGGACGACACAAGGGTGTTACTTCATCTCTCGCTTGACGCCATTAGGGGTTCACCAAATTTACACGGGGGAATCCATCATTAGAGAGGATGTGGCTTAACAGTTGGAGTTCCTGTTCACTGGTTACAAGAGGTCTGTGCAGCTACAGCTGAGAGTCCAGTTGCATCTTGGCTCTTATTGGTGTGCTATCCTGTATAACGCGAGGCATTTCATTTAGTTTATTTTTAGATTCCATTATTGCACTGAGCTGAAGTTATTAGAAGTGACAGATTTCAAACACGTGCGTAGAACCACGTATGCCCCCTCTGCCCTGACGACCAGGCTGTTTGTGAACCTAGAGGCAAGCCCCCTCCCTAACGTGCTTACACCGTGAGCTGATGTGTTTCAAGGTGCTCTTATGTGATGAAGGAAAATGAGGCACTGTGAAAACAGTAATTGCCTAGGATCACACAATGTGGTCAAGTGGCAGCCGGGACTGGTGCAAGGTTTCCGAGTTCTACATTGTGCAGTCCAGCCACTATATGGTTATCTCTTTCTTTCTCCCGTTTTATATCTACGTCTTTTCCATTTAGGCTGTCGTGTCGCATCTTCCACTGTCTCTCTAACACTGGGATCACTCCTTTGTTTCTCACTGTTTCCAAACCTCTATTTTATTCAAGCCTTCCTTCTTCTGCTCCTTCGTGACTCTACGCACTCCTTACCTCCTCACTTTCTCTTATGCATCATTCATTCCTCCCTCTCACCCTTCAATGTCCCTTGTTATGCTGTTTCTCCCCTCGTTCTGTCACCCTCCTTTTCTCCTCATCATTTCACTTCTTGTCCTCTAGAGTTGGCTCCCTCATGTGCTTATAGTCTTTCTTACCCCGTGCATGTTGTTTCTTGCCCCATCTTTCTGTCTGTGTTGTTGCTTGTCTCCACCCACTGTCCATGTTGCTGTTTGCCTTTACCTGCTCTCCATAATGTTTTTTTGCCCCTCTCGCCCTCCACCTGCTGTTATTGCTTGCTCTCACCCGTTTTCTGTGTTGTTTGTTGCCTCCTTTTTCTGTCCATGTTGTTGCTTACCCCAACCGCTGTCCATGTTCGTGTTTGCCTCATGCTGTACCTGTTGTTGGTTGCCCCCACCTGTGCACTTGTTTGCCTTGTTCCTTGCCCAATCAAGCCCTCTCCTGCTGTCCGTGCGATTGCTTGACCCCTCTCGCTACTTTTTTTAATTTTGGTTTAGTTACTCTACAAGAGTGCAAGTTTTTCAGGTGTCTTCCTTGTGTACTTCTTCCCACTCCAAGTTGCCTCCCCTCCCTCCTCGTTGCCTCTGCCACCATCTCCATGTTGCCTCCTGCCCTACAATACAAAGAAAATATGACACGGCCAGTGCTAGCTGCATCATAGCACTTTTTTCACAGACTTGCCTTTGTATGTGTTGCCCTACACTCGTCCTCCTTCCCTCAGTGTTTTCTCCTACACCGCCCTCCCTCCTGCCCGCCAGCAATAAATAACAAGCATTGGCATAGCCAATAGGTCTCGCCTTTGGGACCTTATAAGTGTTTAACCATGCAAAAGTTAATGTTGTTGCACCAAGGATATTATGCTGCATAACTAAATACTTAGAAGGTCCCAAAGCGAGACCTATTGGCTATGCCAATGCTTGTTGATGTATAGGTATTGCAGTAACATTGTACCCATTAGTGTCATATACAGCCATCCTCACTCTGTGAATTCGCAATACCCTCTTCTCTACTAGCTGGGCATGAGCGCAGGAGAGCCCATATATCTCTATTGCGGGATCTCGTAGATGAAGTTTCAATGTAAATGTTTGTGTTTTTGTTACAGTAAACCATGTCAGACATCCAGCTTTCGACCTTCGGTGCTCTTTCTCTTCCCCAGTGAATTGCCACTCGACTCTTGGCCAGCATACAGGCGATGTCTGGCTGTGAATCTTCTTATCTATTTCGGTATAATGTTGACAAATCCAAGCAATGATACCAACATTGTGAGCGGCAGTGTGTGATGCGTCATCTCTGAAAGTTTACACTGAACTGCTATCCAGAAGCTGTTTATCGAAGGGCAATACCAGGCCATATGTATGATATCCGCAGTAGGGTGTTGACAGCAGGTACAGCTGGGCATTCTGGGCAGACTCACCAATGTATACTCTGTGAAGAAATTTGACATGGTATAGTCTGTCTGCTATTGAATGATATTTTATATATCTGTGAGCAGCAGTGTTGCCACTGTTCTTCTGACAGGGCCTATCCTATCTGTGTGCCAACACGGTAGGTATTGGTCTGTCCGCATTTGTTGCATTATATATTTTCGTGATTAACCCCCTGGGGGATTCAGCTAGGAGCATCACCTCAAGTGCAAGGAAAGTAGATGGTTCTGTAGGGAATGTGCATTCACAGCATGCCGGAGTCTAAAATACAAGAAAATGTCTATCGGCAAAGTTTCTCACGCTTCCTTATACTGATCAGTTGAGGTAAACCTTTTATCTATAATAAATCTCCTCACACTTTGACATTTAATGCTGGGCCGTATTTCTTTTCACACAGTAGTGACAGTTAGTAGTGGATTATTAAGCAAGGATAATTTAAGGGACTAAATCTGCTCTATTTCTGAGTCTTGCAAGTGTGTGCCATGCATAAACAGTATTAAGTATCATATTGCATTGTGCTGTCAGTGTGGGCACAGCTCTGACTATTACTGTGTTTAAGGGTGCAGGCCCTGCCATGTCCACTTCTTTTGCGTGTGATGGCATTCTGTACAATGTATTGTATCAGATGTAGACGTGCTTCACTTCAGCTGCCCAATAATAATGTTAAGCATTAGGAATCGCAAAGCCACCTCTAGAATATGGGAGTCATGATAACCCTTGATATCCTCTGTTGTTTATTGGCCTATAGAAACTCTGACTGTATGGAACGGATCTGTTGAAAAAAAGCCTTCATAAGGGAAATAGGAATATTTGTGAAGAGGTGTAGGACTAGGGGTAAAAATACAATTTTAACGATTGTTGCTCGTGTTCTCATTGAAAGAGGGACCATATGCCATAGTCTTGCTTTCTAGGTCGAGTCTAGCGCAGCGCGCAGCTGCATCCCTCGTGGGTCATGTTACTATCTACTTGTTGTTAATTTGCTCCCCTGCGCCATGCCGCGCTTTCACTTTGATAAAGGCGGCAGGTGCCTCTTAAGCACACTGCATTTTTCACCCCGCGTCATGCTGCGCTTTCACTTTGGTAAAACACTGCATTTTTGCGCTATGCTGCGCTTTCACTTTATTTGGCAGTGGTGTTGATTGTTTCACGTGGTCTGGACTCACCCTAATAGAGTGCTTTTAGGAAGCAGCATCAAAACAAGCTGGCAAAGGAAGCCCGCGTTTCCTTCGGAAGAGCTGACATTTTCTGTTCATATTTCATGAACTGCAAACATTTCTAATTTTATTAAACAACTGTAATGTCACTTTCAAACCTTCTGGTATGCCAGATCTGCTCCGATATATGCCTGTCAAAAGAGCACTGAAAATGAACCACCTTGGCTATTTTGATCCCTAAGCTCCGTATTTGAGCTGGACCGACCCAGCAGGCTACGCTTGTTCCGTGCCGCAGGTGCCCGGCGGGGGTGCTCCACCCTCCAGCCGGCTGGAGGCAGGCTAAACAACAGAAAGCGGCACACAGAGGCACCGGCAGCAGCACAAAGTGATCATCGGCGCTGGTCGTAGGGTGACCAACTGGCATGGGTGCAAATTCAGGACAGTGAGTGTAAAAATTCAGGACAAAGGGTCAAAATTCAGGACAAAAATTCAGGACAGAAGGTCAGAATTCAGGACAAAAATTTGGGACAAAAGGTACATGTTACAGACACATCAGAGGAGGTCGCACAATATTACATAAGTAAATAGACAACCTACATAAGTACAAGTCAAAATAAGTTCATATTAGGTTGAGAGAACCTTGCACTGCATCTGTTGTGTGCCGGATTGAAACTTATATACCGGCGTTTGCATTTTGGATGCACCTGGGTAACATGAGCCAAAATGAAACCTCCACCCCCAGAGCTTGGCTGCTGGTGAGGTGACAGGAGCCCATAAACAAAAACAGTTTGCCATGCCCTGGGCTCTGGCAGGAGCAGTGGCGGCTGGTGACATTTGAAAGTGGTGTGGCGTAAAAGTTTGTGATGAGTGCCCAGTGGCGAGCGCAGCGAGCGAGCCTGGACGTCATTAGGGGGCTTTTTCTCTCCCGAGAAAAGTTTGAAAAAGAGTGGGAAAATGGTGCCCTTTCAAGACTATTTGAGAAAGCAAGAAGGTTAATAAAGCAATTGTGAAAGTGTAGTTACTGCATCAATAAAGAGATTTCATATGATAATGACGTAGGGAGCTGCCTATTCAGTATAACCACATAGCTGTTAGTCTGTCTGACATGGCTGCCCGTCTCTCTCTGCTCTGGCTCCTCTTGAGCCCCAGCATCTATCTTCCCTCCTGCCAGGTCCTACTGTGTTTGCGCTCTCCCTAATCTCCACCTAGTTCCCAGACAGTCAACCCCTTGTGCTGCCTGTGTTCCCTCGGTTCCAGCACATTGTTTGTGTGCTAGAAGTCTCCTGTGCTATCGTTTGACACCTTTGCATTGCTCGTATGCTCCCTCTCCTCCTGATGCTCTCTCTCTCTCTGGACCATCAATCTCCTGTGGTATCCTTCGACTCCAGAGCTTTAGTCCTGCAATCCCTCCTCCCTGTGCTCTCTCCTTCACTGCACCCCAGCCTCCTGCAATCTCAAATCTCAGATCCAGAACATTACGGTAAGTGAATTCTCCAGATCATTCTAAAATACTCTGTTCACAACAAACGCACACTAACTCTTGTACATGCAAAGAACTATCCAGAGAACTGTGCGACAAACCTGCAGAACCATTCCTACAGTGACATAATTGATCCACATTATCCTTAAAATTCTCTGTTCACAACTCCCTTACTCCACACAGGCATTCAATTTTGTGAACGTGAGGCCTTTACACACCTTTTGCTAGTGGGATACGCTAGATGCACTGTGGGATAGACTACCTCAATCAATCAATCAATCATGTCACTTATAAAGCGCACTACATACCCGCGAGGGTCTCAAGGCGCTGGGGGAAGAGGGGGTGGTGCTGCTACTGATCGAAGAGCCAGGTCTTGAGGAGTCTTCTGAAGGCCAGTAGGTCTTGGGTCTGTCGGAGGTTGGTGGGGAGGGTGTTCCAGGTCTTGGCGGCGAGGTGGGAGAAGGATCTGCCGCCGGCGGTCGTTTTCCGGATGCGGGGGACTGTGGCGAGGGCGAGGCTGGTCGAGCGGAGCTGGCGGGTGGGGGTGTAGAAGCTGAGTCGTCTGTTGAGGTAGGCTGGTCCGGAGTTGTGGAGTGCTTTGTGTGCGTGGGTGAGGAGCTTGAAGGTTATCCTCTTGTTGACAGGGAGCCAGTGCAGGTCTCTCAGGTGGGGTGTGATGTGGCTGCGTCGGGGGATGTCGAGGATAAGACGTGCAGAGGCGTTCTGGATGCGTTGCAGCCGTCTCAGGAGCTTAGCCGTCGTTCCTGCGTAGAGGGCGTTTCCGTAGTCCAGCCTGCTGGTGACGAGGGCCTGGGTGACTGTTTTCTTGTTTCGGTGGGGATCCACTTGAAGATCCTGCGGAGCATTCGGAGGATGTTGAAGCAGGATGAGGAAACGGCGTTGACCTGCTTAGTCATGGAGAGGGTGGTGTCGAGGATGACCCCTAGGTTGCGTACGTGGTCGGTGGGTGGCGGGGCTGTTCCCAGTGATGTTGGCCACCAGGAGTCGTCCCAGGCTGAAGGGTTGGAACCAAGGATGAGGACCTCCGTCTTGTCCGAGTTCAGCTTCAGGCGGCTGGTCCTCATCCATTCGGCGACGGCCTTCATTCCTTCGTGGAGGTGGGCTTTGGCGGTGTGAGGGTCTTTGGTGAGGGAGAGGATCAGCTGGGTGTCGTCGGCGTAGGAGATGATGTTGAGGTTGTGCTGTCGGGCGACGTGGGCGAGGGGTGCCATGTAGATGTTGAACAGCGTTGGGCTGAGGGAGGAGCCTTGGGGTACGCCGCAGATGATCGTGGTGGCCTTGGATCGGAAGGGGCGAGGCGGACGCTTTGTGTTCTGCCGGAAAGGAAGGATGTGGTCCAGTCCAGGGCCTTCTCTTGGATCCCGGCGTCGTGAAGGCGTGTTCGTAGTGTGTGGTGGCAGACCGTGTCGAAGGCGGCTGATAGGTCCAGGAGGATGAGGGCTGCTGTTTCTCCGTTGTCTAGCAGGGTCCTGATGTCATCGGTGGCGGCGATGAGGGCGGTTTCGGTGCTGTGGTTGCTGCGGAAGCCGGACTGGGAAGGGTCCAGGATGTTGTTCTCCTCGAGGTAGCGGGTCAGTTGTTTGTTGACGATTTTCTCGGTGACCTTCGCGGGGAACGGGAGCAGAGAGATGGGTCGGAAGTTCTTGAGGTCCTTGGGGTCTGCCTTGGGTTTCTTGAGTAAGGCGGTGATCTCGGCGTGCTTCCAGCTTTCCGGGAAGGTTGCTGTCTCGAAGGAGATGTTGATTATTTTCCGGAGATGGGGCGCGATGGCTGTACTGGCTTTGTTGAAGATGTGGTGAGGGCACGGGTCTAGCGGTGAACCGGAGTGGAGGGTGTTCATGATCTCGCTGGTGTCCTCGTCGTTGATGTTGGTCCAGGAGAGCAGGCGGTTGGTGGTTGTGGGGGCAGTGGTCTCGGTGGTTGCCGGGGCGGTCGTGGTGTTGAAGCTGTCGTGGATGTCGGCGATTTTGCGGTGGAAGAAGGTGGCCAGTGAGTCGCACAGGTCTCGCGATGGCTGGATGTCGTTGGTGTTGGAGCTGGGGTTGGAGAGTTCCTTCACGATGTTGAAGAGCTCTTTGCTGTTGTGTGCGTTGTTGTCTAGGCGGTCTTTGAGTGAGGCCCTTTTGGCGGATCTGATGAGGTGATGGTGACTGCGGGTGGCGCTCTTGTGGGCGGCGTAGCTGTCCGCTGTCCGTTCGTGGAGCCAGATCTTCTCCAGTTTTCGGCATGTTCGTTTGGAGGCCTGGAGGTCTTTGGTGAACCAGGTGGCTTTCTTGCTGGTGTGGCTGTTGGGCGGATTCTTGAGCGGGGCGAGGGTGTTGGCGCAGTCGTCGATCCACTGTCTGAGGTTGCGGGCGGCGGTGTCGGGGTCGGAGGGTTCGGCGGGTGGGCTCAGGGCGAGGGTTGTGGTTAGCTGGTCTTCCGTGACTCTGCTCCAGCAGCGGCGAGGCATTTGTTCGGTGCGGTGGTGCGTGGTGGGCTTCCTGTAGGTGAAGTGGATGCAGTGGTGGTCAGTCCAGTGGGGTTCGGAGGTGTGGTTGAAGGAGACGTGTGGGCTTGCGGAAAAGATGGAGTCTAGCGTGTGGCCAGCGGCGTGGGTGGGTGTAGTCACGAGCTGTCTGAGTCCGAGGGTGGCGAGGTTGTCGATCAGGGTGGTGGAGTTGGTGTCCTTGTTGTTCTCGAGGTGGAAGTTCAGGTCCCCGAGGAGGATGTAGTCCGTGGAGGCGATGGCGTGTGTGCTGACGAAGTCAGCGATGGAATCGCTGAACTGTGGTCGGGGTCCGGGGGTCTGTAGATGAGGGTTCCTCTGAGGGTGGTGTTGGGATCGGTGTGGATCTGGAAGTGCATGTGTTCGGCGGTGCTGAGGGTGTCGTCGGTGTTGGTTGAGACTCTGAGGGTGTTCCTGTGGACGATGGCGATGCCTCCTCCGACTCCGTTGGTGCGGTCCCTGCGGGTGATCTTGTATCCGTCCGGGATGGCAATGGCGATGTCGGGGGCTGAAGCGGGATTCAGCCAGGTCTCCGTCAGGAATGCGACGTCTGGGGAGGTTGAGTCGAGAAGGTCCCAGAGTTCGATGGCGTGTTTGCGGGCGGAGCGGGTGTTGAGGAGGATGCATCTGAGGTAGTTGGGTTCTTTCCTGGGCGGTGGTTTGGCGGGGCGGGTGCTGGCGAAGCTGCAGTTCCGGCAGGTGAAGGGCCCTTGGGTGCGCTTCGGGGTGGCCTGGTAGCAGGCGTGATCTTTTCCGGGGTTGAGTGCGTGGAGGGTGCTGGCGTCGTATCGTCGTCTGTTGATGTGGCGGGCGCGGGGATGCCCGGACCAGGGGGTCTGGCGCTGGGCGCGGTCACGGCGCGGACGGGCGCAGACGGGCTTGCCTTAGGCGCGCCTTTGGCGCGCCAGCGGCCGCCATAAATGGGGAGGTGGGAGGAAGGAGCAGGGAATGGGGCAGCGAATGGGCAGTGAGGGGCGGGGCCGCAGGGCGCAGCGGCGGGAAACAGGCACAGAAGGGAAAACGAGCACAATCAGGGCATCAAGGGGGCACAGAAAGGAAAAAAATAAAAAATGAGCACAATCAGGGGCAGCAAGGGGGCACAGAAAGGAAAAAAACGAGCACAATCCGGGGCAGTAAGGGGGCACAGAAAGGAAAAAACGAGCACAATCAGGGGCAGCAAGGGGGCACAGAAAGGAAAAAACGAGCACAATCAGGGGCAGCAAGGGGGCACAGAAAGGAAAAAAAACGAGCACAATCAGGGGCAGCAAGGGGGCACAGAAAGGAAAAAAACGAGCACAATCAGGGGCAGCAAGGGGGCACAGAAAGGAAAAAACGAGCACAATCAGGGGCAGCAAGGGGGCACAGAAAGGAAAAAAACGAGCACAATCAGGGGCAGCAAGGGGGCACAGAAAGGAAAAAACGAGCACAATCAGGGGCAGCAAGGGGGCACAGAAAGGAAAAAAAAACGAGCACAATCAGGGGCAGCAAGGGGGCACAGAAAGGAAAAAAACGAGCACAATCAGGGGCAGCAAGGGGGCACAGAAAGGAAAAAACGAGCACAATCAGGGGCAGCAGCAGGGCACACAGACGGAGCTGTGTGGTGGGGAGCGACCTACCAGTCAAGGTCAGGGGTCGCTCTCTTCACCACGCAGCGGCCGCCATAAATGGGGAGGTGGGAGGGAGGAGCAGGGAATGGGGCAGCGAATGGGCAGTGAGGGGCGGGGCCGCAGAGGCGCAGCGGCGGGAAACAGGCACAGAAGGGAAAACGAGCACAATCAGGGCATCAAGGGGGCACAGAAAGGAAAAAAACGAGCACAATGAGGGGCAGCAAGGGGGCACAGAAAGGAAAAAACTAGCACAATGAGGGGCAGCAAGGGGGCACAGAAAGGAAAAAACGAGCACAATCAGGGGCAGCAAGGGGGCACAGAAAGGAAAAAACGAGCACAATCAGGGCAGCAAGGGGGCACAGAAAGGGAAAAAAAATGAGCACAATCAAGGGCAGCAAGGGGGCACAGAAAGGAAAAAAACGAGCACAATCAGGGGCAGCAAGGGGCACAGAAAGGAAAAAACGAGCACAATCAGGGGCAGCAAGGGGGCACAGAAAGGGAAAAAAACGAGCACTATCAGGGGCAGCAAGGGGGCACAGAAAGGAAAAACGAGCACAGTCAGGGGCAGCAAGGGGGCACAGAAAGGAAAAACGAGCACAATCAGGGGCAGCAAGGGGGCACAGAAAGGAAAAACGAGCACAATCAGGGGCAGCAAGAGGGCACAGAAAGGAAAAACGAGCACAATCAGGGGCAGCAAGGGGGCACACAAAGGAAAAAACGAGCACAATCAGGGGCAGCAGCAGGGCACACAGACGGAGCTGTGTGGTGGGGGAGCGACCTACCAGTCAAGGTCAGGGGTCGCTCTCTTACCACGCAGCGGCCGCCATAAATGGGGAGGTGGGAGGGAGGAGCAGGGAATGGGGCAGCGAATGGGCAGTGAGGGGGCGGGCGCAGCGGCGGGAAACAGGCACAGAAGGGAAAACGAGCACAATCAGGGCATCAAGGGGGCACAGAAAGGAAAACAAAAATGAGCACAATCAGGGGCAGCAAGGGGGCACAGAAAGGAAAAAAACGAGCACAATCAGAGGCAGCAAGGGGGCACAGAAAGGAAAAAACGAGCACAATCAGGGGCAGCAAGGGGGCACAGAAAGGAAAAACGAGCACAATCAGGGGCAGCAAGGGGGCACAGAAAGGAAAAAAAACGAGCACAATCAGGGGCAGCAAGGGGGCACAGAAAGGAAAAACGAGCACAGTCAGGGGCAGCAGCAGGGCACACAGACGGAGCTGTGTGGTGGGGGAGCGACCTACCAGTCAAGGTCAGGGGTCGCAGGGGTCAGGGGTCGTACCTTACATCATTCCTTATGTTAGTCTGTCTTCTTTATGTAGCCACACAAAGGAAGGCAACAGAATCGTAGGCAACAACACATCAAAATAACAACAACATCAAAATATAAAGAAGAGTAAAATAAGTAAAAGCAACATAATTAAGGAAACAAGGCAGTGAGCACTCTAGCTTCCCATTACGCATACCAACATAAACATTCTACAGTGTTACTTCTATTCAGTAAGATAGCTGAGCACATGCTGCACTGATTTACATCATAACCAGCAAGTAATACTTCAGACGCTTTGCTGGTGCCTTTCAGCCTTTCACGGATCATAAAATGACTATCAGTGGGGTAATAGAAGCTATATTGCGCAAAGCTCATGACACAATTCCATATGTGGTGCAAGCTATATAACACCATATCATTAATCCGGTTAACAAAAGCAAATTTTGTTGAACCTGTTTGTTTAAGGCTACCACTTTCAAATGTCACCAGCCGCCACTGCCTTTGTCTTTGCTATTAGTGACGTCCCAGACTAAGATGATGGTAGTATGCATTGTATGGAAAGCACTGCATGGTCTTACACCTAATTACCTTTCTAAATATTTTACTCTAACAATACCACAGAGATGGTTACATCTGCAGCAGATTCAAAACTTGCTATCCATAAGTGGCACTTTTATAAGACGGTAGTGAGATGGCAAGCACTTGTGGGTAGCTGGGGTCATGTTTTTGATCCAGTTGCCGGTATCACTTTGTTCTGTCTCAAGTTTTCTTGGTTTTCAGCATGAGCTTTAAAGATTATTACCTGAGCCAGGAATATTTTTCTTCTTTTTTAGAGTTTATTTATTCTTTTTCGCAACGTGTCACTCAATGGATTCTTATAAAGCGCACTTACTTCAGAGACGGACCTCATGATTTCTTGACCAGCGATATTAAACAGGTGCAGTGTATTACAAGAATTAAGTAAGGTGACATGCTTGCTCAAAGAGCTGGCTTTTGAGCCTACCTTTCAACAGTCAGAACTTCAAGATCCCTAATAGGCAGCAGAAAGGCATTCCATTCCAGGCCACAGAAAATGAAAATGTATGTCCACTCTGCCTAGTTGGTCTGAATCTTCACACACAGGGCAACATGTTTTTTGCGGTCTGCAGTGCTTTCTAGGTTTATACATTTTAAAACGTGGAAAAAGGAAACAATTGAGCCCAGATGGCAATGTGTACCATACAGAGTGATTTAATTGTGTGTGTTCCTTTAATAATAGTTGTTGCTTACTGGAAGAAATTATGTGAGCGGCTGCATTTTGGAGTGGTTGCAACTTGTTTTGTTTCTGCTGAAAAATGAGAACTGTGAAGCTCTTACTTAACAAATGATTAAATGATAAAATCACTTGCAAATGATAGCTGAGAGGGTTAATTCTGCCATCACAGGCACCGGAGGGTTATCATTGTCTTTTATATATTGTTAACACAATATTACCTTTATTTGTGTACTGCACGCTCACCTTCGAGGCTGCCTCTTGGCGTTCTTGACAAATAACAGTTGTTTATTGTTATGGAACTGATTGTCATTCCCGTTATCCACTTATAAGGACTGTGCTCCCACCTAGTGTCAAATCTGTGCTAAAGTCCATGTGTGTGGCCTCAGGAGCCCTGTTTCTGCAGCCCAAGGCTGTTCCCTAAGCAGTAGGGCCCAACAGCACAGCGGATATAAAAAGCAGAACGTTTAATAACAAACAGGAAAGCCCGCATCAGCCTGAAAGTGTTCCTTTTTATGTGCATTTGAATACTTATCACAGTAGATCATAGCCTGTTTTCCATGGTATAGTGTGCCATTCTGAGATCTATCAGCATTACGACCGCACTGTCTTCTAAAAACGCTTTTGTGGCAAAATCCACGGTAACGCTTTCAGTTTTTATTCATACCTCTGGCCTGCCGGTCGTCCGCTGAGCAGTAGTTCCACTACACTCCTCAAGGACTAACTAAACCGGGCCTGTAGGGGGCACAGCAGAAACAGGAGTATATAAAGCTTCACTGGCCCCTGATTTACAGAAGCCATTAATGGACCCCCTTAAAATGAAAGTGGTATCGCAGTGGCAGCTGGTGACACCCACTGAGCAATACTGCTGCACGCTTGATCAATCCATGCAAAGAGCAGTGAGTGTAGGAGGAGGCCCAGCAAATGCTGTCACTGGCCCATTATCATTCTGTATGTGATAATTAGGCCGACATACAGAATGATAATGGGCCGATAGCAGCCTCTGCCGGGTCAGGGAGGGCTGCTGCAGGCCACTGATCACAGCAGGAGTGTGAGCTGCCCCTGCAGGGGGAGTCACAGAACTCTCAGGCTGCTTGCAGGGGGCAGCTCGCTGGAATGTCTGGAATTACGGACAAAAGGCGTCCGTGAAAGAACTCTTGACGGACAACGGACAAGAGGCCCAAATTACGGGCAGTCCGTGAAATTTACGGACGGTTGGTCACCCTAGCTGGTCGGCGGAGACGGCCGGCCAGGAGAGAGGCAGGCCCAAGCCCAGTGTTAGCACAGGACACCGAGGCGGCCATCATAGGCAGCCATCCGGGGAGCGCAGAGAGGAACTGCCGCCTGCACCCGTCCCGGTACCCAGGCACTGGTCGGCTGAGACGGAGAGGCTGCTCCTCCACCGTGCCTGGCTACTGTCACTAAATTCTGTGAGCATGGCGAGCTTCAACCACGGTGAGTGTGGGCCAGACTAATTTGTGTGTATGGGGAGCGCTAATCCCAGGCAACACGTGCCCTACCCTGTGTTGCTCCGGGGCGCAGGAGTGGGGCTTTTACTTTGGCACACATGGCTGCTGTGCAGGCGGGGGTATTGTTGCCTCCAACTGAACAATTGTGCCAGCAAATTCAGTTGAGCGTTTTGGTGGCGTACATGCACATACTATACGATTCTCCTGATCCTGTGCACTGTGGGAATAAAGATGTAGCCTTAGCTTCCTGTATGCATAGCGGGGACAGTCATGACGAGTCCGAGGGACTTATGTGTATACGGGCAGCTAGTGGCCCATATAGTTTTTTTCCCACAGTTTAAAGGATTCTGCCGGTTTATGAGAGGGTGGTTGGCAGTCTGGGACTAGTAGTTTCAGGTTTTCCCATTTTAAATATGGCCATATATGTCTCGCTAGGCAATCTCCAGTTTTTAAAAATTTAGATTTTATTATAAAAAGCATGGTGATTGTGCCATTGCGCAGTTACAAGTACTAAGTAACAATAGTATGTGACAGGGCTCCACTTAATAGTTATGAACCTGATGTCAGTGACAGGGTAGCTGAATAATGCGAGCAAGCTGGGCGGTTTTAAGCATCATAGTTCGCACTGTCACATAACTAACTGTCAGATGACCCCCCGTCCTATATGACCGCTTCAGCCTGCCTTAGCTATATTTCTTTCAAACTGTAATTTTCATTCTAGACCGGCCTGCCTAATAGGTCCTGATTGTAATGTAAAACCTGAAATTACACAACTACATGTCCCAGAATACTCATTGTGCGTTGCTGAGACGCTAGGCCTGGAAGGCGGTGTCACGTGGATGCACTTTGGGCACGTCCTAGTAATTCCGCCGTTAATCTGATTCAGAGCCTGGATTGGGAAATGATGCGATGCATAAATACAAGTACGTTCAAGAGGCTTGAAAGTTAAACATGTTTCTATCATTTTAAGACTTTTAAATCACATATTTTATGTAACAACAGCAGTGTGATATAGGCTCCCATAAGAGATTTGTAATATGCTAACATTATCAATGTGACTCTGTAAACAGCTCAACCAGACCCCCCTCTTCGATGAATACACAAGGGCCTATTTTGCATTTCAGAAGTACACTGATGCATCACAAAATTCAAAGTTTTTTCTTAGATGCATTATTGACAGAAAGCAAACCGTTTTCTCGCTGTTGCAGCCCTTTTAAAAAATATTAGTGTAGACTCAAAGCTAGCCACGTTTATTTGCTTTGTCATTTCTAGCTTTCTGTGTTTTTTGTGTGTTTTTTTTACTGCCATCACCGCAGAAAACATATCTTTTGCAATGTAGAACTGCAGATGACACTCGTTCATAAAGAGTTCCTAGGCAACTACTTGGTCATAAACATGGCAGACCATCAACCCACAATGATAGCACTAGACTCAATACACCACTGTAAATTTGTGACAAGTCAATTTTATTTAGTACAACACTATGGTTAAAATAGCTACAAAATTCATGAATACATGGGGTTCAATTTCAATCAACAGTATAGCAAATCACGCAGGTTTCACATTTGTACAAGCTAATGGTGCCCACTTGTACCAGTAAACCCATTAAATATATTGTGGTTCAGAATGTTGTAGTTCTATTCACTTGGATTGACGCACTTGTCTGTGCCTGAGCAAGCATGTATTCCTGAATTAGACTGCAAGACCCAGTGTGTAGTAATTGTATATATAGCTCTTCAATCCCTGGCACCCAGGATATTGTGCTGCATGGCTTAACACTTATAAGGCACAGAGGCGAGACCTATTGGCTATGCCAATGCTTGTTCTAAGGGCTGCCACTAGCTACAGCACCTTCACAATCACCCTCACAGACACCTTCAGCTCGAACTTTGAGCGCCACCTCGTGCCCACCACGCTGAAGGTTGCAGACCTGTGGTTGAAACTGCATTGCTTATGTACTCACTTTACCAAGGTTGCTGTGTGATACTGAAAAGTGCTGCTACTCTCTCATTAAAAGTGTTGAAACACTACCCCCGCCCCTCCACAGAAGTGCAGGTACTATTCCTTCCTAATTGAAGAACTGCGGGACTCACTTTACCAGGGTTACTCTGTGATACGGGGAAGTGCTGGTACTCTCTCATTAAAAGTTTTGAGCCCCCCTGAGAAGTGCAGGTACTATTCCTTACTAATTAAAGAACTGCAGGCACTTAGTAAAAGCGAGTACTTGCCCATTTAGAGCTCTGTTGCAGAAAGTATCATGAACACTCCCGTGATACTAACGTACAATGTTCAACGTAATTGCCTTGTAATGCATCACTCGCGCCCTCTTTTCAAAGTACCGGCTTTTCTTCCTCTGCGCTGCTGAGCACTTGTGCGCCTCTGCGATAAGGCATGTGCGCCGCATCTCTGTTTGACAGGCACACCAAATAAATAATGAAAGCACTCATCAAAATGCTTCCTCCTGCTAGCGCAGGCCCACCTCCCCCTCCCGCTTCCTCCCCGGCCCCCACCCCCGGGACTCGCTGTTCTCGCACTTCCCACGCTCCCCACCACACGCCACGTGCCGAGGCACCCGGCGCTGCGGTCCCGAGCCGCCCACCCCTGCCCCCCAGCAGACCCTGTGCCATCCGCGCTTCAGCCTCGCTTCTCGGAGAATTCCTCGACAGAGGCTTCCGGGAAATGGGGGTGGCGGGAACTGTACGGTGCGCGAGGTGTGATGAGGAGCGCAAATCATCGAGAACCATACTGCTACCCACGAAGGAGAAAGGCGGGGCAGTGATGAGGAGGCAGCGAAACAGGTGCAAAACTCGTGGGTGGAACCGAAAGGAGATGTGGGGGAGTCGTCCCGCCACCACCATTTATTGGCTGTAGTGGGGTGGTGCGCAGGACTGGGGTGTACTGGGTGTACAGGGTGGATGGTGTAGGTTGCGGTGCGGCAGCCAGTGCGGGGGAGGATTGGAGCACAGTGCAGAGGGACGCCGGCACAGTGTAGGTGGGGTAGGAGAGGAATAGGGGGTATCTGGTATAGAGGAGAAGGGGGGGGGGGAGCAGTGTGTGGAATGGGTTGGAGTGGGAAGCTGTGGGTGTCAGATGTAAGGCAAAAGGGTGTGGTCTGCAGCGTATTGGGGAAGAGGAGAAGCGTGTGAGACGAGGGAGTAACCAGAAAAATAAAATACCCCCCCATTTTGAACTATATCCCGAAGGGCATCCATCCATCCGTCCATCTATCTATCCATCTTTGAAGGTCTTATGCTACACACCCTTGCTAGTGGCACCTCCCTAACCCACACTTATGCTGATGAAGTGGGGGTTCCAGACGCCCCTCATAAGGTGAGTGGGATGAAGTGGGCGCAGAGCTGGGAAGAGTCAGGGTCAAGTAAACCTTGGACAGGGCACACGAGAGTCAGGGAACGCAATGGAAGGTGCAGGGTATGGCACAGTGATGATTTGTTAGGGAAGCAGAGAGTAGGGGCACTATGTGCATGGCAGAAGAGGGGGCGGGGTGGGAGGAGCTAGTATGGGACAGCACGGAGGGACCAAGGTGTGGGAAAGTGTGCACGTGTGAGGGAGGGGGCATAGTGTGGGAGTGAAGGAAAGGGTGCAGGGGGAGCAGGATACAGGGAATACATGAAGGCACTGGGGATACAGTCCGGAGAATACCATAGAGAGGAAACGGGGTGGTGGGGGCAAGGCCTGGGGAACAGGGTTGGGGGTGGAGGCACTAAAAGCAGAGTGTAGGCAGAGCTGACCTTTGCTAAGATAGTGCCCTAGGTGTGGGCGGAGAGAAATTTGGCGCCCTTGCTGATAGTTGTGCATTAAATCAGGCAGCAGGGGGTCCCTTTTGTGTTCAATGGTCAGTACTTGGATGAGCAGAGACTGGACCCTGAACACAAACATCACCGGACTTCCCCTAGCTCACCTAAATCACCAATAGCTTAGGTGCCTCACACCGATGATGGTTTTGTTGATGTGTGCCAGCAGGGATCAGAGGGTGAACGGAGTGCAAGGAGAGGAGCTAAAGGGGTGTTAAAAACATTGCCCGCCATATATGATAATGAAAGACTAAAACCACTTTACACTGGCAAATCAGACAGAAATGGACAGGCAGGGACGAGAACAAGGCTGGAGCAAGATGAGACGGGCGTTGCTGTTGGCATAACCTTAATGCACACAGCTCCATGCGCCCCTCAGAATATTGGCGCCCTGGGCCCAGCTCGCCCATGTTAAAGGCCAGCCCTGAGTTTAGGATAAGAGGAGGAGCCAAGTGTGAGAGAGCAGCATGTTGGAACACCCGCGTGTTAGGGAAAGTAGTGTAAGGGGGCAGGCAGAGCGTGTAGAAGAGTTGACCTTTCGGCAGTAGAGTGTTAGTGTGGTCTGTGGGGAGAAGGTTAGCGGTGGGAGAGCCAACAAATTAACAGGGGGAGCTGAGCCAGAGCCAAGCCATAGGTCAGGCGTGGTTCTTAGAGCCCGTGTGAGAGCCGAGCCCTGAAAATGTTTGTTGTGCAAATCATACAAGAAGCATCACATAAAATATGATAAAACCTCTTCAAAATTCAAAGAAGTGTATTTCTTTAACATGTGGAAGGTTTGACATTAATGCATCACGTTGTAGCACTGCAGTATTAAAAGTGACTGGTCAGCTTTAGGAACACCATTTTTAAAGACCTCTTGCAGCAAAAGTGGATTGAGAAGTTTTTTTTTTTTAAGTGGCAGTTTATAACCATGAATTTAGAAACATTAATTGTTTCCCCTACCCTGACAACAATGCCAATAGTGAACTAAGAGGCAAGTCAGTCGTTAGGTGCACTCTTTGGGTAGCCTAGGTTCCTATTATATATGAACAACATTATAGTTTATTAAATCAAACACACAGAAAGTTTTGTACAGCGCACATCCTGAAATCCTGTATTTTTGGGTCCTCTTGCATGTGATAATGAACAAAAAGGAGGGAAATGAAATAGAACAATTGCCTAGGATCACACAATTTGGTTAAGTGGGGAAGTTGGGATTAATCCTATGTTTTCTGGTTTCACATTCACAGCCACAAGAAGTATATGCTTTGCTTCCCCTACACTCACCTTACTGCCAACCATCCCCCAAACTCCTGACTGCCACCCTATTGGCATCAATGCGGCCCTCGGTCACATCACAGATCAAACTTTTTAGACCCTGGTAAAATGTTTGTGAGTACCCATGTACTAGAGCAACACTATAGACTATTTAATCATAAACTATAGATTGTTGTACAGCTGGTGTTCTGAACTCACATGTTTGAAAGTGCTTTCATATGTGATTATAAAAGGTAGCTTGGTAAAATAAAATCTTTGCCTAAGATCACACAGTTTGGTTAAGCTAGAAGCAGCTACTAATCCAGGTTTTCTGGTTTCACTTTGTACAACTCAGCCACTAAATAGGCATCTATTTGTGTCTCCTTTTTCCTCAAATGTTAAAGCTTTGTTTTTACCTCCTTGTGCACCAGGTTAGAGCGTGGGTGGCAGGTAGAATTCACATGAAATTTCGGCTCATTATGGGCTCGGGGTTCCAACAGGACCTTGAGGTGAGCCAGAGCAAGACTTAAGCTCGAGCCTAGCTTGAGCTTTCAGTGGCTCGCCCAACTCTAGAGAAGCGTGGCCAAGACTGGATGGTAAACCAAAATAAGCCCTTGGATAAATGTGCAAACCAGCCACACACTGAAAGTGCATGACTAAAAAGAGGCTTTGGAGGCATGGTTGGGCCATGGCACCTCATTCCACTCTGACTGAAAGTAGCCCCCCTCTGCCCCCCCTCCCCAGGCCAGGGAAATGCCAGAGTGCCAGAATGGCAAGTCCAGACCTGGGAGATGGAAAGTTGGTGTGAGGCAGCAATGTGTATGAAGAGCAAGATTTAGGAGTATGAGGGTAAGTGGGGCTATGGACGCTACACACGCAGGCCTGATAACTCATACGGTGTTGCGTGTGACACACAGTTGTCTCACTTTTCACAGTGCAACCCAGTGAAGAGTCTCTATCACAGGGTGAGCTGGAAACCCTTGCACCGATTCGGTTGCCAGCTCAGGTGGGAACGCTGTGCACCGCCGGACTCTAGAAGTTTCCTAGGACATGGAGGTGGCTCCAGGTGATTTTCTTTCTTGCTGCGGGGGAGGGCATGTGCTAAAGTGGGCAGAGCAGGGGGGGGCAGAGCAGGGGGTCTAAAGTCCTACTCTCCATTGCCCTGCCCTCTCTCCAAGGGCCCATCCCGTCTTGCTGTGTGATCACCTGCTGACAATTATACTGAGGTTTGCGTTTGCAAGGCATTATACGGCTTTGTGGGCTGGCTTGCTGCTGCCCTACCAGGCACGACTATGGCGTCCCATGATCCGGACAGGGAAGAGGATGAACTGTCAGAGGATCATAGATCGTCGTAGCATCGAGCTTAAAGCATCCACATATCACATCTAAGGTGTGCATACACAACACACCCACTCTCAGTATGTGCACAGCAGTGCACCATAGTCAGCCCTGGCACCAAGTCACACCAAGTTGTGCACCATCATACAGTGCTTAATTTGTAAAATATTAAGTGCCAGGGCTCTGACCAGGAGGCCACTGCAGCTTGCACCACCCATCGCCCCTGTCATCGCTGCCAAAATAACTACTAACCATCTCTCTCGCATGTAAATGAAACAGTTCAGATTATTCCAGGTCCCCAAAGCTAAAGGAATGGCTGGGGAGGCAGGTATTAGTAATTTTTTTATGTATATTGTTTTCCTAAACAACTGTTATACTGCTCATCTCTAAATTACATGAGCAGCGCCACCTTGTGGCAGACTGCCCTAAGTGTGGTGTTGCCAATTAGGTGCCGGTTCCGAACACTGGAAACCAATTAAGCGCCGGTGCTCAGCACCTGAAAGCTCTGGCTCAAATTAAGCACTGCCATCATATCACCCCTCTATGCGTGAAAGCAGGCCAGCCAATACACTTCACTGCATCACACAAACTCAGTGGGCCCACATCACACTCTTTTTGAGTGCCCACACCATGCCCACTGCGTGCACCTGCATCACAAGCACTCTGTCCACATTAAAATGTATGTGCCAATTCATACCCATTCAGTATTTCAGATGACAGACCCCCAGTGTGTGTGATGTATCACACCGTTTGTGTGCCACAACATCTCCGTACTCATATCACACTCTCTGGATACTCACTTCACAGCCACTCTAAACATCTGTATCACAACTGCACTCTCTGCAATATCCTAACCATTCTGTGTACATGTACCACACACACCCACTCACTGTGCCGCGTCTCAGCCATTTTGTCTGCCATATCACACCCACTCAGGCTGCCTTCATTGTGCTCTTTCTGGGCACTCACACCACAACCATTGCGTGCACCCCTATCACTACTACCTTGTTTGCATTACAAGCACTTTTTGTGCAATATCATACTGAATCTTTGTGATGTTACACACACTCGCTTCGTGTGACATTGTACTCTATTCTGTGAGCCTATATCACACCTACTCCTTCTCTTTGTGCATGTATCACACTCCTGCATGGTACCCTGAACTCACTTACCAACAAAGATGGTCAGCACTGGCTCACTGCCAGGGCAGGAGGAGGATATCTCCCTGGACTTACTGGACTTCCATGTCAATTCAGCCATCTCCTTCAACACCTACAAAGTCCTGCCCCCTCAAGAGACAGCCTTTGATGTTAATAATACCTTGTTCTTTTATATTGTTCCTCATAACCTAGCTCCGATGCTTCTAAGCGCTGTAAGTAACGTGTCCCTGCGATGCTATATAATGGAGCTGAATACACCTACCTCAGAAGGATGAGGGACGAGATGGGCCTGCTGAGACTCAAACTTGTGATCTACAGGTCAAAGCAGATGTCAGCAGTGAGCCTTTAACTCACTGAGCCATATTGTCTGCTGCTAGTTAACTATGGAAAGAACTAGGAAAGTCAATAGTAACACACCCACTCTGAAGGAACTGACCTGGCTGACCTTTCCAGCAAGGGCCAAGTTTAAAGCAGCGGGCGTCATCTGCAGAGCTGCCATCAACGTGAAGCCAGAAATATTTGCACAAAAACAGCAAACTCCAGTGGTTCCTGGTCTACCGGCAGCCCAGGGCTCGTGGGACTGAACAGAAAAAATGCCATACAGAGAAGAGGCCGTATTCTATTAAAAGAATTTAGGTCAGCCTCCTACAGTATGTCAGACTCCCCCTCTCCAACCTACACTTCAGGAAAGAACTAAAAACTCACCTATTTTGGCAACGTCTCCAGCCAAACAGCATCTGACAGCAAGACTCAAACTGCCTCCCACCTGATCCTCCCCAACCACACAGACCAACCCGTGATCTCTGAACCCGGGGTCCACCCCTGGTCTAGGGAACTTGGCTCGGGTGCCCCCTCCCCTTATCACTTCTCTATTACCTAGATATACTTTGATTTCATCTCCCTACGTTGCCGCAGCCATGCCCCTCGCCAATCTTTACATTATCTACCATTACAGGTGTCATTAACAGTTGTCCGAAATTTGTCCTTCCTAGCACACAAACCAATGGAGATCTTAAAATATTGCATCACTACAAGGGGCAGCGCTCGAGAAACAGAAACATAAAATGGTATTTTAAATACCATTTTATGTTTCTGCTTCTCTCGCTGCGAGAAAGCAGAGGGTATGCCTGGTTGGGGGCGGGCGGGTGGGCGAGTCGGGGAGGAGTGGTTTGCCCAATGCTGTGGGCCCTGACTGTTTGGTCGGCCCTCTGGGGCCGACCAAACCAGTCATGCACACCCTGCATTTTTACTATGTAGGCTGCATGGTAACTAGTCACAATATCGAAAAAAAATATCGACTGGACAGAATATCGAGTTTTTTATATAGAATGGACAGAATATCGAATTGCAAAAATATAGTGGTGCAGAATATCGAAATTCAGGTAAGAAATATCGATTTTCATAATATCGAAGTTAGTAATATCGACAGTCATAATATAGTTGTTAAAAATATCGATTTTTTTAATAGTGTTTTAAGTGTTAGTATATGTGTTAAAAGTATGTATTATTTTTGTAATGTATGTTTGAATTTTTTTAAAGTAAAGAATTTTATATTATTTAAATTTTGCGTAATTTAATTCCGTAGCGGGTTGTGGGTTTATAGGGGAATAGGGTGGGAAGTAATTTAAAGGCCCATTACGATACCGGGCATAAAAAAATCCGCCACCCATGAAAGCGGCAAAAATCCACCCGCCTACACCTTCTGAATACCGACCCAGCAATTATGATGCCTCGAACCGAAAACCGCCAGCGGCGGTAAAAACACACAAAATACCGCCCGCCCATGCCCGAGTCGGAGTCAAACCGCCCGCCACGGACGGAAAGACGCACGACAACACAAAACCGCCCGCCCTCACGGTCGAGACACCGCACGTGAAATTACGATCGCACCGACATGAGCGCGGAAAAACAACAAATACACCGCCCGCCAGCGTAAACAACACTGAAGAAAATGGACACGGCAGAAGCCATGGCGGCCACGTCCCTGCACAGAAACAGCCCCGGACTCAAACAAACACACACAACATGGCAAACAAGTCCACACAGCAACCCACGCACAAATACACAGACAAAGTACACATCCCGAAAACACACCACGCCTGGACAAACAAATAAACCACAAAGCCCAGAACACCGGCCACAACACACCTGAAAACAACAGACCATCAGGACACACCCAAACAGGTAAGTACAAAAGCAGCCCCTCCACAGACCACAACCCCTTGCAACATTGCAAAGCAGAGAGGAGAGGAGAGGACACAGTGACACAGCAAGGACAGCAGCACACCACAGATACGCACACATCACACCACCACCACCACCACCACCAAACACCGGCACCACAAACCCCCTGCACATCACACATCACACACCGCACCAGCACCACAAACACCATGGCACCACACAGAATGCCCAAGTTCACTTCCACTGAGCTGACGGTCATGGTCGACGAGATCGTCAAGGTGCACACACAAATCTATGGCAACCAGGTCCAGCACACACCACTAGCCACCAGAAACAGAATGTGGAACAGAATTGTAGACCAGGTCAATGCAGTCGGGACCGTACCCAGAAACAGAGGAGAGATAAACAAACGGTGGAACGACATCAAAAGCCTGGTCAAGAAGAAGGAGAGCAAAAACCGAGAGCTGGCTGCCACGACTGGCGGAGGGAATCCCGCGCATTACAAGACCTTCAAAGCGTGGGAGGAGAAGGTGCGAGTCATCATCCATCCGGAGATCCTCACCGGATTACCAGGGGAGTGGAGGCTGGTAAGTACAAACAAATGTATACCAGCACACCGCTATGTACTCACATGCACTACCACCATGCCATAGCTCCGAGGGACAAACACCCCCAAGTCCAGTACACAATACACAACACATTACTCACACATGCAACAGGCACCACCACACACACAGCCCAAACATATCAACTAACAAAACCATGGGGGCATGTGTACACCCAGCCAGCCACGTAACTACCAACAGGTCCCCTAGTACTCCAGAAGCGCCACAACGAGCACCCCCACACCCATGTGGCAGCCGTAGCTGCACCAACCGACAAGTAACAGGTAAGTAGCCGCAACACAGAGGCAGTGGGTGGGAGGGGGACAGCTGAAGTACAACACCCACCAGGCCCCTAGTCCTACAGCACAGCAAGGCGGAGCACCCCCACACCCATGTGGCAGCCGTAGCTGCACCAACCGACAAGTAACAGGTAAGTAGCAGCAACACAAAGCGCAGTGGGTGGGAGGGGGACATCTGAAGTACAACACACACCAGGCCCCTAGTCCCACAGCACAGCAAGGAGGAGCACAGCCCACACCCCACACCCACGTAGCAGCCACTGCAGTGGACACCGGCAGCCGACAGGTAGACATCCCGCCCCAGGACAAACGGTGTCAGTGGGTGTCCAGCCATCACCACGACCCATAACACCGCCCCCACCCCCACAGACCTGCAACATGGAGCACCCCCCGCCCATAACCATGTTGCATCCAGTCCAGTGCACGCTCAAAAACAACCTGCAGGTGGGAAACTGGACAGGGTGGGGTGACTGGAGGCATGAGGACTGAATTACGACTAACACATGGGACATGTCAAGTAGCAGAGGAACACGCAGCACTGCTCCCTGCCACAACCATGTGAACAATGTGCACACGGACATGAACCACAGAGTCACACCCCACATGACCCATCACAGACACAGCAACACCCAAGGAGCCACGTCTGCATGCACAAGTCACACTGATTACAGAACCACACGGCAGGCACAGTGCAACCCATCACACACAACTGCAACACCATCGAAGTCCTGTCCATGTAGCCCCCACTGCCTGTCAAGCACACATCCCACAACTATGCCCATGTAAGACATACCACACTAGACGCAACAGCGTGGAACAACATAAATGCACACGAACACCACTGGACCCATCAAACACACAGACACACAATGCACATACAACATACCATCCATCTCATCCGTCAGCCCCAGTCACATGAAAGGTATGTCATCCGAACAGCTGGTCCACACACAGTAGTCACGCAAAGAAACATGCCCATGATAAATCATGTGCCAGTAGTGAATGAAGCGCACGTCACACTGTGAGCAACTACACACATAACATGAGCCACACACCCCCGAGCACTGCAGTGATGCACATGGCACAGGGCAGCACGCACACCAAGGAATTGGACCATCTGCAATACGTCGTGTGGCACACAACCATCACTCACTCATAACAATGCGTCCAATTACATGGCCAGAAATCACAACAGACAGCAAAAATGCAGGGTATGTCAGACATACACACACCTCAAACCATGCACTGTCATGTTGCCACAACACATGTCACGTTCTGCACCCATGGCACACAGTATGTACCCCCAAAGCATAGTTCATCTCAAATGCGTTTCAGGGGGCTGACCCCCATTTTGCCATCTGCCTTTCGAAGCGTTACATTTGAACCCCAAGAGCATAGTACAAACCAACCTCCACGATGGGTCTGGAGTCCGCATACACCAGAGCCACAAAAAGCAGGAGCACAGCAACACACCCATCGGCATTGCCAATCCGTCCCATGCCACATGTCCACAGCACACAGTCCCATTGGCATGCCCACACAACAACAAATAGCACAGCCACACACACGGCTCCGGGAAACCTGTGCACGACTGTGCACGAACTGTGGATGTCAGACAACCTATACATACTTTGTCATGTGCAACACAATAACATATCTCATTCCCCCCACAGGTGACGAACTGCTGGATGCTGGAGATGGAGACAGCAGCCAGCACAGCCAGCCTGCAAGCCCCCAACAAGGACTCACAGATGTGGAGGATCTGTCCTCCGATTCGGACACGGACCACCCAGCAGGCCCATCTGGTGTGGCAGGGCCCAACCGCACCCCAGGCACCCTCCTACCCACCAACCCATCATCCAGGGCTGATGACCACTCACAGCCCCCTGCTGCCACTGTCGTTGCGGCCACTCCCACTGTTGTGGCGGCCACTCCCACTGCCGCAACAACCACCACCGCCGCGACCACCACCACGTCATCACCGGCCCCAGCACCAGCGCAAGTGGTGGTCCGGCCGACTGGGTCCACCCTGGGAGCCACAGCGAGGACCGTGGTGAGCAATGTGGCTAGTGGGCAGGCCGGTGGCAGCAGTACTGGTGGGAGGAGCAGGGTCAGGCCAACGCCAGCCTCCCCTGGGAGCCATGCCCTGCCTCAAATGGCCAGAGTCCTTGGGGCCTATGAAGAGGCCCAAGGACAATGGGCCAGGTCTGCTTCCGACACGCGGGAGGTCCTGGGGGTGTTGAGGTCCATGGACGCCCATATGGGCCAATTCGTGTCCCGTATGGACCAACTCGTGGACCTCATGGGCCAGCTGGTGGTGGCGGTGAGGTCACAGGCAAGGCCAGCAACACCACCTCCGCCACCACCTGCTAGGGCGCAGGGTCGGGCAGCAGTGTCCAGTTCCCCTGCGTCCACAGCCAGTGAGCACACCTCACCCACCACCAGCAGGTCGCCACCACACCCCCCTCCCAAACGTGGAAGGGGCCGTCCGAAGTGGAAACAGATGTCCCGGGAGGACTTCGCACGCTCCAGACGCAAGTGAGGCAGCCAGCCATCCTTGACCACCCACTGCATTGACTTGGACTACGATCCCACCCCACACAGCCATCAGAATGGCATGTGTCTGTTGGACTAGGGACATAGAACTAGTGGGTACACCCTGAGCATCACGCAGCCATGGCCGACAGCTCATTGTCACTGCACGCAACACTCATGTCATCACCTTGCACACAATGACATGTCACAGTTGAAAATAAATGCACCTTTTACACAAACTGCTGTCTGTGCACTGTGTTTATTGAACGATGATCAACCGCCACCTTGAGCAGAAAAGCATCGGATGTGTGGCATGGCGATGGGACAGGAGGGGCTGTAGGGACCTAGGGGGGAGACAGAACAGGAGCACATTCAATGAGTGTGTCACACACCCATCACACAGTACATGTCAACAACTACAAGCAATGTACACACATCGCACAGAGCAATAGGGCACAATGCCACAGCCACCGTCAGTGGCATACAAACCTGGACATGGACCATTGACACACAGCACACAGTGAACAAAAGGCCTCCGTGACACAGCACACAGACACCTGCACAACTACAGCCACATCAGCCGTCGTACATGGACACTCACCGTCAAGTGAAGTAGCGGGCGATGAGCTGCTGACGGACATTCACAGCTTCCTCCTCTCCGCTGTCTTCCTCACTCGAGCTGTCCTGGTCTGCAGGCTGGGGCCCTGGTTGATCTCCGTCATCCACAATTAGGGGGATCTGCTTTCGAATGGCCAGATTGTGCAGCATGCAGCAAGCCACCACTATCTGGCACACCTTCTGTGGGGAGTACGCCAGCGCACCCCCGGTGCGGTCCAGGCATCTGAACCTGGACTTGAGGAGGCCAAAGGTACGCTCGACCACACGTCTGGTCCTCCCATGTGCCTCATTGTAGCGGTCATCTGCTGGGGTCCGAGGATTTCGTAATGGACTGAGCAGCCAGGGCCCATTCGGGTAAGCCGAGTCACCTGGGCGTGGGAGACACAGAGAACCGTTGCAATTCAAACAGGACAGTAGACAGCATCCTTAAGCCAGCACGCTACACAACTCCACATACTCACCGACAATCCAGCCACAGTCCTGTTGCAGATTGGTCATCAGTCGTGGTAATATGCTGTTTCGCATGATGTGCGCGTCATGGGCCGAGCCTGGGAACTTTGCACACACGTGGGAGATGACCATGTCCGCAAGGCACACCACTTGCACATTCAGGGAGTGCGTGTGCTTCCGGTTGCGGAAGAGCTGCTCAGTGGCCTGTGGTGGGACAAGGCCAACATGGGTGCAGTCAATGGCACCAACAACGTGTGGGATCCGTCCAAGGGCATAGAATGCACCCTTCACTGCCGCCAACTCACGTGCCCTGGGGAATCGGATGTACCTGTTCCTGTACAGCATCATGGCTGCCAGTACATCCCTCAGCACCATGCTGAACATGGGCTGGGACATCCCACCTCCACTGCCCACTGTGTGCTGGAATGACCCAGTGGCGAAAAAATGCAGTGCAGCCATCACCTTAGCCGTGGGGGTGAATGCTGTCGGATACACCCTGCGAGGACGGAGGTGGGGTTCCAACATGGCACATAGTCGATGCAGGGTTGGTCGATCCAGACGAAATTTCCGGATGACCTCAGAATCCTCCATGTCCGCCAACAATTGGTAAGGGCGGTAAATGTTTGGTCTCCGCCTAGGAAAGATGGAAGTGGACACATGTCAAAGCAACACGCCACATGGCATATTCACATACACATAACTGATATGACAGAGCAAGAACATGAGTCACAGAACAGCTGTCATGCAGGGACAGCACAGCCACAATACACTTACACAGGTCTCCCACCAATAGCAATGGGCAGTGACACAAACCATTGCTATGTGCATGCACATGGGGATCCAGGCCTCAATGACCTGTGAGGCGTGCTGATGGGGACTGACTGCATATCCGGCAAGCGGCAACACCACGGCAACATGACTGGCTGCTGTGCATCACACTGCTTCCGAGGCTGGATGAGTATGGCACACACCAACGACGATGTGGGCACAGGCTGAGCGGCCAAGACAAGTGGGACCTGTGGCACGAGGGGATATGAGACAGTCATTGGTGTCACCACTGCACCCTATGTGCAGCACTGTACGGATCACACCTCCAGAAGCATTGTCAGGTGTACACATTGACAGCCCCATGCCAACACGGCTGTGTGCTTGCAAATACACATCACATGTGACACGTAACCTTGCACGTGCCAAGTGGCAGATGTACATAGTGAGAGATGACATGCGTGTGCATATGCGTATACCATGCACCCATGCCAATGTGCAGATGATGACATGCTAACAGACATGTGGGGGCCTGCCACTGGCCGTCCCTACCTATGCACACGGCATGTTGTGGCCCCGTCCATTGTGCACCTGCACCCACACGCACATCATGGCCACACCTGCAGATGCAGTGCGCACATCATACTGTGTGGTGCACATGGCATCAGCGGACTGTCACCAACATGGGCCAGGCCATTACGGCCAACTCCGATGACCCTCGCGGTTGCACCCTGCGTGTTCCACTATGGAGGTAGGCGTCCCGGGCCAGCTGGGTGCAGGCCAACGTCTGCAATTGCCAATGCAGGTCTCAGTGCACTTGTTGCTCGTGTGAATGTCAGGCTGGGCCATGCTGCCCCTCTCAGTCCCAGCAAGCCTGGCCTGCACATTGACTGCACAATGCCAGTAGGTGACAGCACCGACTGCCTAGTGGGTTGCATGTGTCTCCTGTTCAGGACCCTCCAGATGGGCGCTAACTCAGTACTGACTATTGGACACACCATGTCTCGTGATAGGGATGTGTGTGTGGGATGGTGGCACTGAATGTGACCTCCTTTGCGTGGTGGGCCATGCACAGGGCCAGTACGTCGATTATTGCGCAGTGTTGGTCACAGTGGGTGCACCCACACAGATGTGTTGCCCTATGTTCATTTTCTATGTCCGCATGATGATGGACTGTAGGTGTGGGCAGACTACACATTGGTCGATGTGCTGTCAATTTGAATGTGCCTTCACACCAGGCACAGCTGCCCCTGCACATGTGACCCCTGCTGCACTGGCTGCTGGGTCTGTGGAGCTGATGCACCATCTGTGCGTGGGGCGGACAGCTCTCCTCACTTCCGTCATTGTGCATGTCATCACTTTGCCGCAGGTGACATGGATCATGGAGGGCCCACATGTACGCGTGGGTGGCCTCAACAAGTGTGTCCAATGGTTGTCACCCCCAGTCAGTGCTTCGAATGTGAATGATGTTGTGCTGGTGCTAATTTCAATGTGGTGGGTGGGCGGGGCTAGGTGCGGGCTTACATGCAGGACATGGGAGGGTGATCGGATTAGCGACTAGTTGCAATACACACGGGGCACGTCTTTTCCTGTCCACATCAGGGTCATTCCTTGAACTCACTGACAGTAATACAGTCGTCTTTGTCCCTGTCCTCATGGCCTCCCCTCGCTCCCCCCAATATGCATTTGCTCCTGTGGGGCTAGCGCATGCAGATGCAGCCCCAAGCTCGCCCCTTAGAGGCCAAGGAGTGTATGTGTGGGTCCAGTTGAACGAGTGGTCTGTCTCACGGCATGATGTGTGGCGGGACGCCGTCCACCTGCGTGGTGCCCCGACTCGAGACCCGGGCAACATAGACAATGCATAGCAGTCTCCGCAGTCCGGATACACCACCTGCGACACACGGAGGCTGTAGCTGCCCTAGCGGCCCATGCCGCGTCCATCTGGGGCTGATGGACCCACACATTCACTCTTTTGCCTCACTGGGGCGGGCTCGGAGGTGCTTGCGCACGCGCTGGCTTCTCTGTTGCAACGGCATGTGACGTGTGTGGAGATGTAGGCAATGGGTGGGATGGTGCGAGCCACCTTCCGTGACGTCACTCCTGCTCGTGATGTGTGCGTCCCCCAATACTTCCATATGACTTGAGCCATGCTACACATTGAGGATGTTTTGCCTGCGTGATGTGTCCCGGAGGAGCGCGCCGAGTCCTCTCCCCCACCATGCTCCACTGCCATCCCGTGCCCTGGATTGCCTGTGCAGGTTGACAATGTTGGGGATACACCTGGTCGGCAGGGGCTGTGTGTGCCTTGTCAAGGGCCTGGCGGGCGCACAACAGGATCCAGCTTGTCCACAGAGGGTGGGCTGACGTGTACGCCTGATACCGCATTGTTCGTGTGCCTGGCTGCTGTGCACACACGTGTTCACATCCCCCCCCCGACATGTGGCCTTTGACATTGCCCAGGGAAGCGGTAATGTGCAGTTCCGGACCCCTCCCGACACAGCGTGTTTCAACTTTGCATGTGCGCATCTACCCGTCACACCCACCCACCTGAGCGAAGCGTCACTCCCGCTTCACACGACACATGTGTGTCTTCCACAGTTGTGCTACTCATTTGCGTTGACATCGAATGACAGTGGACTACATAGTCATGTCACGACTGCCGTGTACATCACACACTCTCATCATCTCACATTCGTACTTGTGAAAGGAATCAGCAGAGACAGTTTCTTTCTTCAAACCATGTATTGTGACTTATGTCCTCTGTGATGCAGTATAGTGGACACTACTGGCAGCGGTATGCATGTGGAGGATATACTGAGCATGATTACACATAGCTAAGGGTGTAGGGGTACATGTGATTAGCTGTTGCATGTGGGATGTGGGCTTCAGAGTTACATCTGCTTGGCTGTTGCTGTGCTAATGTTCATTTGCAAGTAGCTGCGGTGCTGCGGACTTTGACACAGACGGTATACATTTAGCCTACCAGACCGCTTGGCATCATGGGCACAGTCCATCTCAGTTCCATGTGACAGGTGTGCTGCTGTTGTTACTCATGCACGCGTGCGTGTGAGTTGACATCAGGGCATGGGCTTACGTGCATGCAACGGCGTCCCACTTGTTGTTGCCATATGGTGGATACTGGACATGTCACAGTCACTGGGGTCGTGTTGTTGTTGTATGCACTTGTCGTCCATGCAAAGGTCCTGTTACGGGATTTCCGGGGAGGGGGAAAAGGGGTGCAGCTCTCACATACTCCAGCCGGGCGATTCCTGTCCACTGTGCGGTGCATATGTCCATGGGCGCAGGATCCATGTCATGGCATAGTTGTACGTGCAGTTCTGTCCATGTGGGTGCGATACACATATCCCATGCCACTGCCTCCCCCGATACATGCAGAGTTCCTGGATGTGATGGGGAACGGAGTGCATGTCCCGGACACATCCGATGTCATGGCAGTGTCGTTGATGGTGTGGTATCAGTTGCAGGTCGTTTGGTATGGCTGTTGTGGTGGTTACTGGCCAGTCCGTGCGGAAGCTAAGCATGGGTACAGTGTCGGACATCATGGCTCAATTGGGGGATTGCGTCGGGGTCCTACGAATTGACAGGTTGTCAGGTATGCGATGGCTTCCTGCAGGGCTTCCATTTCATTGGTGGTATACATGTTTGCCAGCCAATGTAGCGGATGGTGGCTGTCACGGTGTTGTTCGTAAGTTGTCCCTTGTAGGAGCATGATGGGGCATGCTGGGTGACATTCGATGTAGCTGTGATCCATGATCCGTCGTGTGGAGGTACAGTGGTCCCATTGCAGTGTGGGTCCGATGTTCGCCACATACGCCATGCCCCCATAGGCTGAACAGGCCCTGTCGTGTGCGTCCAGAGGGTGGAATAGTGGTAGCAGGTCCGCCCTTGGACATGCCGGGTTGGAGAGGCACAACTCCACAGGATGGTGGAAGGGACACCTCCGACAGTAGAAGACGGGTATGACGCAGCTGAACAATGCGATGCGGTAAGTCAGTCGGTAACTTACGTTCAGCAGGGATAGGGGTTCGCATCCCAGTAGCTGTATCAGGTTGTGTTTGTACAGCTTGACCTGTTTGGCGTAGTTGGGTAGGTGTGTTGTAGGTGCCATTTTGCTGCGGGGCGATGTGGTGGCGTGCTCCGGCTGTGTGTGCAGTCTGCAGTGTGCAAGCTCCGAGGTTGCTGTGAGGTCTGTGATGGTCGTAGGGGGCAGGACTTGTGTTCTGTTAGCTTGTGCGGAGGACACGGGCCCTCATCCCACGTGCTTCTCTGAATGTTCAAGGTCAGTGGTGTGTGACTCCTTCCAGATAACTTGCATGGGAACGGCATGGGGGAGTTTTATATTTTTTCTTTCCCGTTCGGTATGTTCTTAGGTGATATGCGCTATCTGCCCTGTGGTCGGTTTCCTCTGCATGCCTGTGTTGGTCTTTTTTGGGACAATGGCTGTATTCTCCGGCTTGTTTAGTCGGGATGTGGTTTCGGAGTTGGAATGGAAGGTCATTCAGTGCTGTCTGCTCTCCCGTGTGTGGGCGGCAGGCTGTGTTTCCGCTATGCGTTGGGCCTTGTGTGTGGGTGTCATTCTTGGGTCCACCTGTTGTCGGTCCCCGGGCTCTTTGGTGTTCCGTTTTGTATGTCTGGTTCATGGGTGCAGGGTGGTATGGGTGTTTCTGTGTGGTACTGGCGTACCTCTTCCCGACGGGGCCCATGTTCTACTGGGTGGTGTTGCCGCCGCTGTGTGCTTCGCCATGTTTGTCACACAGGGGTGTGTCCTGATGTTGCGTGACTTCACTGACATGTGGGCGTCGGTTGTGTGACGTTGGGTGTTGTCCGTGAATTGGGCGTTGGGGTCATGACTGTGGCAGGCCTGTCACGTGTCATGTGCGTTCTGGGTGTGGCTGGTGTGTGTGGTGCTTGGTTGTGTCCCTGTGTTGTTTGTGTGCGACGCATACATGGCGTTATGGTTGGGCGCTGAGTTGTGCGCATGTGTGGCTGCGTCATCGCCGCTGTGCTGCGGTGCCGTGACGGGGTCGTTAGTTCCTGGTCCCAGGTGGTGTGCCCATGATAGTTGCGAGATGTTGCACTTTGCCCTGTGTTACATTTGTGGGTGCAGTGGTGGATGTGTCTTGTCCACGCATGGGTGTTGGGGGGTGCCATGTCCTCCTTTTCCGCACTTGCACTGTGTGCGCTGTTTGCGTGCCCTTGTTGTGTGTGTGCCTACCTGCGTCTCCGCGGTACGTTGCCTCCTTGGTGGTGCATCAGGTATAGCATGGGGAGGGCCTGCAGTGCTGGATTCATGCTCGGGGGGTCGCCTCTTCGGTGTCTGTGCTCGGCGTTCGGGTTTCCGCCTCACTTTCACGTGCGGTGTCTCTTAGCCGTGGGAGCTGTTTGTTTGCGGCATCGTAATTTGTACGCCGGGCGGTACGTGATTTCGTCTGGCGGTGTGTCTCCATTGGGCTGCGCCGCTACGTGAGCGGGCGCACTTTGATGGCGGACGGCGTCGCTGGCTTGCCGGCGGTGTTTGGCTGCCTTTTCACATCGTAATTTGGCGGGCGTGTGGGCTGCGGCATGCAGGCGGTAACTGGTGGTTTTTGCATCCGCCAGCACGGCGGTAGTGCTTCCGCCCGCCATCGTAATGGGCCCCTTAATTATAGTAAATTAAATATAAATTTTTAGGAATTATTAATTATTTTTAATTTAATTTTGCGTTTTAGTTCTGTAGCGGGTTGTGGGTTTATAGGGGAATAGGGTGGGAAGTAATTTAATTGTAATTAAATAATTATTTATTTTTATTTATTGGTATTGATAATTAATTTATTGTTAATTAATTATTAATTGGTAATTAATTTTTATTAATTGATTAATTGATAATTATAGTAATTGTATTAATTTATTATTCGGAGCGGGTTGTGGGTTTATAGGGGAATAGGGTGGGAAGTAATTTAATTGTAAATATGTAATAATTTATTTTTATTTATAGGTATTGATAAATAATTTATTGTTATTTAATTATTAATTCGTAATTAATTTTTATTAATTGGTAATTAATTTTTATTAATTGATTAATTGATAATTATATTAATTGATTTAATTTATTATTCGGAGCGGGTTGTGTGTTTATAGGGGAATAGGGTGGGAAGTAATTTAATTGTAATTACGTAATTATTGAAATTATTTTTGTGTATTGATAATTAATTCACTGTTAATTAATTATTAATTAGTAAACATTTTCATTACTTATTAATTTATGGTATTGAAAATTAATTTGTTGTTAATTAATTATTGATAGGTAATTAATTTTTAATAATGAATATTTATTGGTATTTATAATTAATTAATTATTAAATAATTTGCAATTGGTAATTAATTTGTATTAATTTTTTATTGGTATTGATAATTAATTTATATATATTTAATTTTTAAATCATTACTTTCCCTACTGTTGCACTCATTGGAGGGGGAATAGTAATTTTTACCCCTACGCTATCCAACACTTTCCCTACTGTTGCACTCTCTGGAGTGGGAATAGTAATTTTTACCCCTACGCTAGCCAACACTTTCCCTACTGTTGCACTCACTGGAGTGGGAATAGTAATTTTTACCCCTTCCTATCCAACACTTTCCCTACTGTTGCACTCTCTGGAGTGGGAATAGTAATTTTTACCCTCCCGCTATCCAACGTTTTCCCTACTGTTGCACTCACTGGAGTGGGAATAGTAATTTTTACCCTCCCGCTATCCAACACTTTCCCTACTGTTGCACTCTCTGGAGTGGGAATAGTAATTTTCACCCCTACGCTATCCAACACTTTCCCTACTGTTGCACTCTCTGGAGTGGGAATAGTAATTTTTACCCCTACGCTATCCAACACTTTCCCTACTGTTGCACTCACTGGAGTGGGAATAGTAATTTTTACCTACCCGCTATCCAACACTTTCCCTACTGTTGCACTCACTGGAGTGGGAATAGTAATTTTTACCCTCCCGCTATCCAACGCTTTCCTTACTGTTGCACTCACTGGAGTGGGAATAGTAATTTTTACCCTCCCGCTATCCAACGCTTTCCCTACTGTTGCACTCCACTGGAGTGGGAATAGTAATTTTTACCCTCCCGCTATCCAACGCTTTCCCTACTGTTGCACTCACTGGAGTGGGAATAGTAAATTTTACCCTCCCGCTATCCAACACTAAAAATATTGAATATTTTTTAATATTATTAAGTTAACATATATATGTATTAAAAAATAAAAATGCATGTTTTTTTTAATTTACATTAATTATTTATTAATGTTAAAGTTATTTAAGTATTTTTGAGTATGTTTTACTTAATTATATTCATTATTTAATTATTTTACATTACTTTTAAGACATTTAAAAAATTCGATATTTTAACAAACTATATTATTTACAACGATATTTTGGATTCGATATTTTTGTACTTACCTGTTTGTAGATAGGAAGTCGATATTCTGTCATTCTATATTTTTTCATCGATATTTTGGCAGGTCGATATTTTGCTCCTCGATATTCTGTCAGTGATCCATGCAGCATGCAGCCTACATAGTTAAATGGCCACCACATAGGCGCCCGTCTGGGCGCTGTCCCAACCAATTACAATGCTGCCATTGCAGCGTTGTGATTGGCTTAAAGAGGGGAGGGAGGCTGCCTGCTTCCTGTTCCTGCCGGAGGCAGGAGAGCAGGAAAGCAGCATGGCAGCAGGAAAACGCGGGACCTGGCCAGAAGCGGAGGACCCAGTAACGTACGTTTTTTTTTAACCCCCCCACGCGAACCCCCGCGCGAGACCCCCCCACATCCGCCCACCCAACCAGCGAGTCATGCGAGCCGCGACTGATCACTACTACAGCGCCACTGTAACTGAGGATATGTTACACTTTTCCTGGGGCATTCAAAATCCTTTTTTGACTGAATTGTTGAAATCTTTGACTAAGGTCCACTAAATTTAAAATGGCCTTCTAGGATGCATATGTAGTTACATATAAGAAGTTTGGTGAATATTGATCAAGGAATTCTTAATTTAACTTGTTCATAGTTATGTGAACTAGTCCAATTGAAATCTTTGTTTCATCTTGAAACCAATATAGAACTTGTGTTTTATGTAACATTTGTCACACCATATTTTTTGTAGCACTGTAAATATTAAAGTTTAGTTTAGAGTTGGGATTAAGGCTAAGGCTAGGACAGTGCTTAATTTGAGCCGGTGATTGCCGGTGGGGGACACCAGCACTCATTTCTGGGGACCGGCACTTATAATTACTCATCAGACATTTCCAGAAAGCAAGAGAAGGAAAAACACCCAAACTAGAAAGACGGAAGATGAGAAAAACTAAAAAAAAATCAGAAATGAGAAAGCAGTAACTTGCAAGAGTTAGATAAAGTGCCAGGGAGTGCCTGGCAGTGGAGTTAGGAGGCCTGAGGTGGATTCAGGACTACGCAGACTTGTTTAATAGCGCTGACCGCGGGCTTCAGAGCAGTGCTTTGGGCAACAGTACTCTTTATTTTCTAAACTAAGCACTGGGCTAGGATGAGGCTAAGGATTATCAAAAGGGCTAGAGGCATGGATAGTAATGGGGGTGGATATATAATCAACTATATCCATAGGACAGAATATCAAGGACAGAATATCAAATCTAAAATATCTACAGCTAAGTTAAGTCTAGATGGTCTATCTCTAACTCCACATATATGTAGCTACACAGTGCATATATCTTCAAGCTACGTAGATGTGGCAGTAGAAGTAGAAAATCTATATTTCTCTATATGCACTTACCTTTCGATATTTCGTCCCTCGATATTCTGTCGCCGATATTAGTATGCCACCATATTGTTGGTGTCACTATTCAGTAGTACAATCGTTAGAGGAAGGTAGAGTGCTAGGGTAAAGGGGCAAAAAAGTGGTGAAACTGATGTGTTGCATCCCGAGGGCATGCGCAGAGGTATGACTCCCCAGAAGGTGCAGCACTTTCTCTTAGTCTCCTTACCTGCTCCAACCCATGGAGTCCAGTTCCATGTGAGCCTGGCTCACAGACAACTTTCTTGTGAAGAGGAGGAGTTGAAAAGCAGATTGGGAAGAGCCTTGTTCATGATTAAACAGAGTAGGTAGTGTTGGGGAGGCAGTGGTATAGATTCGAGCTTGGCCCTTGGTCTTTGCTCTTTGACTTGACCTTGAACTATGCACCTTGGCTGTGCCCGTGTTCCTCAGGACTAGGGGGTCAGCAAAGTTTTTTTCTTGGAAAATCTCAGTAATTATTGTGAATGCTATCATTACTGTCTCATAGATCGCAATGTTTTCGGAATATGGGTTTTTATAAGGGTGTGCGAAATTTACGAAACGTACTTACCATTTTGGCATTGTTACTCGAGATTACACATAATTACTTGAAATGCAAATCTGTCATTTCACACTATATTTTAGTGCAAAATGCGTCCTTGTATCAATTTTTGATACAAGAATACATTTGTGCTAAAAAGTGCAAAAAAAAGCACATTGAACAACATCCACTCGTGTTCTATTATTCCTGTGTGATTGTGGTATTTTTTACGCTGAATGGTGCTTAATTATGTGAAGTGGTGTAATAGGGTAATTTCAGAAATTGCACATAACAAGCATGATGTGAAATTCGCCGAAATTATGTGAATTTTGCCAGTGTAACTTATATTTCTCCCAGGCCTAGTTCTCGTATAAATCAGAACTATTGTGCCCTTTTTGAAGACTTTTTAGAACAAGCATTTGCAATGCAATAGGTCTCGCATTTACGAGACTGAGCTGTTGGCACTGTAAATGTCAATAGCTTAAATTCTCGCAAATGCGAGACCTTTTGAATTGCAAATATTGCTTGTTTCCAAGGGCCGCATGCCGCGCTTGCACTGAATAGAGGCCACGCCCCTTTCTTTAGACGAGCTGCGTCTAAAGAAAGGAGCGTGGTCTCTATTAAGTGCAAGCGCGACATGGGGCACTTGAAAACAACCCACCCAAAAAATATTTGTAAAGCAATAGATGTCGCATTTGCGAGAGTTTAAGCTATTGTCATTTACAATGCCAATAGCTCAAACTCGCCTAAATGCGAGACCTATGGCGTTCCAAAGAAGCGGCCGCCATGATCCCGGCTGCTTGGAAAGCGAAAGCACGCATGGCGTGCTGAATGTTGCTGCAAAGCACGTTGTGCCTGCAGTAAGACAAAACTAACTAAAGAAATAGTGCTTACAGACTAAATAACACAGACGGTGTAACAGCAGAAGTAAAAGGGCCAGTCCTCATGGGAGGTTACAAATGAAGACAAGGTGGTACTAAGGAGGGACTAACAAGCCGATTACCGAATCAGAAGCCAGCATTTCCAAAAGACAAAGACACAAGCCAATCAAAAATATGGGTGGAGAGTGGGCTGAGCTTCAATTGCATACTCTAATACAACATGCCTCGCAGAGCAGCGCATGGCTGCCTAGGCTCGGCCTAAAAAAAGACCACCAACATCCATCCAGTTTCCTGGTGTTGAGGAGGGCAGTTATCTAAGCCAAACTCAAAGTCTCTTGCTATTTTTAGGTCTCGCCCTGAAGCCAGCGCTTGCGCTGGTCTGGGCGAGACATTTTGTAAGTGGGCATTTAGAAATGCGACCACTTTTTTTTGGGCTTGCCTAGAGCGTGCGAGTACGCGCACAATGACGAGCAGAGGCGCCATATGGCTTTCCTCTCTCGTCATGGTGCGCGCACATCACACACCATTTGCCAGCCTGCTTGCACGTGCACAGCTGCTGCTCGCACTCCCTCCTCCCTTCTCCCCCTCCCTTTTCGTGAGCTTTGATCAAGCTCCTCTGCTGCTGGCATTCCCCCTCCCTTCTCGCCCAGCCCTTCTTGTCTAACTTTCTCTCTCTCTCGGCTGGCTCTGCTGCTGGCATTCCCCCTCCCTTCTCGCTCAGCCCTTCTTGTCTAACTTTCTCTCTCTCTGCCTGCATTGGGTCGAAATCTGATTATGGAAAACAAGCACTGGTCGCCCAAAACGAGTTCCGTGCCCACCACCCTCTACCTCTCTCTCTCTCTGCCTCTCTGCCTCTCTCTCTACCTCACTACCACTCTACCATCTCTTTCTACCTCTCTAACTCTCTACCTCTCTCTCTCTACCTCTCTCTCTCTACCTCTCTCTCCCTCTACTTCTCTCCCTCTACCTCTCTCTCTCTCTACCTCTCTCTCTCTCTACCTCTCTCTCTCTCTCTCTCTCCCTCTCTCTCTCTCTACCTCTCTCCCTCTCTCTCTACCTCTCTCTCTCACCTCTCTCTCTCTCTCTCTCTCTACCTCTCTCTCTCTACCTCTCTCTCTCTCCCTCTCTCTCTACCTCTCTCTCTCTCCCTCTCTACCTCACTACCTCACTACCTCTCTACCATCTCCTTCTACCTCTCTAACTCTCTACCTCTCTCTCTCTACCTCTCTCTCTCCCTCTCTCTACCTCACTGCCACTCTGCCTCTACCCCTACCCCTCTATCTCTCTACCTCTCTCTCTCTCTACCTCTCCCTCTCTCCACCTCTCTCTCTACCTCTCTCTCTCTCTCTCTCTCTCCCTCTCTCTCTCTACCTCTCTCTCTCTGCCTCTCTCTCTACCTCTCTGCCTCTCTCTCTACCTCTCTCTCTACCTCACTACCACTCTACCATCCCCTTCTACCTCTCTAACTCTCTACCTCTCCCTCTCTCCACCTCTCTACCTCTCTCCACCTCTCCACCTCTCCACCTCTCTACCTCTCTCTACCTCTCTCTACCTCTCTCTACCTCTCTCTCTCTACCTCTCTCTCTCTACCTCTCTCTCTCTCTACCTCTCTCTCTCTCTACCTCTCTCTCTCTCTCTCTCTTTCTCTCTCTCTACCTCTCTCTACCTCTCTCTCTCTACCTCTCTCTCTCTACCTCTCTCTCTCTCCTCTCTCTCTACCTCTCTCTCTACCTCTCTCCCTCTCTCTCTACCTCTCTCTCTACCTCTCTACCTCACTACCTCTCTACCATCTCCTTCTACCTCTCTAACTCTCTACCTATCTCTCTACCATCTCCTTCTACCTCTCTAACTCTCTACCTCTCTCTCTCTACCTCTCTCTCTACCTCTCTCTCTCTACCTCTCTCCACCTCTCTCTACCTCTCTCTCTACCTCTCTCTCTACCTCTCTCCACCTCTCTCTCTACCTCTCTCTCTACCTCTCTCTCTCTACCTCTCTCTCTCTACCCCTCTCTCTCTACCTCTCTCTCTCTCTACCTCTCTCTCTCTACCTCTCTCTCTACCTCTCTACCATCTCCTCTCTACCTCTCTCTCTACTCTCTCTCTCTCCCTCTACCTCTCTCTCTCTCTACCTCTCTCCACCTCTCTACCTCTCTCTCTACCTCTCTACCTCTCTCTCTACCTCTCTCCCTCTACCTCTCTCTACCTCTCTCTCTCTACCTCTCTCTCTCTACCTCTCTCTCTCTACCTCTCCCTCTCTCCACCTCTCCACCTCTCCACCTCTCCACCTCTCCACCTCTCCACCTCTCTACCTCTCTACCTCTCTCTCTACCTCTCTCTCTACCTCTCTCCCTCACTACCTCTCTACCATCTCCTTCTACCTCTCTAACTCTCTACCTCTCTCTCTCTCTACCTCTCTCTCTCTACCTCTCTCTCTATCTCTACTTCTCTCTCTACCTCTCTACCTCTCTACCACTCTACCATCTCCTCTCTACCTCTCTACTCTCTACCTCCCTCTCTCTCTACCTCTCTCTCTACCTCTCTACCTCTCTACCTCTCTACCATCTCCTCTCTGCCTCTCTCTCTCTCTACCTCTCTCTCTACCTCTCCCTCTACCTCTCTCTCTCCTCTCTACCTCTCTCCTACTCTCTCTCTACCTCTCTCTCTACCTCTCTCTCTCTCTCTCTCTACCTCTCTCTCTCTCTACCTCTCTACCTCACTACCTCTCTACCATCTCCTTCTACCTCTCTAACTCTACCTATCTCTCTACCATCTCCTTCTACCTCTCTAACTCTCTACCCATCTCTCTCCCTCTCTCCCTCTCTCTCCCTCTACCTCTCCCTCTACCTCTCCCTCTCCCTCTCCCTCTCTCTACCTCTCTCTACCTCTCTACCTCTCTATCTCTCTCTACCTCACTACCTCTCTACCATCTCCTTCTACCTCTCTAACTCTCTACCTATCTCTCTACCATCTCCTTCTACCTCTCTAACTCTCTCCCTCTCTCTCTCTCCTCTCTCTCTCTACCTCTCTCTCTCTACCTCTCTCTCTACCTCTCTCTCTCCCTCTCCCTCTCTCTCTACCTCTCTCTACCTCTCTCTCTACCTCTCTCACCTCACTACCTCTCTACCACTCTCCTCTCTACCCCTCTCTCTCTGCCTCTCTCTCTACCTCTCTCTGCCTCTCTCTCTACCTCTCTCTCTACCTCACTCTACTCTACCTCTCCTCTCTACCTCTCTAACTCTCTACCTCTCTCTCTCTACCTCTCTCTCTACCTCTCTACCTCTCTCTACCTCTCCCTCTCTACCTCTCTCTCTACCTCTCTCTCTACCTCTCTCTCTCTACCTCTCTCTCTCTCTACCTCTCTCTCTCTCTACCTCTCTCTCTCTCTCTCTCTATCTCTCTCTCTACCTCTCTCTCTCTACTCTCTCTCTCTACCTCTCTCTCTCTACCTCTCTCTCTCTCTCTCCTACTCTCTCTCTACCTCTCTACCTCTCTCTCTCTACCTCTCTACCTCACTACCTCTCTACCATCTCCTTCTACCTCTCTAACTCTCTACCTATCTCTCTACCATCTCCTTCTACCTCTCTACCTCTCTACTCTCTCTCTCTCTACCTCTCTCTCTACCTCTCTCTCTCTACCTCTCTCTCTACCTCTCTCTACCTCTCTCTCTACCCTCTCTCTCTACCTCTCTCTCTACCCTCTCTCTCTACCTCTCTCTCTACCCTCTCTCTCTCTACCTCTCTCTCTCTACCCCTCTCTCTCTACCTCTCTCTCTACCTCTCTCTCTACCTCTCTACCATCTCTCTCTCTACCTCTCTCTCTCTACTCTCTCTCTCCCTCTACCTCTACCTCTCTCTACCTCTCTACTCTCTCTCCACCTCTCTACCTCTCTCTACCTCTCCCTCTCTCTCCCTCTCTCCCTCCCTCTCTCTCCCTCTCTCTCTCTACCTCTCTCTCTCTACCTCTCTACTCTCTCTACCTCTCTCTCTCTCTCACCTCTCTCTACCTCTCCACCTCTCTACCTCTCCCCTCTCTCACTCTCTCTACTCTCTCTACCTCTCTCTCTACCTCTCTCTCTACCTCTCTCTCTCACTACCTCTCTACCATCTCCTCTCTACCTCTCTAGCTCTCTACCTATCTCTCTCCCTCTACCTCTCCCTCTACCTCTCCCTCTATCTCTACTTCTCTCCACCTCTCTACCTCTCTACCACTCTACCATCTCCTTCTACCTCTCTAACTCTCTACCTCCCTCTCTCTCTACCTCTCTCTCTACCTCTCTACCTCACTACCTCTCTACCATCTCCTTCTGCCTCTCTCACTCTCTACCTATCTCTCTCTACCTCTCCCTCTACCTCTCTCCACCTCTCTACCTCTCTCCACCTCTCTACCTCTCTCTCTACCTCTCCCTCTCTCTCCCTTTCCCTCTCTCTCTCTACCTCTCTCTCTCTCTACCTCTCTACCTCACTACCTCTCTACCATCTCCTTCTACCTCTCTAACTCTCTACCTATCTCTCTACCATCTCCTTCTACCTCTCTAACTCTCTACCCATCTCTCTCCCTCTCTCCCTCTCTCTCCCTCTACCTCTCCC